>CM042980.1:16661113-17162020 GCA_023678885.1 Pogostemon cablin | reverse complement strand
ATTTTGTTTCTGGTTTACCTCGAACCCAAAAGGGTCATGACTCAATTTGGGTCATTGTCGATCGTCTGACGAAATCGGCACATTTCCTTCCAGTGCATACCAACGAATCTTTAGAGAAACTTGCCAAGTTATATGTCGATGAGATCGTGAGATTGCACGGAGTACCAGTGTCAATCATATCTGACCGTGATCCAAGATTCACTTCCCGTTTTTGGCCTAGTCTGCAGAAAGCGCTAGGTACAAAATTACTATTCAGTACCTCGTTTCATCCACATACTGATGGACAGTCAGAGAGAACTATACAGACACTAGAAGACATGTTACGTGCAGTGGTGTTGAATTTGGGAGGTAGCTGGGATAAGTACGTGACTTTGGTGGAGTTCGCTTATAACAACAGTTATCATTCAAGCATTGGAATGCCCCCGTACGAAGCTCTGTATGGCCGAAAGTGTCGAACACCACTCTTTTGGGATGAGGTTGGCGAGAGACAAATCGAACAAGTAGAGCTTATCGAAGATGCGAAGGCAAAAATACAACTTATTCGAGACAGACTTAAGGCAGCGCAAGATCGACAGAAAAGCTACGCAGAAAATAGGAGGCGCGATTTGGAGTTTAATGAAGGAGATAAAGTTTTTCTGAAAGTTTCTCCATGGAAGGGCGTGTTGCGATTCCGCCGTCGAGGAAAATTGAGTCCAAGGTATATTGGCCCGTTTACGATCGTGCAAAGGATTGGTCGTGTCGCGTATCGACTTGAGCTACCATCGGAATTGTCAAAGATTCACGATGTCTTTCATGTCTCTATGCTTAGAAAATATGAACCAGATCCTTCGCACGTGCTCAAAGATCCCCCAGTTGCATTAAAGGAAAATCTATCGTACGAAGTACAACCTGTTCAAATTGTAGATCGCCGAGAGAAAATGCTTGGTAACAAATCCATTCCTATGGTGAGAATTCTATGGAGAAGTGATCAAATTGAAGAAGAAACATGGGAACCAGAGTCAGTCATGCGTCAACACCATCCAAATCTCTTTTCATCTCTAGGTACATTTATGTTTCGAGGACGAAACTTTTTAGAGGAGGGGATATTTTATAATATCTTAGCTCAACTAGATTTATTTTAGAAAGCCCAAAACCTATTTATTTATTTTTATGGCCCAAAAGGTCAGCCCTAACTTAGCCCAACTAGATTTATTTTAAAAAGCCCAAAACCTACTTATTTATTTTTATAGCCCAAAAGGCCAGCCCAATTAAGCCCAACTAGATTTTTTTTAGAAAGCCCAAAACCTATTTATTTATTTTTATAGCCCAAAAGGACAGCCCAATTAAGCCCAGCTAGATTTTTTTAGAAAGCCCAAACTTATTTATTTATTTATTTTATGGCCCAAAGTTTCAGCCCACTTAAATGACCTGATATATAATTAGAAAGGCTAAAGTTAAAAAAAAAAGAGAAGAACGGGAGAAGAAAAGCAAAAGAGGGGAAAGAAAAGAGTGAAGAGGAGAAACCCTTGTTGATCAAATTCTCCCTTACAACCCTCATCCTAGGTGGTTTCTAAGTGGTTTTGAGGTAAGTGGTGTGTGAATTAAGCTTCCTTCTTCCATGATTTTGTAATTTTGTGGGGTTTTTCTTTTTGGTATGTGGGTAATTTGCAGACTGTTCGAACTGATTTTGACATACCTATTGCCCTTGAAAGTTTGCAAACTTAATTTCTGTACGTAGCTGAACTCGTTAGCTTTCCGTAGCCACTTGAAACGCCTCAATCCGATTATTCTACAATTAGTTATGATTTTTCTCGTAAACTGCCGCTAGCTGGAAAATTTCAGAATTTTTATGTCGAATTCAAACTTATTTTCTATCGTTTCGTTTAGTTAATCTATTGAAACGGGTTATGTGGGATTGGGAACTGATGTTAAGGAGTTACATACCATTTTTATTTAATATCTACTCGTTCGAACTCGATTAGGATTTGTTTTTAGCAATGAAAGGGATGTTAACGCTAATAGTTAGTTATATTTAATTTGTCTTTAATTGCTCATCTCCTTTCTAGGTAAAGAACCATCGACGAAGGGCAAGGGACCGACTTCAGATTCCGGAGAGAGTTAATCACTTCCTTGTGAGTTGATAATTCGGGAACGCCTTCTCTTGTGGGAAGTGTGGACCCTCGATAAATGTGCATTTATTTTAGTTTTAGTTAATTGATAAGAAAATTATTTGGTATTATGTTATGTGGTAAAGAGCCTGATTGGCTCGATTGCTCTGGTTGGAGTCCTATTAGCCATTTTATGAGTATTATTGATTTTAACTTATGTTGAAGAGCCTTGTCGGCTCGATATCTGATAGCATTTATTGTGAATTATTTGAGAATTGATTTCTGGTTATTCTTGTGTGCCAATTAAGATTCTAACCTGAGTCGTTATTCATCTTATGATGCATATGCATATGTATGCCTGGTACCAAGGTTAAATAGCCCGAATTGGTCACGGTTCGGGTGAGTTGGTGCGACATTGGTTAAGTAGCCCGAATTGTCGCGGTTCGGGTGAGTTAGAGTGACAACCAAGTTGCCCGGGATTGGCAAACCCGGGTGAGTTAGATCTAACGGGGCACCTGTCCATTTGCCAAATACTGATACTCTGGAGGGTGATCGTTAGATGGATTAGTCTATTATAGGCTCAGTCAACGTCACCGGTGTGGGACATGCATGTCATATATGTTTATATGTTTGATCATTTCAAGTATTCACGTCGATATTGAATTGTGAACTTTAGCACTTGGCGTATTGAGAAAGAATATTAATGTGCATTTTATCTAGAGTAACGGTGACGGGCTTGGACTGTCCCTCGACGGAGAGCTCAGTTCGAGGAGGATATTGACTACCCACGCGTCCTTTATGTGATAACATGTTGTTTGAACTAATTGTGTTATTCGTAAATGTGCACTAAGGTTTTTATTTTCATTAATATGTACACTGAGTGAGAAATAGTTATTGTGGGACGAAATGTGGGATTTTATGTTATGAACCGCGAGTGGAATACATGCTTCGTATAAGGGTCGGGGTGACCGGCTTATCACCTCACTGAACTAGTAGTTTTGCTCACCCCCATCATTCTTTCCTTTTCAGGCTGTTGATATCGTTTTGGTTGGAGGTTTTCCTATCGTTTGCTCGTCATCCAATCCGTGTTTTGGGTACTTTCTCTTTTATGTAAATTGACGGATTCATTGGCGAGATTGTATAGTTTATATTTGGTGACCCCCTTGATGTTCTTTTTGTACCTTCGCGATGTTATATCGTTCATGTATATTTTCTTTAAACTAAGTTACACCGTTGTATTTTGTACCTTTGTAAATCCTTTTTGATACTTTTTGAGATGATGTCCTCGGGTTGTACTCGTTGTTATCAGTTGTTCAGCTCTACAGGTACTTGATAGCAAGCCTTACGTTTTCTATAAACTTTGTGGAGTGGAGTGCACCCATTCTGCGAAATTTATGGTTAACGTGGCGGTTGTCGCGTTCTGTCTGGGGTCGGGGCGTGACAAATTTACTTTGAAAGAATTTCTTACTAGCATAAAACACAAAGCAGAGATCTATTTCTCCTCTAATATGAATTGGCATAAAACTAGGACATAGAGACATGACAAGTCAATTCCACAAGTCAGCCACCAAAAGGGTAGACCACAACAACTTAGGCAATGATTATAAAAGAATAAAGTGGATGTAAGTCCTATAAGTGCAATTACAGTTTATGAAGTATGTGTGGACCATGTTTTTAGCTATATCAATTAACAAAACATTAGAAAACAAGCAACCAGGATATAAGATGCGATTTTCTCAAATGAAAAGTAGAACAACTCAATTAAATGAATTTTATCTTAAAAAGTGGACAATTGATCACATATGAAAAGTAGAACAACCCAACCAGCATTATTCTATACTCAGAATCTAGTCAGGCAGAGAGGAAGGCATAAGCAAAATTAAAACTGAAGTTACCAGAATCTTCAACATCAGAAAATTCAAAGCTCTCAAAAGTTCACTGTAAATGAGACTATCAAGTGTACTTTCCTTGACAGCATAAGTAAGTCTTTTATTTAAGACTAATGAAGTTTAAAAACTGGGTTGTCATAATTCCTAATGAAAAACAAAATCACCTTCTCAATCCTAGTAGTTAGAAAATAGTAGTTCCATAGTTGACAGCGAAAGACTTTAAATGCTTTAACACAGCATTGTGCCTTGGTAAGTTCATGTTCAACACGAGGCAGCTCATCAACTACATTAAAATAAAAAAGGAAAAAATATATCATACCAAAGGATACAGAAGACGCAGTAATCTGTAAACTAGAACCCAAAATGTTTTAGTACTTCCTCTTTGATCTCATTCTACAATATATATAAATATAAAATAAAAGATGGAAACAAAATCCTCCAACAAGCAGATGAAAACAGAAATATAAAAATCTGCTTTAGTGCATGTAACAAACATAAATCCTAAGTAATTTCAGCGAGCTTTTATGTAGACATATAATTATGGCAGGCAGGGGGTATCAAGTCTCAACTTGGAAATTAACCACAAGGTATATAACAAACATATACACATTCTTTTATTACATAAAGACCGTAGTATATTGCAAAATTGATATCTAATAACAAATAGCAAGATATTTCAAGATAGCAACAGGTTCATATTTCAACTGGAAACAGACTGATACTGTATTCCACTAAAAGAGTATGCACAGATTAGGAATTATATAGATTTGACATTGAGAACTATATAGGTTCATTATTAATTTATCTAGTGCAATGCTTGATTTTAATATCTTGGACGAGGAGAATTTCGAAAGGACAAGGATAAATAAGCAGTTTCAAATAGTTAACTGTGTTATCCATAGTTGTTAAAAGCGAGAGGCGCACGGACCCCTAAGTGCGCCTGAGGCGCGCGCCTGGGCTACATTTTGCCCAAAACTCAATTTATAATATATATACACAAATATATCCTAATTACAATCATATTACCAAACTAAACTAACATAAAATCATATAACATCACATAATGATACATAATAACTCATAATAGCATTATAACACATAAAACATAAACACAAATAAATTCAAAATTAAAATCTTCCACACAAATAAGTAGTAAGTTAATAAAAATTTCAATAGTTACTGAAAATTCAAAATTAAAATCTTTCTACAGGCGGCAGCTGGGCAGCGGCGGCGGTGGCGGCGGCAGATAGTGTGGTGGAGGTGAAGTCAGCCCACCTTTCTCTCTTGTTTTAAAACTTCTACTTCTAATATTAAAACCCTAACCCTAATTCTCAATTTATATCACATTTTATAAGTGGGCTGCCCCCTTTTCATCATAAAAATGTGTTAGCACTCTAACATAAAAGTAGCAACTTCAAAAAATAAAAATAAAAATAAAATAAAATAAAAAAAAGCAGGATGTTGCAGAGGCGCGCCTTTTAGGTCTTGATGAGGCACACCTAGGCGCGCGCCTACGACACAACGCCTTGGAATGCAAAAAATCGACCAATCTAGGAGCAAGCATGTGAGCCTCAGCGCCTTAGGCGTGCCTTGGGCGCGCCTTTAACAACTACGGTGTTATCAAGCTCTGGTCGTGCATAATCAATGCAAACAACCTGATAAACATACATATCACTAAACAAACCTATTAAACAATCGATTTCGCATGGCTCAGGACTCTAGCAGAAAGCTTGTTTGTTAACCATGTGAGAACAACATGTACATGTGTCACGAAGAAAAATTTAAGAAAAAAATCATATCCAAACAGAGAGAGCAACGCAAAACAAAAGGATTAGAAACTACCACAACAGGCAGTGACCATGCCATCAAGCTTGCAGCCCAATTTGTATACATTACGTATTCATATTTGGATAAGAATATGCCAAATAATGATGCTCCTGCCAACTTCAAGAATACAAGAACATGTAAGTTATAGACATCAGTATAATTAAAGTAAAGATAATAAAATTGTTTTGAACATGCATAATTTTCAAATTGCAAAATAAGTTTATATCTCTTAACTAAGAGAAAAGTCGTTGAAAGAAAACAGCCACGTGAAAATATATAAGGAAACCAAGCTCTAATGCATGCACAATAAGGTAGATTAATCTACGAAATTTACCTTCTGCTACTCAATAAGATCTTCAAAAAGCAACTCAATGAAGTCGCTCACAATTATAGGAACACATAAAAAAAGGGAGAGACATGAACCTCAAGTGCTCATCCATCTTGTAATCTCTTTCACAATGACAATGTAGGAACATGAGATTGATATTATGTAAATAAACCAATGATAATGATACAGAAGAATCATGCCTCACTATCTTTTTGCATGATTCAGATTAAGAAAGTTGATAATTGTCGAGTAATAAGATGGAAAGGAAATTTTAAATTGAAATAATCAGCTTTCTACAGTTTCAGTAGAATAGATGCTATTTTACAAACAGGGTAAAATAAGAAAGTCTAAATTTCAAACTTTTATAAAAAAAAAAGAACTATTTATCAGTCATCTGAGTGTGAGAATGTTCACTTTTGTCAAACTTATGGATATAACTGATTCACTTTTTTCTCCATTTCTTCAGTTTAATTGATATGGGATTCAGCCTTAGAGTTATTCAACCATAAACCAAAAAGTGACCTATTCATCAGGTAACATGGCAACACTGAGACTAATGGATAATTGTTGTTGTCCACAATAGCAAGTTATGTGTCATATCTGTAAAAACTGTACATGCTAATAATATACTTATTATGAACCAAAACCTAAGAAGAATCCCAGCCTCCATTGCAAGGTAGGAAACTCACAGTGATCCATATTAACATTTATCAGAAAGTTTTTTTCAATTTCAAATTTGACATACAACATAGCTCATTAGCACAGTACTCACGTTTTCTAGTTATCTTATGCTTGAATGTAAAACTTGAACAGAAATAACCCTTGTTAGAGTCTAGAGACCCAATCTTGAGCATCATTGAAATATACACAACAATCATCAAATAATTGTTTTTAGCATGAATGGACCATTACCAGGTTCATTGAATCCAAGGGTTTTTGCAGCATTGACAATTTGTCAAAATGGTTTTCCACCTTCAACCTTGCTCATCACATAGCCCAATGTACCCAATAGATAGAATCATGAGATGTTCATTAACCTAAGTTCTTTATCAATTATTAAGTTGAAAAATAACCTAGAATTGTAATAAAGAGAATCTGATATGGGTGAAATATGGGGAAAAGGATAACACTCGAGCTTCCAATTATTCAAAAGATTGGATCTCCTCATGAAAGTAGACGATTTATGGTTGGTATGACAGGAAGACCAGCTCCAACCTACCAAGAATAGAAAAGGGAAACAATTATCTTTCACAACTACCCATAGAGCATATGAAAATATTGTGGCATAAATGAAGGCATGTAAAAGCAGAAAAAATATATCAATTTATTGCTTATCAATTGAGCAATGAAAATTTTCCAGCAAAGTGAGTGATTGCTAGCAAAATCTTGAGGATATCAGTGGAACAATATAAGTGATATAAAGCATCATGATTGACCAGGAATATGTATTTGCATTCTTAACAATTAGAGTGTTGTATTAGGACTCCTGAATCTTTTAATAATGGGTAGGAAAACAACGAACCTAATTGCTTCCCTAAACTGAATCTGGTACTCCATTGGTCACTACCAAACTGAACATAGAATTCCAGTTATTTTTCAAGAATAAAGTGAAAAGGTTATAAGGATGACATGTAGCTAGTGCTGCACTGCCTAGCATTTCAGGCCAAACATTTAATATTTGAATATGAATTAAGTATCAATGAGAGAGTAGAGATTTGATGTTCATTCAGCTTTGACTTTTACAGCTCACTATAAAACTTTCATACAAAAACTTGGTGTGATCAATCCAAGTAAATTCTAATGATTCAACAAAAAATTCTCTACAATTTCCACAACCTAGAAAAGAAATTAACACGTGAGTATCAAAATTCAGAAATAGGTGAAAAGACGTAGACTAAGTAATCTTTTAGTAATTAGAAAGGCACAATCTTTACGTTAAATCAAATGTCTAACAATTTTAGACTATACACCAAAAAGAAACCAAATTGATACTCTGGAAACAGTTTCCGTTGTGTTTATAAATTATAAATTATATAACTGAAAGCGAAACTAGCCATCAGATCGACCAAGAAATCATAAGTCTTAAATTTAAGGTAAAGAAACTAAACATACATTGTGGCAGAGAAGAGAGAGACCAAAAGACCAAAAGATTAAAAGATCAAAAGAATTGCAGAAGACGTGATGAGAGAGGCAAAAATTCAGAGAACCAAGCCCCTGATCATAACCAAATTAATTAATAGATGGCTTTTCCTTACAGATTTGTTTAGCATTAGCATTATAGTGTTCGAACGACACGAAAAGGAGCATGGACTTATGAAGGTGGTAATGCCCCCCACAGAGTCGCCTTTTACTCGAATAACATCAATAGCAGCAAGCATTTTATCAGCATATTCAAGATTTGGACACCTTAATATATGACTCTCTATCTGTAAGACACTTGGATTATGTTACGAAAAGTTTAACAATAGGGGCAGTATTAATATATAGCAAGGCAGTATGCTGACCTGATCAAGGGTGAAAGTTTGATGATCAACCAGATTTTCAGGGAGAACAACATGATGCACTTGTGAAACATAAGAAAGAATCTGCAATAAATGGAAAATCCATTGATGATGATATACTATAGAAGTTTTCCATGGAAGAGTTAAGTGACAATTAAAGCTTACTTCAATCCCTGCATATAACTTGAGAATCTTCTTGGCCACCGCTCAAGCAGCAACCCTACCAATGGTTTCTCTTGCAGAAGATCTACCACCACCCAGGACAGAATAATGAGACGCTGAACTCATTACACCTTCGCTGTATTGCACCTTCGCTGTGACCCAGCTTCGCTGGCTAGGGTTCCGGTCGTGATTCCTGCTGCCGCAATTCCGGTCACGATTCCTGCTACTAGATCTAAGTCGTCGCCTAGGGTTCCGTCAGCTGCCGGATTTTCCGATCGCGGCCTGCCTCTTAGCGACGACCCCTGCACCTGGTCCCGATTCCGGTCGCATTTCTTCTGCCAGATCTTAGTTTCCGGCTGTTGCGATTCTGATTCTTTCCTCAAATTGATCTGGGCATCGATTTACTCTGCAGATCCTCTCACGTTTTCGCCTCTCGCCGCTGGTTCGCCGGCTGTTGGGAGTCAAGGAAGGCAGAGACAATCATAAAATTTTGGGTTTGAAAGTCGAGAAATTATAGGTGGTATCGCGAGCATGGGTGGGTGGCGTCGCAACGGGGAGCATTGGCGTTGCCAGCAGAGAGCGGGAGCAAGGGCAGAGTGCAGCCATCGGTGGGAGTGGTGGCGGCTTCTTCGTTTGTGGTCGGAAGTTAGGAATTGAAAATCTAAATATGATTTGATTTTGGGAATTTTATGAATTAGGGTTCAATTGTGAATTTGATTTTGGAAGTTTTGAGAATATTAAAGGATCGATTTCATTTGGTTACAAACTTAATAAATTTACATTTTAAAAAAAAACGTGTTTTACATTTTTCAAATTAATTTATTTAAAATATATATATTAATATCAGTGAAAAGATATACTTTATAAATATCATTAAAAGATATCATTAGGTAATAACTGATATTTATTAATGCAATTCTTTTATTATAGATATCGGTGGTGTAATAAATATCGGTTAGTAAGTCAATAGATATCAATTTCTCAAATCACCGATATTTATTGACTGATATCTATTCACAGTTTTCTAGTAGTGCATGAAGAAGTGAGATTTGAAGATAAGGTAATTAAAGCTGCCTTACACGTCATTAACCTTAGGATTTTGACGTTATCCTTGAAATGGATTGGTTGATGGAAAAATGTGCAACCATTAGGTGCCATAAGAAAGAAATTAACTTTAGTGAGAACGAAGAAAAGAAAGAAATTAACTTTAGTGAGAACGAAGAAGAGAGTTTTACCTTCCGTGGAGCAAGGACCAGAACCATACCAAAAATCTTGACTGCTATGAAGGCAATGAAGGAGGTTCGCAACAGACGTGCCGACGCATTCCTGGTGTATGTAATGAATAGCAAGACGACACCTGTGGAGGTACATGAAGTGCCAGTTATACGAGAATACAAAGACATATTCCCAGAAGAACTTTCAGGAGTTCCATCTAATAGGCAAATCGAGTTCACAATTGACTTGATACCTAGTTCAGTACTAGTATCAAAAGCACTGTACCGGATGGCGCCTGCAGAATTACAAAAGTTGAAGGTGCAACTACAAGGGTAACTGGACTTGGGCTTCATAAGACCAAGTGTATCCCCTTGGGAATCTCCAGTTTTGTTTGTGAAACAGAAGGATCGAACCATGTGTATGTGCATAGACTACAGAGAGCTTAACAAGCTTACAATCAAGAACAAATATCCTCTGCCGCACAATGAAGATCTCTTTGAATTGTGTGGAGCTAGTGTGTTCTCAAAAATAGATCTCCGCTTTGGGTATCATCAGTTGAAGATTAAAGAGACAAGTATCCCTTAAACAGCTTTCAGAACTCTTTATGGTCATTACAAGTTCGATGTGTTGCCTTTCGGACTTAGCAATGCCCCTGCGGTATTCATGGATTTGATGAACCGAGTGTTTCATCCATATCTGGATAAGTTTTAAATTGTATTCATTGATGACATTCTGATCTACTCTCGGAATGAAGAACAACATGCAGAACATTTGAGGATAGTAATGGAAACACTCCGAAGGGAGAAACTATATGCTAAATTCAATAAGTGTGAATTTTGGCTCGACCAGGTTGTGTTTCTTAGGCACATCGTTTCTGCATGGGGTTTGGAAATAGACCCAAGTAAAGTGCAAGCTATAAGTGAATGGGAAGCCTGAAAAATGTACATGAGGTGAGAAGTTTTCTTGGATTAGTTAGATATTATAGAAGATTCATCAAGGGATTTTCAAAGATAGCGGGCCCTTAACATGATGACAAAGAAAGATGTTAAATTTCAATGGACAGATAAATGCGAGCAAAGCTTTCAATAATTAAAGCAAAGGTTGATCACGGCCCCCGTGTTAACAATTCCAAGCGGCTCAGAGGGATTCGTGATCTACACTGATGCATCAAAGCTTGGGTTTGGGATGCGTGTTAATGCAAAATGGTAAAGTGATCGCTTATGCCTCTCGACAATTAAAAGTCCATGAGCAAAACTATCCCACTCATGATCTAGAGCTAGCTGCGGTGGTTCATGCCTTGAAGATTTGGAGGCACTATCTCTATTGGGAAAAATACGAGATTTACACCGACAACAAAAGTTTGAAATATTTCTTTGAGCAAAAAGAACTCAACATGAGATAAAGAAGGTGGTTAGAACTTGTAAAGGACAATGATTGCACGATCAACTACCACCCAGGGAAGGCAAATGTGGTAGTTGATGCACTCAGCGGAAAAGGACAAGGATCTTCGCCTTACAAAATTACTGATAAAGTATAGTTAAATGATGAACTTGTGAAATTAAAGATTAACATAGCAACGTCACCACAAGATGTATGTGCTATGCTAGCCGCATTGATGATACTCCCAACCCTAAAGGAGCGAATCTTTAATGCTTAGAAAGAAGATGAATTTCTAAACAAGATGCGGGCATTAACCAAAAGTGAAGACATAAAGGGATTCTCAGAGGATCACATTGGTGCCTTGTTGTTTCAATGAAGGATATATGTGCCCAAGAATGAGGAGTTAAGAAACAAAATCTTAATGGAGTAACATTGTTCTATATACACAATTCATCCTAGAGAAACCAAAATGTATCAAGACTTGAAGAAACTATTCTGGTGGAGAAACATGAAGGGTTGCATTGCAGACTTTGTTCGAAAATGCTTGACCTATCAACAAGTTAAGGTAGAACACCAATGACCCTCATACCTATTAAAGCCTTTGGAAATACCAGAATGGAAGTGGGAACATGTCACGATGGATTTCATTGATGGGTTACCCCGAAGTCCATGTGGAAATCACGCAATTTGGGTAATTGTCGATAGATTGACAAATATAGCATACTTTCTACCCATAAAAATGAACTTTTCCATGGATAAACTGGCTCAAATCTATCTTGGGGAAATAATATGATTACATGGTGTACCAGTTTCAATAGTGTCTAACAAGGATACTCGTTTTACTTCTAACTTATGGCGCAAGTTACAAGACACAATTGGAACACAGTTAAAGTTCAGTACCTCATATCACCCTCAAACTGTGGGCAAACAGAGAGAACCAATGAAACAATTGAGGATATATATGTTGAGGACATGTATACTGGATTTTGGAGGAAGTTGGGAAGATTATATACCCCTTATAGAATTTGCCTACAATAATAGTTATCAAGCGACAATCCGCATGGCGCCTTATGAGGCTCTCTATGGAAGAAAATGTAAGTCTCTACTCTATTAGGATGAGGTAGGAAAAAGAAAGATGTTGGGACTCGAAATTGTCGATAAGATGGTCAAGAGCATAAGCCAAATCAGAGAAAAAATCAAAATAACTCAAGATCGGTAAAAAGTGTATGCTAACAAGAAGCGTAAGGATCAAAGGTATCATCCGGGAGATAAGGTGTTCCTAAAGGTCACACCAGTGAAGAGTATTGTGCGTTTTGGAAAAAAAGGAAAATTTAAGCCAAGGTTTATTGGGCCATACAAAGTCTTGGAAACTATTGGAAAAGCAACCTACAAATTAGCTTTACCACCTAATTTGTCAGAAATTCACAATGACTTTCACATGTCAATGTTATGGCCTTACGTATACGACTCGAGCCATGTTGATGAGAGTGAAAATAAGCGTGTTTTAGTGTTCAATTTAACACCTTTTTTATGGGAATTATTGTTATATATTAGCACAAGTGTCTTATATTCAATATATTTGAGAGAAAGGTGTGTTTGATGTGTTTTGTTGTGTTTTAGGTGGAAAAAAGGATTAAAAGTGAAAAGTTGGAGAAAATGTGCAACTTGTGCAAGAATGCTGAAAAACGCACATCCAACTTGTATAATTTTTTATGTTCTTTTGGAGCTCAAAAGTTGAATTATGATACATGGTTGGAAAGCCACATAAGAGAGGGTCGTTTTGGCAAAAGAAACACCTCAATCGGAGTTCAAACGAGAAAGTTGTGATCGAGATGGTGACGTCGCACAAGCTGTTTCAACCCATCACGACTGTTCCATTTTAAATGACTTTTTACAACTTTAAATGTTAGACTTTTTGTGATTTCTTTATATTGATAGAAAGTCAAGGAAGAGATGATCGCGTGAGCGCAAGAATCACTCAAATCGGAGTTTGGACGAGGAAGTTATGCTAAAAATCGTAAAGTCGCGCAGCTAGCAGCTAGAATTTCCGATAATTTTCAAAAATTTCCAAAAATTACCTATTTATTGGAGCACAACTAATCTCTTTATCACATAATTCTCCATGATTTAACCATATATTTTATTTCCTTTTTTATTCACTTTTCACACCTATATATATGTAACATCATTATTCATGTGAGGACCGCAACACAATCATCCTACACCCCACAATGGGGGATCACCCCCAACCATCATCCACATCCTTTCCTCCATCCATCCATCACTTTGAAGATTTATCTGCTGAATCAAGAGGAGAACCAAGAGGAGGATTTAAGACGGAGAAGGACGCGATGACACCCACATCTAGGGTTTTATATTTTTCCTAATTTATCTTGTATTCTTCGCAATACCATGGGCTAGAACCTTTTTGGTTGATCTAGGGTTTTGAAAGTTTTTGTAAATTAATTGAACTTTCGTGTGTATACTCTGTACAACACTACTTGTGGTTTATTCTATATATGACTGATGCACGTATTCTTTGCACCCAAAATTAATCCCCAAGTATTAAAGATATCAATTGCAGCTTAATCAATCGACCAAATGAATATCGAACCCAAAGGATCGCGTATTATCAATTTAATTATTAACTAAATTAATTAAGACAAGACAGTCGGATTTTGAGATTGATTATCTAATAACTAATATGCTGAAAATTAAATAACAAATAAAATAAATTAAACACTAGAAGAATACGAAAGTGGATCAAGTAGGAGAATAGGTAGCTCTAGGATAATTCAGTTTCACTCATTAATCTCCTTTTTGTGTGTTGATGTTCGACTCTACCTTGTGGAATATGAACGCATCATTAAACCATGCATATCTACTCTATAGATACAAGTAAACATGCGTGTAACACGTGTGAATAACCTTGGAGTAAGAGATATAATTCCACCCCCCTTTCTAGGTACTATTCGTATCAATTATTTCCCTGGCCAATTAGTACTCTAACCTGATATGATCTTCCTTTATAGGTACTATAAAATTATCTTCTTTATCCTACTTAATAACCCGAATTCAATTCAATTAATAAGTATTCATATATGATAGTTCTAATGAAGCTTCGAAGCCCCCTCACTTAGAATCATAACATGGAATCCTACTCAGCAGTGAATGCACTTAATCAATAACCAAGATATATATTCAGACTCTACATAATAGTTAATGATGCACAAAACGACTGTGAGTATGAATTAAGAAAGCACGATCATATATAAAATAAATCCACAAGTAGTGTTGTACGGAGTGTACACATGGAAGTTCAATTAACTAGATAAAACCTTCACAACCCTAGTTCTACCAAAAAGGCTCTAGCCCATTATATTAAGAAGAACAATCATGGGTGTTGGATAGATCTTACCCGGATGTCTGGAAAATTACAAGATAAATTAGGAAACGAAGTGGGAGTCGTCGCGTCCTTCTCCATCTTGAATTCTCCTCTTGTTTCTCCTCTTGATTCCACAAAGAATCTTCAAAGTGATGGATGGATGGAGGAAAGGATGTGGATGATGGTTGGGGGGTGATCCCCCGTTGTGGGGTGTAGTATGGTTGTGGCTGCTCTTCCTCTAATCTATTGTATTCTCCCCCTGTAGTATGATATACACCCCCTTTTATACTTGTAAGCTCTCCTTATAGGCCTTGGAATGAGCTTTTTGAGTGATCACACGCATTGAGAGTGTAAAAATATGGATATGGTAAGTTTTCGCACGTCAATTCGACCAAGGAGCCAGGTCGAATTCTCCCCTCCAGTTCGAATTGGAGATCGAATTGACCTACTGGAAGCTTCAGGTGCTCAATTCGACCAGCACAGCAGGTCAAATTGAGGTGTCGTGGTCGAATTGACTCTTTTCCCGCCCGATTCGACCTCAATTCGACCAGCATATCAGGTCTAATTGACTTGCACAGTCTCACCTTTTCGCGTATAACTTCCACATCCGAGCTCTGATTTGCGTGATTCTTGCGCTCATGTGATCCTCTTTTTCTTGGATTTCTATCTGTATAAAGAACATATAGAAACTTCAACATTATATATGTAACAAATCATGCAAAGTGGACAGTCGTTCTGAACAGGAACAGCTCGCGCGACGTCATTATTTTGCTCATAACTTCTCCGTTTGGAACTCGATTGAGGTGTTCTTTACGCCATAACGACCCTCTCTTCAGCGGATTTCCAACTATGTATCACATTATCAGTTTTGATCTCCACACAAATACAGAAAAATTATGAAAGTTAGTTGTGCGTTTTCAGCATTTTTGCACAAATTGCACCTTTTCTCCAACTTTGCACTTTTCATCCCTTTTCCACCTAAAACATAATAAAACACCTCAAGTGCACCTTTTTCTCACATATATTGAATATAAGATACTTGTGCAAATATATAACAATAATTCTCACCAAAAAGGTATTAAATTGGACACTCAAACACGTTAATTTCCACTTTTAATTAATTGTTTAGTAGTTTATAATAAATTCTCAAACTTTATTACCTTTTTTCTTAATTAATTTAGTAAATAATTAAATTAATAATACGTCATTCTTTGGGTTCGATATTTAACTTGGTCGCTTGCTTAATCTGCAATTGATATCCTTAATACTTAGGGATTAATTTTGCATGCAAAGAAAAAGCTCATCACATGTGGTCAATTATCAAGATGTCACATTGCACAATGACTTGACATATGAAGAGGGGCCTGTTGCCATTCTTGATCGCAAGAAAGAAAAATTGAGGAACAAAACCATCGTCTTAGTCAAGGTATTGTGGAATAGACATGGGAGTGAAAAGGCTACCTGGGAATGTGAAGATCAAATCTTTGCCGAATACCCTCAACTAACTTAGAAGACATTCCTTTTTAGTTGAGTTAGTATCTCTATCAATGACATCATCAATTTAGGTAGTGGATATCCATATATTATTCTATTACTTATCTATTATTTTTAGGCTGGTGATACATTCTTACATATGAAGAGGGGCCTGTTGCCATTCTTGATCGCAAGAAAGAAAAATTGAGGAACAAAACCATCGTCTTAGTTAAGGTATTGTTGAATAGACATGGGAGTGAAAAGGCTACCTGGGAATGTGAAGATCAAATCTTGGCCGAATACCCTCAACTAACTTAGAAGGCATTCCTTTTTAGTTGAGTTAATATCTCTATCAATGACATCATCAATTTAGGTAGTGGATATCCATATATTATTCTATTACTTATCTATTATTTTTAGGCTGGTGATACATTCTTAAGAGTGGTAATAAATTTCTTCGTAATAAATAGTCATGCATCTGACACTAATGATAGATATATTGTAAAAAGTCGTCTTCTGGATAGTATTGAGAGCTGCATAAATCTTAAATTTTGCACATATCAAAGATTTGATATATGTATTAAATTTCGATGACGAAATTAATTTTAGTGGGTGGGATGTAATAATTGTATAATAATAATAATCTATATATATATATATATATATATATATATATATATATATATATATATATATATAGTCAATAAATATTAGGTACAAAATGTATTTAGATATTACTAATTTATACATTCACTATAGAAAATTACGCACAGATACAAAATTTAATTTTGTTTTTCCCATATTACCCATACTTACTGAACATCAGTGTACATCATGTGAAGCAAATTAAAAAAAATACGATTAAGTATTTATATGTATATATATCACTGTGCACTCATTCGAGATAAATAATTTTTGGGAGAAAAAAATGAATAAACTATTTATATGAATATACATCAGTGTACATTTAGGTGAGATAAATAATTGTTGAAGATAGAGTCATTGAATACAACCTTAATTTGTACACACGTGTGCACAATGTACTTAATCAATCTAAACTTTGGTTAATTAATCGAAAACTTGTCACAAAATGAAGAATGAAGATACAATTAGAAGAACGAAGAAAAATATGTACATTGACATGCATTTAGAGAGAGAAATAATAGAAAGTGACCACAGAGAGAATTAGTAAAACGATTTTTTCCTTAATTATTTCTTTCAAAATCTGTACATCAACGTGCATTTAGAGAGCTGAAAAGAAAAAATCTGTACATCAGCATGCATTTAGAGAGGAATAAAAGAAAGTGATCGCAGAGAGAATTAGGAAAACGATTTTTTTTCTAAATTCCCTTTCCTAAAATCTTGAGTGATAAGTATAATAATAGTGTACATCGGTGTACATTGACAAAAGAAAGGTTAGTTCTGTATAAACGTGGAATATTAAACGTTGAATATTAGTGTACATTAGTGTACACTAATATTAAACGTTGAATATTAGTTTTGATGTAGTGTACATTAGTGTTCAACGAAATTATTATTCTGTATAAATGTTGAATATTAAACGTTGTGAACAAGGGTAATGTTGGGAGAAAAAAATCGTTATGTATCCCGCAGTAATTATATTAGATTAATGTATTTATTAATAATTAGATTGTAAATACACGTACCTTTAATTAATAAACCCACACACACACACATATATATATATATATATATTTATTTATTTAAAAGCACCTAAAGGTCTTAGAATCCACTGGCAGGAATTTCAAAAGCAAGAGAGCTAGATCCTTGGACAAAAATGTAGAATATAAAGGTCATAGAAATTATGGTGAGTGGATTAACAGGAAGATGGCGGGGGAAGGTTCTCCATCCTCCGATTATTCCTCATGAATCTCTTGATCTGGAATGTGCGTGGGATGGGACGCACGCCAACCCACAGAGCACTGAGGAAAATTGTGCGTGATCATGATGTTGCGTTAGCTGGTTTAGTTGAAACTAAGTTGAATTCTAGTAAAGTAAATGATGTTGTCAGTAAAGTTTTCCCTGGCTGGAAATATAATCACAACTTTGAGTGTTGTAATGGAGATCGAGTTATGATCACTTGGAATCTCTTAAGAGTACATTTAGAGAACTTTATTTATTTTGAACAAGCCATCTCTGCTAATGTACGATGTCTCATTTCTGCAAAAGAGTTTGCTATCACTATTGTTTATGCCCATAACAGATACATTGCTAGAAGATCACTATGGCAGCACCTCAACGATCTCTTCCGCTCTAACACCTTACCTTGGATTTTGGGAGGGGATTTTAACTGTGTTAGATATGAGAGTGAGAGATATGGCAGTACTCACAATCTAGGGATCCATGAACTTCATGAGTTGTTCTCTATTTTGGGGTGGAGGATACTCGATCCTCGGGCTATTTCTTTCCATGGTCAAACGGAATAGTTTGCTCGAAACTTGATAGAGTGATGATCTGCAAAATTTGGAGAAGTATGGGATGGGAGCTGCATACTTCTTTCTTACCTCAAGGAACCCAATCCGACCACTGCCCTTCTATCACTTCGTTCATTTCTCCTAACCCCCGCACTATAAAACCGTTCAGATTTTGTAATTTTTGGACTAACCATGATTTGTTTATTCATCTAACATCTCTTCATTGGTAGGTCTTTATTGCAGGTACAAAACAATACGCACTTTGTCAGAAATTGAAATTAATGAAGAAACCCCTGAAGGAGCTACACAATGAAAATTACAATCACATTTCAGAAAGGGTTAAAGGAGGGAGAGAACACTTGCTTCACCTCCAGTCTCTATTCATGGCAGATCCGATGAATCAAGGGCTTTATTTAGAGATAGGTGATGTAATCAACAAGCAGAAACGCTTGGAGGATTGTGAATCTGACTTTCTTTTGTAGGTTCTTAAAAACAAACACATTAAGAACCAGGATCATCCGACCAAGTATTTCTACTCTCTTATCCGTAGTAATGGTGCAAGGAATGGTATTTACAGAATCTTCACTGATCATAGCCCCACTACTTCCTACCAAGAAATGGTTGATAACTTCCTCATTTATTATCAATCAATTATTAGTGACGAAGGCCTTGTACATGATCGTGTGGAGTAGGACATTTTGGATCTAGGGCAGCAGTTGAGTCTGGAGGAAGCAAGCAAATTAGAAGATCTGATTGAGAAGGAGGAGATTAGAGAAGCTTTATTGTCCATTAACAAGAACAAATCTCCAGGTCCAGATGGATACAGTTCGGCCTTCTTTCAGAGTGCTTGGAGTGTAGTTGGAGGTGATGTGGTGGCGGCAGTTAAAGAATTCTTTCGAAAAGGAAAATTACTCAAACAAATCAATGCTACTTTTGTTTCCTTGATTCTGAAAAAGACGCATGAACCTGGGGTCCGAGACTATAGGGTTATCTCTTGTTGCAACACAGTTTATAAAATCATTTCAAATGTGTTGGCTAGTCGTCTTCGTGGATGCTTCCTACCTTGATTAGTCCATCGCAGTTTGGTTTTGTTAAAGGTAGGAAATTAAGGGACTGTGTATTCTTATTCAGGGGCTACGGAAGAAGGAATGAGAGTATCTCCCCAAGGATGGCAGTGAAGGTCGACATATCCAAAGCATATGACTCTGTGCATTAAAAATTTCTCTTCGACTTGCTTTAGGGGTTGGGTTTTCCTCCTTTGTTTCGTAAATGGATTGAACAGTGTGCGACTACTACTTCTTACTCCTTACTCATTAATGGCAAATCGGAAGGGTTCTACAAAGGAAAGCGAGGTCTCTGTCAAGGTGATCCTATATCCTCCCTCCTTTTTGTTATTTGTATGGAGTACTTCAGTCGTCTGATGAAGAGAGCTGTGGAGCATCATGAATATAGATTTCACTCCAGAATTTGTAAGTGTGTTGATGTTTCCCATTTGATCTTTGCGGATGATCTACTGACTCTGGGATATGGAAATCTTACAACGACAACAACACTACATCGGATATTGGAGAAATTTGGTAATGTGTCTGGATTGGTGGTTAACCCTCACAAATCCAGCCTTATCACATCAGGGGTTTCAAACTAATTACGGGATCAAATTTCTTAGATTCTTCCATTCAATAGAGGTACCATTCCTTTCAAACATTTCGGTATTCCTATTTGTAGTAAGAGGATAGGGGTGGAGGACTTCTCGCCTCTATTGAATGACATTAATAACATATTTCAGAGTTGGTCTTCTGAACTGTTATCCTTCATGGGTAGATTGGAACTTATTACTTCTGGAATTTATGTAATTCTATCCTTTTGGTGTGGGATTGTTAAAATTCCCATAGTGGTGGTTAAGAAGGTGGAGGCTTTGATTCGTAGATTTTTGTGGGGAACGAAGGTGAGCCTGGTGAGTTGGAAATATCCTTCAACCTAAGAATGCTGGTGAGTTGAAACTACATCGCATCTCTTCTTTCATTGCACGTATACCAACCAGATTTGGAGAGAGGTAAAGGAATGGATTGGTTGGAGGAGGGGAAGGATCAATTCAGTCACAGATACCTTTCATAAGATTATTGCAGATACCTGATGAGTGTGTAAATTCACGAATCTTGCGCCTGGATTTGTGCTATTATGAAGTATTTGAAGGTTGTAATCGGTTGTAAACCGATATATATTGTATGAACTCACGAAGCAAGTGTTGTTAGAGCCATTTGAGTGGTTTTTCAAAGGAAATCGGAATGAAAGTGTTTAAAACTGAAGGAAGGAAGTCGAAGCCATCCATTTGGGCAAAGCAGGAGTGCAATTCAACCAGAAGGAGAAGAATTTGACTAAGCCTGCTGGTCGAATTGGATCAGAAGGTGGATTCGACCACGATAGGGGAATTCGACCTGGGCATCAGGTCGAATCCTGGTCGAATTGATCGGTGGCGAAGCCAATTCGACCACGTTATTTCAATTCGACCAGGGCCTCTGGTTGAAGTGAGTATCTGAGACTTACAGTAGGCCAATTCGACCTGAAGGGGAAAATTTGACCTGCTGTGTAGGTCGAATTGAGCCTCGGGAACTTACCATATCCGTATTTTTACACCATCAATGCGTGTGATCACTTAAAAAAGCCCATTTCGAGCCCGAGAGGCGTGATTACAAGTATAAAAGAAGGCTTATGCAGTAGTATAGAGAGGTACGACATTCACGGAGAGGACGAGACGTAGAGTTGTGAAGAGGAGAGATCATCCATCATCTGGAGGGGCTGCAAGAGAGGTTCCGCTGGAGATTCAAGTAAGATCGGTCCAATTAACCATGATTGTTCTTAGATCAATCATGGGCTATAGCTGCTTCTGTAGTTCTAGGGTTATGAAGGTTTCATGAGTTAATTTATCTTTCATGTGCAAACTCCGTACAACACTACTTGTAGTTTATTTTATATAAGATTGTGCATTTTTAATCCATACTCACGGTTGTTTTGTGCATCAATAATTGTTGTGTAGAGTCTGAATACATAACTTGGTTATTGGTTGAGTGTGTTCACTGCTGAGCAGAGTTTTATGTTATAATTCTAAGTGAAGGGATTCCAAAGTCTTATTAGAACTATCTTATATGAATACTTGTTAATTGAATCATATTCGGGTTAATAAGTAGGATAAAGAGTATAATTTCATAGTACCTATAAAGGGAGATCATATCGGGTTAGAGTACTAAGTGTACGGAAAATAATTGATACTGATAGTACCTAGAAAGGGGGTGAATTATATCTCTTGCTCCGAGGATATTCACACGTGTCATACGCATATTTACTTTTGTCTATAGAGTGAACTTGCATGGTTTAGTGATGCGTCCATAAACCACAAGGCAGAGTCGAACACCGTCACATGGAAGATGAATTAATAAGTGGAACTGGATTACCTAAAGAACTACCTACTATCTTACTTGATCACAACTCACTTATCTCTTCTTCTTGTTATTTTCACTTGCTATTTCAATTTATAGTTGTTACTTAATTTCAATATCACAACTATTATAATTTCCAACATAGTCTTAACATACTAGAATATAATTAAATTGATATTTATCCATCCCTTGGGTTCGATATATAACTTGGTCGCTTATCTAAGCTACAATTGATATCCTTCATACTTGGGGATTAATTGTGTGTTGAGAAAACACCCATCAATACCCGAGGAAATAACAAGGCAAGAAAACTACTCTTCATCACCTTTGCTACCATGATATACCATACTTGGATGGAAAGGAATGCCTTACATTTTAGTACGGGGATGCTATCTCCGAGAAATATAGCGGATAAAATTAAACTTCAGATAGCTTCTTTGTATTTAAACTAGTGATGTAATATTTTGAGTTGTATTCACCCTAGGCATATGGCTTAGGTAGGTTGGATAGGTTGGGTAGACTTTGTATTCGCATTATACGTAAGTACTTTGTAACCATTTTTAGTGAAATAACATTTACCAATTTCCCTATAAAAGCACCTAAAGTCAACTTTTTTTCCCGCTCAAAAATTTGGGTCAAAATCTCTATTCAATTTCACACTTCTTCTCAATTTCTCAACACTCATTTTATTCTTATTTCTTTAAATAAATACATTTAGGTGCTTTACTATCACATTTTTTAACACTTATTTCCTTAAATCTCTCTTCAATTTCACACATTTTTTAAATTTGGGTTGTATTTGAAAATAAGATCAAGTAATTAAGACATTATTTGGAATTGTTTATAACATATGATTACTAATGAAATATAAATATAAATATTAATAAAATTTTAAAAATTGTTGGTTTTTTTATAATTACATTAATTTATTATACATGAAAAACGAATAAGGATCGTATAACATCGATTCAACTAAAAACTATTTAATTCATTACACATAAAGAACTAAACTAAATATACATATATACCATCACAATATAAAACTTCATACATATGCATTCTCTTTGTCCTATTCTAATAGTTATATTTGCTTTTTGCACTGGTTGCTTTTTGCACGGGGATTAAGAAATTTAGTATTTTAATATGTACTGAGTGAGATAAACAATATTTTAATGTATAGTGGATGTTTGTATTAATGTGGCGGATGAGTCCCATTGAGATATTTTAATTACTTAATTAATTGTGTGAGTCTCATACACAAAAAAAATATAACTGTTAGAATGAAACACTTACTTTTAAAATATGTAATTATTAAGATGGGACGAAATGAATACGTAATTATATATATTTATTTATGTGTCCACGACATATATATATATATATATATATAAATTTACTATTACAAAAAAAATCTATATTTATATTATTTTATTTTATAAAATCTATCCCCGCGCAGCGCACGAGTTAAAATGCTTGTAATAATGATAATAGATATCTATATCTATGCTTGTATATATATAATAATAAATAATAATTTGATATGTGTATACATATATATAACATAATTGATAAAAATTGGAATAAAAAGAGAGAAAAATAAATAAATAAATAATAATAATAATAATAACAACAACAACAACATATCTATAAGGTTGAGTTTGTTTTTGGAAAGGACAAAAAACTAGATACGCATAAAAGGTTCAATTTTGATTTTGGAAAAAAAGACAAACACTTTATATACATTGAGATAGACTAAACGTTGGAGGCCGCCAGAGGAGAGAATCCCATCGTAACATTCTCCTGCAGCAATTTGAGATCTTGAGAATTTCCATAACCATCATTTGATCTCACCGTCATCATTCTCTTCATATCCCCATTCTCTTTCACCCCAATTCTCCTGCCGCAGCTATATGAGATCTTAAGAGTTCCTATAATCATCTCACCTTCTTCCTTCTTTCCAGAAAGAACAGAACCCTTTCCAACTCCTTGATCCTCTTATCTTGTTTCTTCTCACCAACCAACCACCATTCTTTCCAAACACCTACTATAAAACAAGAAACAAGAAGGAGAGGAGGCCTAAGCATCCATATCAACAGTCGGAGATTTTCTTTCTCAGAGAAGTGACGGCTTAAGGAGAGAGTCATCCTTCTTTTCACCATTTGAACTAAATACCTTCCCTAAACTATCAAGGTGATCTTTAATCTTCTTTAGAATAATAAATAAATAAATAAGATGCTAAACGTCATAGTCTCACCATTTTCACAATTTGCTCTTTTTAATATTTAAATAAATATGTATAATTAGAAGCTCTTGCTTATTCTTATTGTGTCTTGGAAGCATGTTAGGCGTTGATTAGTGTGAAAATAAGCTTGTTTTAGTGTCCAATTTAACATTTTTTTATGGAAATTGTTGTCATATATTATTACAAGTGTCTTATATTCGATATATATAATAAAAATGTGCTTTTGAGGTGTTTTATTATATTTTAGGTGGAAAAAGGATCAAAAGTGCCGAGTTGGAGAAAAGGTGCAATTCGACCAGGGCCTCTGTTCGAAGTGAGCGTCTGGGACTTATAGTAGGCCAATTCAACCTTCAATTCGACCTGGAGGGGAGAATTCGACCTGCTGTGTAGGTCGAATAGAGCCTCGAGAACTTACCATATCCGTATTTTTACACCGTAAATGCGTATGATCACTTAAAAAAGCTCATTCCGGCCCGAGAGGCGTGATTACAAGTATAAAGAAGGCTTATGCAGCAGTATAGAGAGGTTCGACATACACGAAGAGGATGAGACGTAGAGTTGTGAAGAGGAGAGATCATCCATCATCCGGAGGGGCTGCAAGAGAGGTTCCGCTGGAGATTCAAGTAAGATCGGTCCAACTAACCATGATTGTTCTTAGATCAATCATGGGCTAGAGTCGCTTTGGTAGTTCTAGGGTTATGAAGGTTTTATGAGTTAATTTATCTTTCGTGTGTAAACTTCATACAACACTACTTGTGGTTTATTTTATATAAGATTGTACATTTTTAAACCATACTCACGGTTGTTTTGTGCATCAATAATTATTGTGTAGAGTCTGAATACATAACTTGGTTATTGGTTGAGTGTGTTCACTGCTGAGTAGGGTTTTATGTTATAATTCTAAGTGAAGGGATTCCGAAGTCTTATTAGAACTATCTTATATGAATACTTGTTAATTGAATCATATTCGGGTTAATAAGTAGAATAAAGAGTATAATTTCATAGTACCAAGAGGAGGATTCAAGATGGAAAAGGACGCGACGACGCCCACATCTATGGTTTTATTCATTTTCTAATTTATCTTATATTTTCAAGACATATGGGTAAGATCTATCCAACACCCATGATTGTTCTTCGCAACATCATGGGCTAGAACAGTTTTGGCATATATAGGGTTTTGAAGGTTTTTATGAATTAATTGAACTTTCGTGTGTATACTCCGTACAACACTACTTGTGGAATTATTTTATATATGATTAAGTGTTTTTAATCCATATTCAGAGTCATTTTGTGCATCATTAACTATTAAATAGAGTCTGAATGTTCATCTTGGTTATTGATTGAGCGTGTTCACTACTGAACAGGATTTCATGTTATGATTCTAATTGAGGGGACTCCGAAACTTTAATAGAACTATCATATATAAATACTTGTTAATTGAATCTAATTCGGGTTAATAAGTAGGATAAAGAGGTTAACTTTATAGTACCTATAAAGGGAGATCATATCGGGTTAGAGTACCAATTGGCCAGGGAAATAATTGATACTGATAGTACCTAGAAAGGGGGTGAAGTATATCTCTTGCTCCAAGGTTATTCTCACGTGTTACATGCTCATTTATTTGTGTCTATAGAGTAGATTTGCATGGTTTACTGATGTGTCCATATTCCATAAGGAAGAGTTGGACATTGATACACGAAAGGAAAATTAATGAGTGAAACCGAATTACCCTAGAGCTACCTATTCTCCATACTTGATTCACTTTCGTATTCTTCTAGTGTTTAATTTATTTTATTTATTATTTTAATTACTTGTTTAGTAGTTAATAATTCTATATCTCAATTTTATTGCCACAATTCGTCTTAATTAATTTAGTAAATAATTAAATTGATAATATGCTGTCCTTTGGGTTCGATATTTAACTTAGTTGCTTTCTTAAGCTGCAATTGATATCCTTCGTACTTGGGGATTAATTTTGTGTACAAAAAAAACGCTCATCAAGTTTTTGGTGCCGTTGACAGGAATGGTTGCTATTATTGATTTTATTTATTTCTAGTTGATTAAGACTTTTATTTGTGATTATTTATTTCTATCTAACCTTGAATTTTTCTGAGGTACTTGTGCACTGGGAAAAGGAGAGGAAGAAAAAGAATGAATAACACACTGAGTCGAACATGGCCGTAGCAAGGCAGAATCCGGATAATGTTGTCATATGTGAAATTTTCACGAACAATAGAATTGGCAACATGGGGTTGATAGGAGCAAGGGGGAAAGATGATGATTTTGAGATACATCCCGCTTTTATCAACATGGTAGAAAATAATCTCTTTTCTGGAGTTCCTTTGAAGATCCATATCAGCATCTAAAAAGATTCTTTGGTTAAGCGAACACTCAGAAGGGTGCTTGAGCTAATGATAATGCTAGACGGATCGCCCTATTCATGTTCTCTTTGATTGATAGTGCAGAAGCTTGGTATGAGACTCTTGATGCCACAGATTGCATTACATAGGACCAACTGTAGCAGAAGTTCTTGGAGAGATACATGCCACCCTCTAAGGTGTTTAGAATGAAGCAAGAAATCACCCAATTTGTTATGAATCAGGGTGAGAATTTCATGAGGCGTGGGATAGGTTTAAAGACATGCTCAGGAGGTGCCCACAACATGGGATGTCTAAGGCTCAATACATAAGCTTCTTTTACTATAGATTGAATTGTGAGTCACGTGTTCTTATTAATGCATCATCAAGAGGAGCGATGTTATCTAAGACAGCACTTGAAGCAGAAAAGTTGTTTGAAGACATCTCTAAGAATTCACGTGACTGGCCTATGGAAAGAGTAAGAGGAACATATGTATTTAGCAAGGTAGCACAGGTTGAACATCAAGTGGTGAAGCTGAATAGGGACGATGAGATCATCTCTAGTCTAGCTAACATCAACATGCTACTAGAATCCCAGCAGAAGCAGATTACAGAGTTGACACAAAGGGGGTCTAGTATGCAGCAGCAAGAAGTGAAGAGTGTCGAAGATACCATCAATCAACACATGGCAAAGAATGATGCAAGGGTTGACCGCATTGAAGCTAGCTTGAATGCTAGCCATGCAGATTTTTCTAAGTAGTTGAAGGAGCTTACTCTGATTATGGGGCAGATAACCAAGAATGTGAATCAGCTGATGCAGACGTTGGAGAAAGGAATGTTCTCATCTCAAGGCATAACGAACCCGAAAGAGCGCAAAGCCATCATGTTAAGGTCCGGAATGCAGTACGAAGGTCCGATGAAGCCGGTGGGCGAAAACAAAGACAGTACGTCCTAGCTAGACCAAGCCCCTTGGTTGAGCCATGGTCAAGCAACACTTCTCAGAACAGAGAAACGATACTCTATTTTCGGACTCGTAGCTCGACCAACACATTTCAGCTCCACCAGACATCATTGTTCGAGCTACGGTCGAGCTGCCTACTGTTGAGCGAAAAAGACGTGTTCAGTTTACAGAACCCCAGCTCAACCAACACTTTCCAGCTCGACCAGACCACTCTGGTCAAGTTATGGTCGAGCCACCACTTTCTGAACTGAACAGACAGATTCCATTTTTAGGGACCCAGCTCGACCAGTACCACCTAGCTCGACCATACTACCCTGGTCGAGCTACGGTCGAGCAGCACCATTAGGCTCCCATTTCTGTGCAGTCACGCTAGGAGGTCCATTCAATCAACCTTTCGTGTCAAGCAATCAAGCAATGAAGATGACCATGGAGACTCAATCATGCAAGATCATAGATGTAGTTTCTAACTTGTTTAATCTTAATTTTAGTAGGACATCTGATTCTAAATTTGAGTGGAAGATTGACAAGGAGGACTTTAGACAGCCATGGGAGGAAGAAAATTCTGAGGATCATATTTTTGTGACCAAGAAATGTGAGGTGCTGAGTGTAGACAAGAAGTGGGAAAGAAATTACTGGAAGGTGAGGATGCGAGAAGACCGTCCTCCGATCGAGTAGTATACAAAGCTGAATACCGTCGTGACTCTTCGATGTTAAATATGAGCGTCTGTTGGGGTTCGCCCTTCCGTTTTATTGCTTTATTATTTCTTTTGTGTGAGTGAGGAATTTTTTATATTTAAGGTGCTCACGCTTCGACAATTATATCTCTTT
The DNA here is from genome assembly GCA_023678885.1 of Pogostemon cablin. NCBI lineage: Eukaryota > Viridiplantae > Streptophyta > Magnoliopsida > Lamiales > Lamiaceae > Pogostemon > Pogostemon cablin. Next base: position 17,133,516 of record CM042980.1, on the reverse strand, counting down.
TCAAACTTAGTTTTTACTTACGTTTTTACTAAGTTCGGGGGGTGTGATGTACTTACCTCGTGTTATGAGCACTAAGGGTATAATCTTTCCTTTCGTTGATTGTTTGTTTGTTAGGGGTTGATTTTTACGGTATATTAATATTTTAACTGATGTTGATATGTCAATATTTTTGCAACTTACCTAATGTTTAGTGTGTCGTGTTTCTGTTTCCTAGTGTTAGTAGTCGAGTTTTTGATTTTTTGTTTTTTTTATTTTTCTGGTGTCTCCTATTTTATTATTGATGAATCATATGATGATGAGGTGTGCTTGAGTTTTGATGATAGAAAAAGGTACTAGAGTGGCAAAACGAGACCTGACCGAGTTGAACAACTCGAGGAGCTCTTGCATAATTTGAAGGAGAAATCAAGTGTCCTCGTTTCTTTATTCTAATTTTTATATGTGCTTTTATTTTATGAGAGTAAAAGGATTGAGTTTCTATTTTGGAGATCCATGTGAGCTTATATTTTTTAATTGTGCCTGAAATTCATATGCCTTTGAAATTGATGAAGGAAGTGTACTTGAGTTATATTGTTATATGAAATTTTATGTGTACTTGTGGGATATTACTTACCATGAAAAGTGTTCTGTTACTTGTTAAAAACCTATGTGAGATTTTGAGCCTTGTTGATCATGATACATAAACACATGATATTTTCTTTTCTGGTGAGTGTCGTTCTTGTGCGTGTATTCTAGAACTTGTCTTGAGTCTCCTTGAATATTCAAGATTAGTCTAGCGGATTGCAGAAATGATATTAAGCCATCTTTAATTTATAGTTCATCTTTTCCCATATACTTTACTTGAATTTATTAAATCCCTAGTCAGCCCGTTGTGCCTTTTTAAATCTATTATTTTGATAGCCAATAAAGCTTAATTGAAGAGAGTGGTGATTTGAGGGATGATAAGAATGATGAAAGAAAAGTCTTGAGGATGAAAAAGAAAATTCTTGGAGTAGTGCTTAAATCTAGTATTCCATGGAAATAAACGCCCTAGGGTAGTGCTTAAATCTAGTACCCTATGGAGGATGGAAGAGGTAGTGCCCGAAACTGGTACCTCGAGAAAAAAAGAAGGAAAAAAAGTAAAAAAAAAGAATGATGGAGTTGAAGAGCTAGAAAAAGTTCGGAAAGAAAATGTTGTGCTTGAAGGAGAAAGATGGGATAGTTTGATGAGAATGTTGTGCTTGAATAGAAAGTGATGAGGAAAAATAAAGATTGAGATAGACGGCCGCTTAATCGATCTGAGTTTTTTGAGTCACTTATCCATATATTTCCTACCTTTTCCAAAGAGTCTACACTACAACCAAATAAAAGACCTTTTTGATCCATGATTAGCTAGCTACAAGCAAAAGGAGAGTTGAGATAATGGGCAAGCTTATGGTTACACATGCACTTGAATTGAATCTGAGCGTAAACACCTTAACCCATAAGTGTACATCTTTTATACTTGAGTGCGAGTGATATATACTTCCCATGAGAACATGTGAATGGAGCATTGGATTGGTGGTGATTGTCTTATCTTGTATGTTATGAATTGATTATTACATGTAATGAGAGTTGCATGACCTAAGTTGAGGACCATTGTATTTTGAATGGGGTATTGGTCATAGTCCTTGTTTCCCTACTAATTTTCTCACTCTCTTTCTCTTTATTTTTATTTTGTTGCCTCGGGACGAACAACGGGTAAGTTTGAGGGATTGATGAGAGTTATAATAAGCGTGTTTTAGTGTCCAATTTAACACATTTTTACGAGAATTATTATCATATATTAGCACAAGTGTCTTATATTAAATATATTTGAGAAAAAGGTGTGTTTGAGGTGTTTTATTGTGTTTTAGGTGGAAAAAGGATCAATAGTTTTGAGTTGGAGAAAAGGTACAACTTTTGCAAGAATGCTGAAAAATACACATCCAACTCATGTAATTTTTTGTGTTCTTTTGGAGATTTAAACTCAAAGTGTAATACACCGTTGGAAATCCACAAGAGAGAGGGTCGTTTTGGCGTAAGAAACACTTCAATCAGAGTCTAAACGAGAAAGTTATGATAAAAATTGTGACATCGCGCCAGCTGTACCTACTCAGCATGACTGTGTCACTTTGCATGACTTGTTACACCTCTAAATGATTTAGTTTTTGTGAGTTCTTTATATTGATAGAAAGCCAAGGAAGAGAGGACCGTGTGCACGCAAGAATCACTCAAGTCGGAGTTTGGATGTAGAAGTTATGTGCGAAACGGTGAGACTGCACATGCAGCTCGATCGTAGCTCGACCAAGCCATTTTGGTCAAACTACAGCAAACAAGTCTAGCTAGATGAGAAGATTAAGTTTCAGTTTACAGACACGCAGCTCGACCGTAGCTCGACCAGAACCACTTTGGTCGAGCTAGGTTGTGAATTTTCCAGATCTGAGCAGTTTTTACACTCCCAGTGCGTGTATCTGCATATTTTTGTCTAAAAAAGCCGATCCAAGGTCCATAAGGAGAGCTTACAACTATAAAAAGGGATGCAGATCACACCAAGGAAGTACCACAACACAATCATCCTACACCACCCACAAGGGGGGATCACCCCAACCATCATCCCCATCATTTCCTTCATCCATCCATCACTGTGAAGATTCGTCTACTGAATCAAAAGGAGAACCAAGAGGAGGATTCAAAATAGAGAAGGACGCGACGACGCCCACATCTATGGTTTTATTCATTTTCTAATTTATCTAGTATTTTCCAGACATATGAGTAAGATCTATCCAACACCCATGATTGTTATTCGCAACATCATGGGCTAGAACCGTTTTGACAGATCTAGGGTTTTGAAGGTTTTTATGAATTAATTGAACTTTCATGTGTATACTCAGTATGACACTACTTGTGGAATTATTTTATTTATGATTATGCATTTTAATCCATATTCAGAGTCGTTTTGTGAATCATTAACTGTTGAATAGAGTCTGAATGTCATCTTGGTTATTGATTGAGCGCGTTCACTGCTGAACATGATTTCATGTTATGATTCTAAGTGAGGGGACTTCGAAGCTTCATTAGAATTATCATATATAAATACTTGTTAATTGAATCTATTTCGGGTTAATAAGTAGGATAAAGAGGTTAACTTTATAATACCTATAAAGGGAGATCATATCGGGTTAAAGTACAAATTGGCTAAGGAAATAATTGACTGATAGTACCTAGGAAGGGGGTGAAGTATATCTCTTACTCCAAGGTTATTCACACGTGATACACGCTTATTTACTTGTGTCTATAGAGTAGATTTGCATGGTTTAGTGATGTGTCCATATTCCATAAGGTATAGTCGGATATTGATACATGAAAAGAAAATTAATGAATGAAATCGGATTACCCCAGGGCTACCTATTTTCCATACTTGATTCACTTTCGTATTCTTCTAGTGTTTAATTTATTTTATTTGTTATTTTAATTAATTGTTTAGTAGTAATAATTTTATACCTCATTTTTATTGCCACAATTCATCTTAATTAATTTAGTAAATAATTAAATTGATAATACGCCCATCCTTTGGGTTCGATATTTAACTTGGTTGCTTGTTTAAGCTGCAATTGATATCCTTCATACTTGGGGATTAATTTTGCGTGCAAAGAAAAAGCTCATCAGGTGTAAGCAACTATGTTTTCTGTGTTTTATGTTATTATTCTTATTATGTCTTGGAAGCATGTTATCGTAAGCAACTGTATTTTCTATTAGTCATAGAATATTAGTAGAATATTATCAGCATTTATTTTTTTGTTTTTCTATGTCTTGAAAGCATGTTAGCCATAAAGCAATATTAGCTTTCTGTGTATTCAGTTAGCCATAGAATATTAGTGGAATATTATCAATATTAGCTTTCTGTGTTTTCTGTTAGCACTAGAATATTAGTAGAATATTATCAATATTAGCTTTCTGTATTTTCTGTTACCCATAGAATATTAGTAGAATAATATCAGCATTCACTTCTTATATCTTGATAGCATGTTACGGGGATCTGTATTAGTACAGTAAACCGTAGTAACATTGTATTTTTTGGATTTGATAGACTGAATGGTAACCGTAAAAACATTATGAAATAATGCTGCTAATATACTAAAAATCTTTAAGTAATATATCAAATCTTTTATGTAAGCAAGAAATATATCAAATCTTTTCTGATGGTAAATGATAATCCTGCTAATATACTAAAAATCTTTAAGTAAGAAGGAGATTTGCAGTTTTGGATATTCAATTTTTATTTGTTTGTGTTGACAATATTGTTCTATAACATGTACAGTTTTAAGATATAATAATTATAATTATAACTTCTCAGTATGTTTAGATTTGAGTTACCATGTTTACGTTATAAATATAACACCATAAATTATAATAATAAGACAGTAAATAAGTCAATTTTTAAAATAAGTATTTTTATTAATATTATAATATAATTTAAATATGTAAAAATTTTAATTAGAGAAGAATTTTTTAACACTAAATTAAATCTGATTTCAACACACATATATATATTTTTATATAAAAAAACTGGAAAAATTAATAATAACTTATAATATTATATCTTGACAATATTTGAAAAAAAAAATATGTGTGTTATTATGATATTTGAAACAAATCATCTTATAAAATTTTAAGTGAATAAGTATATTTATATTCTAAAAAAGTAAATTTAAATTCTTGAAGGTATCAAGGTGACAAGGAGAAACTAGCTTCATCAAAGCTCGTACTCAACCTTCAATTAAATTTTAGCTTATGAAACTTGTCTTCCTTAAGGTGGGCTTTCTGTTACAATTTTTGTATTGAACTTAATTTCATTAATTGATGTTATGAATATATATGAAAATTTTACCTAAGATCGGTGGGCCGAAAATCTGTACGTATAATTGACATTATTGGCAATAAGAAAAGATGAACGCGTTCGCATAACTTTGACGGATTAAATAATCAGCGCTTTCGGGTGACCTGACTATAAGTTAATTCCCTTTACTCTTAATGTTCATGATGTTCATTTCTCAAAAGATGAAATCATTTTCAATTGTGAAATTTAACGGGAAATCCCCCACTGAGTGCATTCCTGTGTGCTCACTCCCTCTATGTTTCCCTTACAGATGACATTGTGTAGCCGGCATGGCAGACGATGAGTTGGAGGGTTTGAAGAATTTAGAAGTAACATGTGTTCTATTTAAATAAGTGTTGAAATGTGAACAATGAGTTTAGAATTGTCACTGCACACAAATCACCAAAAGACTTCCGCTACTTAATTTCTAAGATGTTATTTAAATTCTAATTATGGTTTAATTAAAGGGGACGGCTATTCGCACCCTCGAAATTGTTAAATACACCCCGTGAATATTTAAATTTTAATTTGCTTAACTAATATGACAAAAATAACCTTATTAACCATACCCTTTTTTATGTTTTTTAAACATACCCCATTGAAACTTTCTTCTTCTATGGAGCGACCAATACCACCACCTATTACGGCTGCGCTGCCCACCCCTGCTTTTGCTCTCACGGTGCTGGTGTACCTCATTTTCGTCGACTCTTCCCCACACTCCTACCACAATGATTCATGAGATAAGGAAGCACCTTCATCGCTGTCGTCGTAGAAAATCAGCTCATGTGTAGTTATAGAGGACACAACGATTCATGGGATATGGAATAAGACCCTCTGCTATGTCGACGGCGAAACTCGCATCATTGTCATCGATCGACATAGCACTCTTTCCGACATCCTCAACGACCTCTCGAAGATTTACCTCAATAACCAATCGTGTACCTTAAAGTACCAACTCCCGAGCGAGGATTTGGATTCATTAATTATTTTGGATTCATGGGATTCGAGGGGCAAAACATGGTGTCTTTCAGTCATGAAAACTTACCAACCACAAAGTCGTTCGATTTATGTAATCTTTAGGAGGCCATGAATTCTTTCTATAATAAAAAATTCTCACTCACCATCTTCACTTTCCGTGTGTGAGAGAGAGAAAGAGCCACTATTCAAGCAATTGAATTTTATCAAAAACATTCAGAAACCCAATCATCAAAGTTATCAGAATTCAGGGTTATCTAACCAACTACTATCTGAATTACACCAATGTGGAAGTCCCTTTCATGGTATGAGTATTTGGATTCATGGGATTTAGATTGGATGATGATTTGGTGTAGGAGGCCGGAAAAGGTGCAGAAGCCCAATTGAGGGGTCAAAATTAGGTGGAAATGGAAATAATGCTGTAAAATAAGAATGTTCACTCGGGACCTGATTCTCCAATGTTGGAAATGATGTCATCATTTGGGTCTTCTTCCAGTTCTTCTTCGGTGGCGAATTTGCCTCAAATAAAGGTGCATGAGGGAGGAGAGTCGAATGTGGAGGTCTGAAAATCGGTTACAAAGGAGTATGTTTAGTAAAGGGTATTTTTGTCATATTAATAAAAAATTTTAAAATTTAAATATTTTCGGGGTGTATTTATCATTTTTTGGGGTGCAAACAGCGGCCCCCTTAATTAAACTCTCCTTCATTATTATCATGAATTTGAATGTGATTGTTATATATATATATATATATCCTTTAAATTAAATTCATTTTCTCTTTACACATAAATAAACTGGGTTGTGACAGTTATGAAATAGAAACATATAACTGACCATGATTGAACACGAGTTTCTTCCACAAAAGGCAAATGAGAAACAAATTATCCCTAAGTTTTATTTATTATCATTACATATCATATTGTAAGCCCGTTAAATTTATTGTCTACTATATGAAAATATGTGGCAAATTATGCAATAATTATCAATCAATTATTTATTTATTAAGGAATTTAAATAAAATAATTCCTAAAATAAATAAGTAATTGATAATTGGGCTAGGTTCAAATCTTTGGATGAGATCAAATCAATTTAGAATTTGATTTGAAATCAAAATCAGAATCAGATATGAATCAAATCAAATCTGAATCAACCAAACATATCAAGGCCTAAGCTTGCAAAATCAAGTCAAATCGAACATTCACCAATGAATTGCGATGGAAGGTTTCTCATCCTTCACCTATAAAAAGAGTCTTCCTAAGTCAAAACACACTTGAGCTTATTCTCTACGAATATAAAAGACTTCAGAGTTGTTTGACGACTCTGAATCATTCTTCAAGTTCTTCAACAAGAATCGAATCAAGAACAACCTCTGATCAGAGATCAAGGTGCTAAACCCCTCTAATCCGAATACTTCAAGTCCAATTATTCAGCGTTCTTCGTGGATTCAATGACATTCTTCAAGTTCTATGTTGTTGATCTGAAAAACTACACAAACAACATTCAATCTGAGATCAAGGTGCTACACCCCTCTAATCCGGATACTTCAAGTCCAATTCTTCAGCGTTCTTCACGGATTCAACGACATTCTTCAAGTTCTACGTTATTGATCCGAAGAACTACACAAACAACATTCAATTTGAGATCAAGGTGCTACACCCCTCAAATCCGACATTTTTGCAATCAAAGTTCATCTAGCATTCTCATTGAAGTCAACGATGTTCTACCATATTGAACAATGTTCTACGTGGGAAGTTCTCAAGTCAACTTTGATTCAAACAAAGGCTCGAGCCTCCGATTCCTCTATTTATTTAATCTTTTATGATTATGCTGATTGGAAACTGGTGATTTTTTTGTAAAAAGGCTTTTTTTGTGTTGATTTGTTGTTTGTAGTGTTCAATTTGACAATCCACTCAAATGGTGTTGCTAAGAATTGATGTTTGAGTATGGTATGATGGCTTTTGGAGATCCACGAAGGGGTTATGAATCTTACTTGATTATTTTTGTTGCAAGATAGTGAATATTTATAGATTGACATCTCAACTGGATAGCTTTTGCTTATTTATTTTAATACCCAATTGATTGAATGAAGGCCTCTTCTGTGTGTTGATTACTCCACCACAAAAATGGAGTTGCTAAAAATTTGGTTAGATCCACAAATTGTATGTTTACTTGTTACATTTCTGTATGCTCATCAAGATTTTAAACCACTCAGTAACAATAGATCTGTAGTGGTGGTGGCGGCGAGTGGTGGACAACAAATTTGTTGTGGTGAAAGCCGTGGTTCTGGCATTGGATTGCGGTGGCAGCTGCGTATGTTTTCTGGAAAAATGATGAGGCAGATTGGATCTACATCAGCGTGCAGACCTCGACGGTGGACATGGCAGTGCACAGATGGACCTCAACAATTGTAGCTATGCTGGAGTTCGGTGATTGGCAACGAACGACGCGATGGCGGAGAGGTGATAGATCTCACCGGCGTGGCGATATTGTGACAGTGCTTGGGCTCGATGGTGGAGCATTGTTCTCCAGATTTATGCCAAATAAAAGAAAAGATTCAATGAATCAATATATCCCCTACCAAATAGCCATGTCAGCTATTCGTGGTGATTCTATTAGTTTGATGGATGGAAATTTAAAAATAAATCAACATGACCAAAAATATCATACAAAGGATCAAAATTGAAAAGAGACTCCTTGTGGGGGACCAAAAGTATAATTTTCTCTACAGTTTAGTAATATATTTAGAACAATTCAAACAACCACATCTTTGCACAATTCAGAACAATGCTACGTAGACTACTTCGAATTGCCTTCTAATGCATCACAACATTAATTCATTTACAAAAATATTGTCACACATTTTGCGTACCCTTAACATCACACATTTTGCACAATACAAACAATCCCAACTTTCCAGAAATGAACTCAATTTAAGCCTTATAAAATTCAACAATGATCATAAAAATATATATGAAGGGATTTCAATGAACAAAAGAAACCAGATTACATTTCAAGCCACATAACACAATGAACTTAGGTTACATAAATGAATTCAGACATAGAAGCAAGCATGTTGTATTTCAATCAATTCAGGATGCATGGACATTATAAAATAATGAACTCAGACTTAGTAACAAAAACATGCACTTGACTACATATACCACTCTCAGAACAATCTCATCATAGAGTGTGTATGTGTCTCCTATATTAGCATGTGATGACATTACATAGAAAATCTCCAAACAAAACAAATAGATTACCCACAATGTACCAGTCGCAAACCTCAAATCAATTCATCATTTAAATCATTACCAATCTTAAATTCCCAAGTGTAGTTACAACAAAAATTAAAATTTTATACATTTTCGTGTCTAGGTAACAATAGAGTTGTTGGACATAAAATTTTCAAGAATTTACAAATAAAACGTTGTCTTTCCCAGTATTCAGCCTCGTGCCTAGCCTCGAACCAATTACACTCTTTCACCAGATGTTTAAATAAGGATTTAGGGTTTGCTGGTTTTCTCTTTTTCTGGGCAACTAGGGAATAATGGTTCATCATCATTGTCTAGAACCGCGTCACTATTGTTGAGCTCTTCATCATATGAAACCCTAAATCCAGATGGATTTAAGTAGCAACCGGAATTTAAAGGCATAAATATAAGTGGATCTGAAAAGAAACCTTCCTAAGGATCTATGGACTCTGTAACCATAGATCCACCTATATATGATTTTGAATCGACATAGGTAAGTGGAGAATCTGGTGGTAGAGAAAACATATTAGAGTAATTTAAAGTGGGTATGGGAAAACTCGATTCAGTCGGAGAATGAGGTGGAAGAGGAAACACACCAGACTGATAATAGGCCTCCATTGGTAAGTAATCGGCTATGCGTCGAACTAGCGAGAGATAGAGAAAATTTTCTTATTCCTCACATGCGATAGGATTCTCAAAAGAGAGAACGATAATTAGGGTTTATGGTGACAGACGATGCAGTGGTGAGGAGGAGAAACACATTGATTATAATTGATATAATGGATAGGATTATTAAATAACAATAGAGTATCACTTGATTATATATCCAACAAATTAATAATCTGTAAAAACTACTCCCTCCGTCTACTGTTATCCATCCATTTTATCATTTTAGGCGTCCACTCTTAATTTATCCATTTTTTGTTTTGGTAAAAAGGCCACACATATGGCCTACCACATCTCACTAATACAATTAATCACCACGCACAAAATAATGTACCAAAGGTAAAAATACCCAATACTCTATAGTGAAAATCAATACTATCAAAGCAATACTTTTTTTTCATCATTTTTAACAAAATAATACATAAAAGAACCAAAATATCCTCACCGACATTCTTACTGATATACTTACTTATACTACCACAAAAAAACCACCAACGCCTTAACCCATAATCTGACATACACAATTACCCACAATTCAATTTCACTTTAACACCAACATCCTAACCCACATTATCAGCGATATACACACCCATACTACAACTATGCAACATCATTGAATCTCTAACCCATAATATCACCTATACACCCTCGCCACACGTACGTATTAACTCCGACATCTGTATCGATATTAGAATCAATATACTTATCCACTCTAAAAGCATGTGTTGGTGTCGGTAGGGTACCTATATACTTCGACATCCATCCCAATATTAGAAACGACATATGTACCAATATTGGAATCGATATACTCTCCTACACACTCATCACAGGATACATTTGGTATAATGAGTTGCAAGGTAGGGTTATTAATGTCTAAAAAGTGTCATTTGATTAAAATTAATTTAAAAGTTATTTGTTGTTGATAAAGATATTGAAATGTAAAATTTTTGTATTTTTTCAATTTTTCCTAAAATATTAATACTCTTTAATATACGTAAAAAAAAAAAGCAAACGGATAGAATGTCAGCAAAGACTTGTGTGAGACAGTCTTATATAAGGGCTTACGTGAGACGGATAAAAAGTGATAACTTTTATAGTGAAAAGTGACACTCAATTAATAAAAAGTGATAATGTTATTTCATAAACAATTTATAGTAGTAATGAAAAGTAAAAATATTTTATAGCGAAAGTAATAATATTTTATATCATAAGTGATAACTAATTACGAAAGTATAAAATGGTCTCACCATGAGACGGTTTCATACAAGACTTGCCGATAATGGATGGAGGGAGATCTTTTTAAGCATTGTGGAGTGAATAAAAATAGTGAAAATTTGACTTTCTGTCCACTCTCAAATGCCCAACATTTATTCTGCCCACTCCTTTTTAAAACATAAAAATGCCCAACATTATGATACACTGCATATATACCCTTATTGACTTATAAACAGATGAGCTCCCATATAATTTTTTTAAATTAATAAAGTCTGAGATATTTGATTATCATCATGTAAATTTTTTTACAAAAATTAACTTCACCAACTGTACATTATTTATTGCAAAGATAATTAAAACCATCCAAACGTTATGAATATTAATTAGTTTATAAATTGAAGAGGTGTCAATCAAACAATTTTTTATAAATAGCGTCTGTATGAAGAAGCATGTATCAAACAAATGATTACAAATAATGCTTAATATCAAGTTCGATTAATTCTATGTAAAGGTGCGTATATATAAAATTAAGCAATATATATAGTACATACATATATTTACAGTTATGTTATGATCTGTATTCAAATTCATTTTATAGTTTAAATATTGAAATATATATAGTTATATCTTAATGTTGTGTTTATTTTTCTATGTTAGTGGATTTTAATATATTTTTAAACAATTAATTCTTATTAAAATTTGGGGCAAATAAAATATTATTAACCGAATAGATAAATTTAGGTCGAATAAACAAATTTAGGCCGAATAGTCATTTGGGTCGAATAGACAAATTTAGGGAGAATGGAAAAATTTAGTAAAAAAAAATTGTCTGTAGGTTGAATAGAACAACATAGACTTTGAGACAGATACAACAATTTTTTTAACTTTAAAAATTAAAATATCACTTTGCTTAATTAACTCGATTGTTGTAATTTTAATTTAAAATACAAACTAAGTACGTAGTATATATATTTTTTGAATAGTATAAAGATAGTCATTTTTTGTAATTAAGGGTGGGGTGAGAGATGAGAAATTAAAAAAGGGGTTGAAAGATGAGAAGTTAAAAAAAAAAAGTGAATATTGAATTATGAGTACTTTGCAGTAGTTGTAATAATAAAAATAATCAATAATAATCACATAATAGTAGGGATGTAAATGGGTAGGTGATGGGCGTTTTCTCAACACACAATTAATCCCCAAGTATGAAGGATGCGATTGTAGTTTTAATAAGCGACCAAGTTATATATCAAACCCAAAGGACATATGATTATCAACTTATTATTATCTAAATTAACTAAAACTAATGTTTGACAATTTAATTGAGGAATTATAATTAATCTACTAAACAAGTAATTAAATAACCAATAAAATAGAAAACAGTAGAGAATTATCAAGATTTAAACAAGTGATAGAATATGTAGCTCTTCGGGCCATCCAGTTTCACTCATTAATTTTCCTTCCGTGTATCAATGTCTCACTCTGCCTTAAGAAATATGGACGCATAACTAAGCCATGCAAATCTACTCTATAGACACAAGTAAATAAGCGTGTAACACGTGTGAATTACCTCAGAGCAAGAACACAATTTCACCCCCTTTCTAGGTACTATTAGTATCAATTATTTTCTGTGCACTAAGTATTTTAATCCAACATAATCTCACTTTATAGGTACTATGAAATTATCTTCTTTATCCTACTTACTAACCCAAATTCAATTCAATTAATAAGTATTTATATAAGATAGTTCTAATGAAATTTCGGAGTCCCCTCACTTAGAATCATAAAATATAATCCTTTCAGCAGTGAAACGCGCTCAATCAATAACCACGATATATATATTCAAACTCTATATAATAGTTAATGATGCACAAAACAACTCTGAATATGGATTAAAAACACATAGTTTTATATAAAATAAACCACAAGTAATGTTGTACGGAGTATACACATGGAAGTTCAATTAATTAGTAAAACCTTCATAAACCCTAGAACTACCAAAGTGGTTCAAGCCCATGACGCTTCGAAGAACATTCATGGTGATTGGATAGATCTTACCCATAGTCTTGAAAATTACAAGATGAATTAAGAAGCAATGTATACCCTATATGTGGGCGCCGTGGCATCTCGCTCCGTCTTGAATTTTTACTTAGTTCTCACTTGATTCGCTACACGAATCTCTCTATCAGTGTTTTCAGAACCAGACATGACCAGCCAGTTTAACCAGTTTAATCAAAAACTGATGCCGACACTAGTTCGGAAACCCCCTAGAAACCATTTTGCCTATTAAACCAGAAAAACCGGCTTGGACCAGTCAAAACCATACGAACCGACCAAACTGTCCAAACCAAAAATCATCGGTTTTTTATTTTATTTTTTAATTTATGAACTCTCTGTTTATCGCTGACGAGAGGAGAGGGAGGAAAAGTAGATCAAAACTCAATTCTTTCCTATTTCCTATTTCACATAAAGAAAAATAGATCTAAGAGTTCCTTAATATAAAGTAGATGTAGATCTGAGATTTCATTGTTTCAAGGACATCTGAGAGAAGAACATTAGAACCTATAAAAAAAGAAATTAAAATTCTAAGGGATGTGGGCAAAATGACCGAAGCGTATTGGCAACGGTTTGAAAATTGACAAAATTGACTGATTCAGCAGTGTTGATGGGTTAGCTCGCGGTGCGGCGAATAGAATATCCGGCGAGAAGCGGCGATGGCAGACTCCGGTGATGGGCGCCTAACTGGCGGTGGTTCGATGGAACAAATTTTCTAGATCTTATTTGGGGAGAGAAAACTAGCATTCTTATAGAGAAGTTATTTAGAAAAGATACCCCCACAACATTTTTACTACTCTCACTCCCAATTCTTAGAGGAAAAGTTATTTTGGAAAGACGCCTGATTCTCAACCCTTCCAGATTCCACCTTATAACATGATGATATGATTTGTTATTTGATTTTGGGCTTTAGACGTAATATTCTTTTGGGCCATCACTTTTAAATAAAATGGGCTAGGTGAAATGGTTTAAATTATATGTAATATATATTTAAAATAATAAAATATTATTAAAATAATTAATTTTTATTTTTTCGATTGAACCGCCGGTCCGATCGGTTGAACCTCGAACTGTTAAGGTCTTCGGTTCGATCTCCGGTCTAGTTATAAAAACACTGCTCTCTACAGCTCCATTGGATGGAGTTAGGGTTTGGATGTGGTATAGGATGGATGTGAAATCTAACTCTCTTTTTGATGTGATCTGCATCCCTTTTTATACTTGTAAACTTTCCTTATGGACCTTTACTAGGTTTTTTCGTGGAAAATTCACACATACACGCACTGGGTGTGTGGAATTACCAAAAATAGGATTATGTGTCCTCGCTCGACCAGAATGGTCTTGGTCGAGCGAGTTCGACCTTGGTCGAGCGGCAGTCGAGCAGCATCTCTGTAAGCTGAAACTCTGTATAGTATCTTGCTCGACCATTTTGCTGTTACTCGATCAAATGATCTCGGTCGAGCGGACCTCGAAAACCATGTTTTCCAATTATGAGCTCAAATAGCCTCAGTAGCATCTGATTCATGGCTTTTCCATAAATATCCCGATTTGCCTTGATTAGAGATCAAATCGTACTCAATTTCCACATAAATCAGAGTTCAAAATACATGAATTCTCACTCACATCAGTAGGGGAGGGTACGGGTTGGATAAATGCATATACTACTCGATACCCTATTTATCATATTCTTACCCTACCATATTACCTTAAAATAGAACATCGGGTAGGATATGAGTATACCCATTGGGTACGCGGATAACCCAAGGATAAATGGGTATCCGCAATTATGAAATATTATATGAATATTCCTTCATTTCTCAAATTTGTCTGATCTTACTCGCATTGAAATTAAAAAGTTTTTTTTAAAGTATAAATATAAATTAGGAATTAAATAATGTACTTAGACATTATTAATTAGAAACTACATAAATTATGCAAATAGGTAATTTAAAAATTAAATAATATACATACATATATATATATATATATATATATATATATATATATATATATATATATATATATTACTTGAACATAATTAATTAAAAATTAGATAATGTAAATACGAATATATAAATATGTAATGTAACTAAAAATGCACTATCCTATAATCTTAAGTATACTATAATAGAAACTTTTCTTGCTTATGTGTCGTCTCCTGAGCACTCCAAAGTGACGTGTAATTTTCTTAATTTTTTAATATCTTTTTTATAATTTACTTTTAATTAACTTCCTTATTTAAAGTTTTTTAAATAATGTGTTTTTTTATTTTTAATAATGATTAAATTTTCAATATTTTATTTATTTATTTGGGTATCATTGATTAATTAATAAATTTTTTAATGCAATAAATTAATTGTTTCAAATTAAATCATACATAAAAGGAAAAAAAATATTTCATATAATATTCTCTCTCACCTCACCTATAAATAAGACTTTTTGGTTATTCACTCTAAACACACACACTCGATTTTCCAAGAGGAATATGAGCTTACATCAAGTTCCTCTAGAGAATTGATTTATGAAAGTATAAAAATTTATTTCGATAGAACGAATCAAGTAGAGATTCAATCTACCTCTAAAAAATCAATTTAAGTATTCTTCAAGTGAAAAAGGATCGATTAAAGTATTTTTGAATTGATTACTTCTTAAGAATCAATTCTTCAAGAGAAAGAGGATCAATTCAAGACTTTTTAAGAATCGATTCAAGTATTTTGGAATAATTATTAATAGATACACACTTGTACCCCATAATTGCTGTTAGATACATTGATTTAAAAAAATTACTCTCACATACAAAATATTAAAGTAAAATATAAAATATAACCTTAATTCATTATTATAATCACATACACTCTTAAACCATAAACCCTAAACCCCTCACCCACCCACTGCAGCCGCCGGCCGCCAGACCACCGCTGGCGGCCACCCTTGCCGCCAGAGCTGCACCACTACAGATAACTTTTGCTGTACACACCTTTTTTACTGAACATAACTTTTGCTGCACACGAACTTTTATGCTGCACACAAACATTTATGTACAGCACATTGTAAGGGTAGTATTGGAATATCAATATATATTTATATAGTTAGCAGTAATATTTTTGTATGTTTGTATCTCATAGTAATAACGGAGTTTTTAATGTACCTAGTAGTAATTATCCCAAATATTTTTTTTATGATCTACCTCTAAAGTATCGATTCAAGTATACTTCAAGTGAAAAATGATTGATTCAAGTATTCTTAAATCGATTTACCTCTAGAGTATAAGAGGTTGAAAAACTAATTCATGTAGTGAATCGAAAGCTTAAGTTCTTTAAGTTAAACAATTATTTCATATCAAATAACATTAAAATCGAGTTTTTAAATATTAAGAAAGATAAGCAGAAGTTGAGAAAGCGAGCACGGGAACTCAGAATGGTAATTAAAACGGCAATAGTAGACCATATCGCTTAATGGCAGTGGATTTCTAGCTACCGATAAAGGGGACAAACGGGACGTGCATTTCCAACAATGAGAGTTCGATACAAATCTATGACACCACTTTTCAAAATGGCAGATCAGGCGGCCAGAATTCGGTCCTCCAAGCGGAGAGGAATGTGGTGGATGTGTGCAGGATGAACTTGCGGACAGGTCTGCGGAGGACGGCAAGGTAAGGCTGCAACGCGACCTCAAAAATACGATGGTGACCCGCCAGCGACTTCTTTGGGAGAAGAATATTGAGAAATAAAAGGTGCCATTGTTGCTACAAGTAGGTTTTTACAGCTTACATGTTATAGTGGCACCATAATAACCCTTATTGGATTTTAATGAGTTATCACTTTGTAACAACAAATTTTGTATTTATAATAAAATATATACAAATTGAGTAAAAGGATAATCCAGATGGATTTTATTTAAAAGATATGTAAGGGAGTTACAATCTCTAATTAATCCTCTGATTCTTCTCTAGAACCAATTTGACTTGACTTTGACTTATGTGTTGACTTGTGTGTTAATTGCGCTAACTGTGTTGACTAGCGTGTTGAGCTGGAGTGTGTGTTAAGCTGGATCTTTAGATAAAGCTTGTCCGAGCTCGGATGTGAAGTCTTGTGACATTAATCTGGAGTGTAGAGCCTTTGTTCAGATTAAAAGTTGACTTGAAGATATCTTATGAAGAACACCATTCAATTTGGCAGAACACTGTTGACTTCACGAAGATTGCTAGATGAATCTGACTGGAAGAAACATCGAATTTGAGGGGCTTAGCACCTTGATCTCAGGTCGAGTGTTGTTTCTGACTTGAAGAACGCCAGATAGAAGGGGTTTATAACATTGATCTAAGATCGGATGCTATTAACTTGAAGAACGTCAGATCGGATTGGTTTAGCACTATGATCTCTGATCGGAGGCTATTCTTGACTTGAAGATCTTGAAGGAGCGTGGCTCGTATTTTCAATCTCTTCAGAAGCGTCGGAGTCTTCAAGTGTCTGGAACGAATGGAGGAGAGCTCTTTATATAGGTGAAGGATGAAGAACATTTCATCTATAACTCGCAGTCGGATTTGTCCAGGGTTGATTTGACTTGATTTTATGGCTTGGGCTTTTCCATCTATAACATAGTTTGATTGGTCAATGCTTGATTTAAGGAGTCTATACCGACTCCAGTGGATGTTTCTAACACATTCCAGAATCTAGAGGAGGATGATGAAAAGGAGGACTGAAATCAACAAAACACTGAGCGTGAGGAGAAGAACGAGCTCAGTGACATCAATGAGGAGTCAGACGGAAATATGGAGGCTAGTGATGAGGATGAGAGGTCTGATCATGAAGCTTTTGATGATAGTAAATTGGAGGAAGATCTGGAGGATAAGAATGATAATCCGAATGAGCTGGCTTTAGTGGTTACAGAAGAGGAGCCTATTCCGGTAGCGGTGGCTAGTCCAATTAGAAGTGAGGATATGGTATTGTCTCTGGTAAATCAACATGCTTCAGTTATTGGAACTGAAAACAGTGCTTCTAAATATGTTAGACAAGAGGCCCCTATTACCAGATCGCACACGCCAGGGGTGAAGCATGTGGAGGCTAACACTACAAAAACTAAAAACATGACAACATCTGCAAGGAAGACGTAGAAAGATTTGCACAAAGACCCTTCGAAGCAGGGGAAGAATGCTAGAAAGAAATGAAGCTGCTTTTCTGGAATATTAGAGGAATTGGGAATGAAGGATCCCAGGAGGTTCTTAAAGAGCTTTGTCTTCGCTATAAACCTTTATGGCTGGCCATTGCCGAATCCAAGGTTCTCTTTTCTTCCATCCCCTCACACTATTAGCATAGTTTGCATCTTACTTTTGTTAGCTCCAATGAAAGGGAGGGAGTGCATCCTAATCTTAGGGTGTTCTGCAACCCCGTGTTTGTATCAAATATCAGACGGATTTTTTCATCCCCCAGGTTATCATCTATGATTTCACTTTTGAATCTTTTGATTATAGATGTGGCTTCGTGCATGCTAGTAATGATCACATCATCAGAAGATAGTTTTGGCTAGATATATATGCATTCTTAAATCAATCCATGATCATTATGGGGGATTTTAACACCACCGTAGGGGTGCATGAAAGATTAAATGCCACAAGGAACGATAATCTTAGCTCTGTTGAATTTCGAGAGTTTCTTGACATCACAGAGTTACATGATTTGGAATTGAATGGCACTCGTTACACATGGGTTAGTCGCTCAGCTACTAGAAATATGAGGGCATCTAGAATTGATAGTCCTGGTTGCTGATGGGCTCTTGACAAAGGGATTCAGTGGTTGCCAACGCTCAAGCTAGACACTCTTCAGATCATAATCCTATTATGATTAGCTGTAGCAACAATGTCTTCTCTCCGAGGCCTTTTCACTTCCAAAATATGAGGCTTAAAGATACGGGATTCTTTGTCATGGCTGCTACTTCAAGGCAAAAACCCATACTAGCAGCAATCCGATCTCTCGATTTGCATCTAAGCTTAGAAGACTGAAACATGATATCAAAAATTAGAATTCGAGTGAGTATGGAAATATTTTGATGTGGTTGAAGCTGCTTTCGATAAACTGAGAAATATTCAAAACCGCATAGATTCGGATGGAGACAGCCTGGAGCTTTTTGCGGATGAGGTGGATGCTCACATGTCTCTTAATATTAAACTTTTGGAGCAACACCAATTCTATTCTAAAAAACACAGATCTTCATGGCTTAAGGATGGGGATCGCAATACCGATTTCTTTCACCGAAGTCAGCGTGCTGCGAAAACCAGATCGAACATCTTCTATGATGATTGATGGTGAATTGATGGATAATATGGAGGTTATAGAGAATCATGTAGTGGAGTTTTACTCTAAACTCTTTCAAAGCCCGAATGATACGCACGATTTTGGAGTTCTGGACTTCGTTCAGAAAACTATCGACATCTCGAAAAACATTGCTCTAACTCGTACCACTTTTGAAGATGAGAAAAAAGTACGGTGATGGAACTATCGGGGGATAGTGCTCCAGGCCCTGATGGATTTGGAGGCAATTTCTATCACAGGTGTTGGCATTTCATTGGTGACGACCTTTGTCTATACTTCTTTAATCATGCGTTTATCCCTGCGGGGATTAGCTGCAATTTCATGGTACTTACGCCTAAGCTGGAAGGAGCAAACAAGGTTGAGGACTTTAGACCTATTAATCTCTGTAACTTTTCCTTCAAATTTTTCACAAAGATTATAGCTAACAGACTCGGTCATATCCTACACAAGAAGTTGGGATCACATCAGTTTGGTTTTGTTCCAAATCGCAGCATCCATCACTGTACTGCCTTTGCATCGGAAAGTTTTAATTGTCTTGACATCTCTAGGGAAGGCAGTGTGGCATTCAAAATTGATATTAGAAAGGCATTCGATACGATCAGATGGGAATTCCTTCTCGAAGTTGTTAGACGTATGGGTATTTCTCAAAAGTTTGTGGAATTGATCAAAACTATTTTCACTTCCTCCAGAGTATCTATTTTGATCAATGGTACTCCAAAAGGGTTCTTTGATTGTTGAAGAGGGGTTCGACAGGGGGATCATCTATCCCCTTTATTGTTTTGTATTACAGAAGAAGTTCTTGGCTTATGGATACTAAATTTGACTAATAATGGCATTATATCTAGAGCCAAAGGAAGTCACAACTGTCTTATTCCTTCCTACTTGTTTTATACTGATGACATTATGTTGTTTTGTAAAGCAGATAGTAACTCTGTTGAGGGTTTGAAGCAGGCCCTTATTGGTTATGCAGCAATTTCAGGACAGGTCTTCAACCCTCGCAAATCAAAGGTTTTCTTCGGCAAGTATACAAAGGAGGAGATCAAAGGCAAAATTAATGAGGATCTTGCCATACCTGAGGGCACTCTCCCCTTTAAATACCTAGGAATCCCTATCTTTTGTGGGATGATGTGCGTTTTCTTTGCATGCAAAATTAATCCCCAAGTATTAAGGATATCAATTGCAGTTTAAGCAAGAGACCAAGTGAATATCGAACCCAAAGGATGACGTATTATCAATTTAATTATTTACTAAATTAATTAAGACAAGTAGCAATAAGATTGAAGGTTTAATTATTAATCTACTAACAATTAAATTAAATAACAAATAAAATAAAAGATCACTCGAAGAATACGAAAGTGGATCAAGTAGGAGAATATGTATTTCTAGGATAATCCAGTTCCACTCATTAATTTTCCTTCCATATGTTGATGTCCGACTCTGCCTTGTGGAATATGGACGCATCACTAAACCATGCATATCTACTCTATAGACACAAGTAAACATGCGTGTAACACGTGTGAATAACCTCGGAGCAAGAGATATAATTACATCCCCTTTTTAGGTACTATCAGTATCAATTATTTTCCTGACCAATTGGTACTCTAACCCAATATGATCTCCCTTTATAGGTACTATAAAATTATCCTCTTTATCCTACTTAATAACCCGAATTCATTTCAAATAATAAGTATTCATATATGATAGTCCTAATGAAGCTTCGGAGCCCCTCACTTAGAATCATAACATGGAATCTTGTTCAGCGGTGAACACACTCAATCTACAAACAAGATATATATTCACTCTATATATCAATTGAAGATGCATAAAACGATCGTGAATATGGATTAAGAAAGCACAATCATATATAAAATAAATCCACAAGTAGTATTGTACGGAGTTTACACACGAAAGTTGAATTAATTAGATAAAACCTTCATAATCCTAGTTCTACCAAAAAGGCTCTAGCCCATGATGTTACGAAGAACAATCATGGATGTTGGATAGATCTTACCCGGATGTCAGGAAAATTATAAGATAAATTAGGAAATGAAATAAATCCTAGATGCGGGAGTCGTCGCGTCCTTCTCCGTCTTGAATCCTCCTCTTGGTTCTCCTCTTGATTCCACAAACAAACCTTCAAAGTGATGGATGGATGGAGGAAAGGATGTGAATGATGGTTGGGGGGTGAATCCCCCTTGTGGAGTGTAGTATTGTTGTGGCCTCTCTCCAATTCAATCTAATCTAATCTCCCTTAATTTATGAATAATGATGTAAAATATATATAGTTATGAGAAGGGAATTAAATAAGGAAAGAAATATATATGGGTGAATCATGGATGATTATGTGATAAGGAGATAAATTAGGTAATTTTCGAAAATTTTCGGAAATTCTCACTGGCAGCTGCGCGACTTCACGATTTTAAGCATAACTTCCTCGTCCCATCTCTGATTTAAGTGATTCTTGTGTTCACACGATCCTCTCTTCCTTGAATTTCTATATATATAAAGAACTTACAGAAACTCTAAGATTTGAATATATAACAAGTCATGCAAAGTGGCACTGCCATTCTGTTCGACACTGCTTGCACGACATCACCACTTTGATCATAATTTTCTCGTTTGGAATCCAATTGAGGTGTTCTTTATGCCAAAACGACCCTCTATTCTATAGATTTTCAACCATATATCACACATCCAATTAAGAGCTCCACACGAATATAGAATAATTACACAAGTTGGACATGCGTTTCAGAGCATCCTTGCACAAATTGCACCTTTTCTCCAACTTGGCACTTTTTATCCCTTTTTCCACCTAAAATATAAAAAAAACCTCAAGTGCACCTTTATCTCATATAAATTGAATATAAGACACTTGTGCTAATATATGAAAATAATACTCATAAAAAAAGTATTAAATTGAACACTAAAACATGTTTATTTACACTCTCAAAATGGGGCTCCTAAATCCGCTTACTTTAAGGAGGCAACTGACTCAATCATTTCTAAATTTCTGAGATGGAAGGGCAATACACTCTCTATGGCTGGTAGAATTTGTCTTGCCAATTTGGTGATTATTTCTTCAGTTGTGCATGTGATGATGATATATAGATGGCCAAGATACCAAATCAAAAGAATAGAGACTGCCTGCAGAAATTTCATATAGAGTGGGGATGTCTCCAAGTAGCATCATTTCACTGTGGCATGGAGTAGAATATGTAGCCCAACTGCAGAGGGGGGATTAGGTGTTCGATCAATTAAAGCTGCAAATGAAGCATACCTTATGAAACAATCTTGGGACATCATTAGTGGTGTTGATTCCTTGGAGTTTCTTCAACAAAGATGGTTTGAAGGGGGTATATTCAGGCACTCTTATATTCGCTCTTCCTTTAGATCAGCTTGCTCTCCACACATTTCACATCTCATGACGGAGGAGGTATGGATTGTTGGCTATGACTCTAAGGTTTGTTTTTGGCTCGATAATTGGATAGGCAGGTCGATCGCTGATATAATTGGAATCCCTATGGAGTATAGGAAACACTATGAACAAACCATTGGGGACTACTTTTATGAAGGGTATTGGCACTTCACTCTTGAGTTCACGGATGCCTATACGTTTATAGTTTATGCCATACTTACCACCCGCATGTCGCCTAATCTAGAGGATCGTAGGCTTTGGAAAAGATCTTTGCATGGGACAGTTACTTCCAAGCTAGCTTATGCTGATCTACGTCCTTCATTCCCTGCTACAAACTGGGGTCGTGGATCTAGGCGAACTATATACCTGCTCGATGATCTATTACGCTTTAGAAAGCTATAAAGGGGTTCTTACTACATGGGATGTATTGATGCATAGAGGGTTTCATGGACCGTCTCGTTGCTATCTATGTGAATCAGAGTCAGAATCTATTGACCATTTATTTATACATTGCAGGATATCCTCCGAGGTTCTGAGATATTTGCTAGCAGGCTTTGGCTTTGAGGGGAACATTCCATTGGATCAAAGCTTCGTTGGTGTGCTTCTACATGCCATGTAGATGACTGGCAGCTCCCAGGTTCTACATTTATAGAATGCTGATATGGTGTCCTTTTTTAGATCATTTGGACGACGAGGAACAACATGTAAAATATGGAACTTGATTTGATTCGGAAGGAAGGCACAGGCCACTGAGGGTGTCAAGCATCATTGCGGTTCTTGCATCCTTGATTAAAGAAGCGGGCTTGTCGCCCATGGGCACGATGAATAACACCATTGAGGACTTTACAACTCTCCATTTCTTTGGTGTGTAAGGAGTACCCAGGAAAGCTCCTAATATTATCTCCCTACGTTGGCAGCCTCCTCCTCCAGGTTGGATCAAAGTTAATGCGGATGGGCATGCTGCAGGTGCACCGAGTACTATCTCCGGGGCAGGGATTTTTCGTAATAGCAGGGGGTTTGCTAGAGGCAGCTTCACATGTGGATATGGGATTGGATTTGCTTTTGAGGCAGAATTGGCAGCGGCCTTCACTGCAGTTGAGCTAGCGAATTATAAGGGCTAGAAATATATTTGGCTGGAAACAGACTCAACATTTGTAGTTTATGCGTTTTAGGACCCATCCCCAAGGATCCCTTGGCATCTATTGGCTAGGTGGAGAAGAGCCAAGGACATTGTTGCTTCCATGGATTTTCATGTTTCACATATCTTTAGAGAGGGCAATACTGTGGCTAATGCTCTATCAGACATTGGTGGGGATTTGGATTGGCATGATTCAGCACCAGCTTTCGTTTACCATCTTATGTTCAATGATATGAATTCGGAGTATTTTCGTTTTAGATAGACTCTTTCATCGCCGCATGTGGCTATTTCCTTCATAACATCTTCTGCACTTTATATTTTTATTTTTCATCTTTTAATATCATCATCTATTTGCCTAATTTTGCGGGCTTGGACCTCCAATTTTATAAGATTGTAATCAGACCCACTTGACTTGGGACTAGTTTAAATTGTTTGGACTTATTTGAATTGGGTCAGACCTTATTTAATTTAAGCTCTGTTAGGCTTAAATTAATTATCCATTATTTATTTTAGGAATTTATTTATTTAAATTCCAAAACAAATTAAAATTGATATTTAGTCAAGAAAATCAACGTGCTGCAATTTTATTGGACTGCGAATTTTAACTTCTTACAAATCGCATACAAATGCCCCCTTGCGATTTGTTCATGGACATCGTGTCATGTTGTGAAGGAATCCCAAAAGTTCCATCTTTTTTTTCTAACATTTGTAACTTGGGCTTTTCAAGTGTTGCTTAAATAATGTGTAATATCAATTACACAATTAAAAAGCTATTTAATCCAAAAAGTAAAGTAATTTTTCTTGGTCAAATTCTCTCAAGTCTAAATCTACTTCTTCCCTGAGAAAAGAGATTACCGCTAATGAATAAGAAAAAAAAATCATTACTTAGACGTTCATGTCTTGTTTGGGATAAACTTCAGATTGGTA
Source organism: Pogostemon cablin (assembly GCA_023678885.1). NCBI lineage: Eukaryota > Viridiplantae > Streptophyta > Magnoliopsida > Lamiales > Lamiaceae > Pogostemon > Pogostemon cablin. The sequence continues at coordinate 17,108,700 of CM042980.1, read as the reverse complement.
AAAATATGATGACTTGTATCTTCATGCACAATAAGATTGTAGAGGATTAGCGTGATACATATCAAAACTATTATGATCCCACCGAATTTATTACGGATAAGCCTATAAACCGACAAGAAAGAAAAAGTGGAGTGCATGAAAAGATGATCGCGGTTTGTCATACTCCACCAGATGCATTGCAAGTTTGTCTACTTATATGACTAATATGGCACAACTTCGCAAATAGAGAAGCTCATAATGCTCTTAAAAATGACTTGATTGAGCATATATGACAAAAATTTGGTAATGACAGTTGATTATATAATTTGTATCTTTTATTTTTATGATTTTATGTTTCATACATTTTTTTTCATTTTTGTATCTTAATTATGTAATTTTTAAATAATTATTGCAATTTTAATTTTGTTATTGTGTTCTATGTTATTTTTTATGTGTTTTTAAAATATTTTTTTCTGTAATTACGGAATTAAATATTTTTTAAAATATAGGATTGTTTTAATTTTAAATATAATATTAAAAAAATTTCATAATAATAATATGTAATTTAATAATAATTATTGTATATACAGATGAGAGAGAAATAAATATTTTATTGAAAAGGTATGTTGAATTGAGTTGTTGATGGAGTATAGAAAAATTGAAGTTGGGTTGAATTATATGTTGTACATGTGGAAGAGAAAGAAATAAATAGTATTGTTGTGTTGAGTTGAGTTGTTGTGTGTTATATGGATGGGAATTGTTATATGGATGGGAATAACCTTAGGATAGAATACACACTTTTTTTCTTTAATTTAATTCGAATGCCAAACGGAGCCTTCTTTTTTTCATTTTTTTTATAATTTAATTTGAAATATATATTTAATTGGGTTAAAGGATGCTTCCGTCTCACGAAATAGGATCCGTGAGAAGGTCTCGCACAAGACCTACCCTTTATTTTAAGATTTGAATATAAATATTATCAAATCAAAATTATTGTTAATTAAAGTTTAATATAGATAAATACATCGAATAAAATAAAATTTTATTTAGATGTATATAAAAAAAATACATATTTAATTTTTCTCCACTTATAAATAAACTTTATTTGTATAACACAACTGTAAATCGAATATTTGATATTTATTTAGAATTTTTTTATTTTTAATTATTTAATGAAAACATATTTTTTAACATTTCTATCCCACATAATACTCAAATTTTTGTAATATATATATCTTTAATATACTAAAGGAGAGTTTAATTTTGATGATATGTCATCTCCACAATTTTTTTCAATTATTTTAATTATTAATTAATATAGATAATTACATATATTTATTTAAGATTTGAATAAAATATGATCAAATCAAAATTAATTATTAAGACAAGTACTAAAATGGAACAGTCTTATTTTTTAATTTTCATGAGACCGGATGTTTTGAAAGCAATGGAGCAGGATTGAAAAATACGGGACAAGGGATTCAAATGGTTATCCCAATTCTCACCCTTCTTTATCTGGTTCGTAGAGACCTTAGTGACTCACTACTCACTTTCTTCTTTCTCTCCCTTCATAAATTCTTTGCGCCGTCTTCTTTTCGTCGCCATCCGCCGCCTTGGGGGCACAACAACAATAACTTCATTCCTTCAATCGTCTTTTCGTCCCCGTCCGCCACCCTGGGCACTCCGTCAATGCTACTTTCCGCCGCCGTCAATTATCGAACAACGAAGCACAGAAAGGGAATTCCCATAGAGCCTCCATGGGAGAAATGACCATCGAAATATAGTGATAGCAAATCAGCAAATCAGGAAATCTGGTGTAAAGAGAGAGAAAGGGGGCCGACCTCTCACTGTCTTCATTATATAGAAATAGATTAATTAAGGTTAGTGAGGAGAAATGTGGAAGGTATACAAAAATAAGAAAATGCAAAAAGAATTAAAAATAAAGTGTTTTAGTGTCAATAAGAATCCATCCATCTGGAGATGTGACTCTGCAAGTGTTTTTGTTGTTGTGTAGTGATTTTATGTGATGATAGTTATAGCTACCAGCCCTAGTTGTCCTCTTAAACTGAACTCGTTGTCTGGATATATTAATTACTCCACAAAAGAGTATAGATTATTTTTGTTATCTCTCGAACCTTTTGTCGATCCTTTAATTTTAAGTAAAATTTTATTTTGGGTTCCGTTGAGAATTTGATATGAGGTTGAACTAAAAATTCCAAGTAGATTGAATTTTTGTAGATGTGAATGAAACTTGGTTGCTGTATGGAATGAGATGAAGCATATGCATAAGGAGAATTATGATTATCAATTCATTTGATAGTGACAGAAATTAGTAAGCCCTGTTGATCCATTTTTTAAACTACACCCTGTTAGAAGTGTGAGCAAATGAAGTTGGCAGGTTTCAAGAATTCATGGCAATGGCATCGGGCAAGCGCGGCAGCTTGAGGGGTTTTTTGAGAGGGGTTGGGGGCTGGAAGCTATGGCAAGCAACTTTCTCACTTTCATTCTCCAGCTCAATCATGTACTCGTCTTCATGACCTGTTGAGATTAATTCCTAATAAATGGAATGAAGTACTCATCCCAATTTCTAATTTTTCTTATTTTTCTTAGTATTAGATTATGGATATGATGAATTGTTGTTTACTCCAAGACTGCATTGTATACAATGTATACATATCATTTTATAAAATAATTAGGTTACTATTTTGAATTGATTAGATTACTCTTTAGAATTAATTGGACCACTATTTAAAATTAATTAAAATGTATGCAATCTATACGTTGCTACACTTTATAAAAATATTTATAAAAATAATTAGATTACTCTTTGGAATTAATTATATCACTTTTTGGAATAAATTGGATCACTCTTTGAAATTAATTAAATTGTATGCAATCTATACGTCGTTGAATCACTCTATAAAAAATTAAATTACTCTTTGAAATTAATTAGGTTACTCTTTATAATAAATTGAGTTATTCTTTAAAGAAAATAAAAAGAAAATCAGATTTCTTCATAGAGAATTTTTTTTTAATTCTTGTAGAAGTTTTTTCAGGGGAATTTAGGAAAAAAAAATTGTTTAGGACATCTCTTACGGTTGTTGCTTCTCATTAGTTTATTTTATTGTATTAGTTTAGTCTTGTTTTGAAAAATTTATTGTTGATTTATAAGGTTACTTTTTATAATAAATTGGATTAATATAATTTTAGATTACTCCTTATGTTGATTTATTTATATATTATTATGTTTTGTTTCTTTTAGGTTACTGTTTTTATTAATTGAGTTACTCTTTATAATGATTTAGGTTATTATTAAACATATTTTTGGATTACTCTTTATATTTATTTTTTTTAATAACATTTTTTAGGTTACTCTTTTATAATTAATTAAGTTACTCTTTATAATTATTTGGGTTATTCTTTATTATGAATTATGTTACTATAAACAAACTTTTGAATTATTTTTTATATTGATTTGTTTATATTTCATTTAGTCAATAATGTTACTTTTTTTTAATAATTAATTATTTTTTATAATAAATTGAATTACTCAAGGCTTTGATTTTAAAAAATTAAATAAATCATGTATTGTAAAAATTAAATTATATGCAATATGTACATTTGAAGAATGCATATAATATTTTCATATTCATAGAAAGTGGAAATTTGTTTGGTAATAGCAGGATCAATTGTGTAGTGAAGGAGGCATTGCAGCCTTTGATGTGTTATTGATTCTTTTGCTAAAAAGCTTGTCCTGCTTGCTCATTAAATCTTCCTTTTATCCAAATACACCAACACCACCTTATCGATGCTTTTGGCCCATTTCTTTATCACTCCCTCTCAGCACTGTCACACGAAAATTAAGAAGCCCTAAATCCCAAATTTCAACAATTTCCATTAGGAAAGAGGAAATTAGAAAATTTTTACTCAGTAGCTTTGAATTAATAGAAAAATTTAGAAAAGCCCTATATCCCAAATTTCAATAATTTCCATTATGATATTGTTGAGAAACAGGAGCCCCCAATAGACCAGCAGCTATTATCTACCCAATAAAACAACAGCAATTATCCACACAACTCACAAGACCCAGCCACTTGCTTTGCCTCTCGGGTTTCTGGGCTTTCGGCTTCTCATCATCCAGGTCAAGTTCGTCCGGTGGGCCCCTTCTCCTTTGCAGCAGCAACATCCTAAATTCTACAGATGGTGGATGGCGGTACGGTGGAGAGAAAAGACAATTGAATCGTTTGTTTGGAGGAGTCGCATGTGGGTTTATCACTTCGATGTATTCCGACGATGGCGTAACGGCAGCTAAGGCAATTTTTGGAGAATCCGGTGGGGATGAGACGTCGATGGAAGGTTAATGGAGTAAGAGGAGAGAGAGGAGAAATAGGAAAGGGATAGAGATATCTACAGTTTATGATTTTGTGTTTGGAGTAAAGAGGATCAGCGAATAAAAATTTGACCCATTTAGATGGTAGATGATCCGGTTTTAAATTTAAATTCGTAGAACTGGTTCCACAGTAGTGGTTCTCAATTATTAATTAAAATTTAATGAAGATAAATACATGTATTTAATTAAAATTTGGAAAAATTACTCATAGATACACACTTTGTACCCATAATTACTATGAGGTACATTGATTTAAAATATTAAAGTAAAATATCAAATATAATCCTAACTCCATACACTTTTAAACCACAAATCCTAAACACTCACCCACGGCCGGACCACCACCGCCATCGGCCGGTCGCCGGACCACCGGCGGCCGCACGGAAAGTCGCCGGAGCACTGCCGGACCGTCAGTTGGCCACCGAAAAGTCGCCGGACCGCTGCTGCCTCCGCCGGAGCTTCGCCGGCCAGTCGCTGGAGCACTGCCGGACCGCCGCTGCCGGACCACCACACTCTTTTGCTGCAAATACTTTTTTTTACTGCACACACTTTTTTTACTGCACACACTTTTGTTGCACACGAACTTTTGCTGCACACAAATATTTATGTTCAGCACATTGTAGGGGTAATATTGGAATATCACTATATATTTATGTAGTTAGTAGTAATAATTTTGTATGTTTGTATTAGTAATTAAGGATTTTTTAGTGTACCTAGTAGTAATCCTCCCTTAAAATTTTGAATATAGATTTATTTAATTATTAATTAATATAGATAATTACATATATTTATTTATTTAAGATTTGAATAAAATATGATCAAATCAAAATTAATTATTAATTAAAATTTAATGCAGATAAATACATGTATTTAATTAAAGATTTGAATATGAATATGACCAAATGAAAATCAAATCATATTTGAAAGCAAAAAAATATATTTAATTTTTCCTTTATCTATAAATAAGACCTATTATTCATTCAATTCACACGCACAAGAATTATTATCCCGAAACTTTCTTCAAGTTAGTATTCAATTTTTCATTAATTTTATTTAAATTTTTTAATTAAATTTGTTATATTTTATTTTTAATTTCTTTTGATTAATGCATATTTATTTCTTTTGAATTTGATGTTCAATTTTTATATATTATTTATTTCCTCTAATATTGTTATGATTTTGTCATTAAACCAAATTTTCTTTTTAAGCTTTCTTCATGTTTTCAAATTTTCATTAATTTTATTTAAATTTTTTTAATTAAATTTGTTATATTTTATTTTTAATTTATTTTGATTAATGCATACTCCCTCTGTCCCAACACAGTTTTCACATTTCCTCATTTGTTCATCCCAACACTGTTTTCACACCCCAAAAATAAAAAAAAGTACAAGATAAATAACCTTCCATAACCCCTTATTTTCAAAAATGCCATTTCATCTTTGTACATTTAAAACACTAATTATATCCATAAACATATTTAACTTAATATAAATTAACTCAACCCAACCCAAATTAAAACCCAAAAACCATTGCTGTTGTTAAAATCCATCGATTCCTTCCTCCTCTCTCCTAAACCCTAGATCTAACAAGCTTTCTCAGATCTCAATCCACCTGCCCAAATTTAAACCCAAAAACTATCGCTGCTGTTAGAATCCATCAGTTTTCTTCCTCCTCTCTCCTAAACCCTAGATCTAACAAACTTTCTCAGATCTCAATCCACCAACCCTGTCATCACGATCTCCGCCTCCTCCGCCTTGTTGTCGTCGTCGAGCTCTACCATCATCGGTCGCCCCCTCCTCCGCCGTCGCGGTCTTCTCCTCTTCCGCCTTGTTGTCGCCGCCGTCCGCAAATGCGTTGTCGCTGCCTCGCCGGCTCGTGTCACCCTTCTTTCAGGTGGAAGTTGAAATCAAGATTCAGATTAGCAAACCTGTGAAGAAATTTTTCTCTCTAAGAAAAGGGCGGCTCGTCTCACCCTTCGCTGGTTCCATTCTTTATTTCATCCTTTAATGAATTTCTATCTTTCTCCTACTGGTTTTCTCACTGGTTGGTTTTCTCATACTGATTTTGGGCTTCGTCCAGCCATTGTATATTTGAAGAATATTTTGCACATTTTATGTTAATTTGGTGTACATATTTCATGGAGGAGCTTGAGTTTTGTTGTACTAACTTGAGTCCCAGATTTTTTATTTGTTCAAGTCCCAAATTGTTGATTTGTTGTTGTAATAGGATGAACTTAGAACTGCAGCAGTTTATGTTTTGTGGCACTGGGATTGAGCCCCAATCGTTCTTTTGTTGTTGTAATAGGATTTAACCTTAATGATAAAGTTAAATCTTTTTAATTAATAATTGAATGTACAAGAAGTCAAAAAATTTAAAATTGTAACAGTAAGTGTGAATACTTTGCTGGGATGAAGGGAGTATTTATTTCTTTTGAATTTCTTTATGCTTGATGTCCAATTTTTATATATTATTTATTTCCTCAGATATTGTTATTATTTTGTCATTAAATTATACAAGAGTACAAAAAATTTTCTTTTTAAGATTTCTTCATGTTGTAAACCTTTTTATACGCAAATTATTCTCTTTAAATTTTTTTTCAAATTCTAAAGAATTGATGATATCTGATTTTTAATTTTTTTATTTTGTTAAATTTTGGTATAATTTTATTTTTAATTTCTTTTAACTTTTATTTTTTTTATTAGTATAATTTAGCTTATTTATTATTATTTCCTTTAATTTTGTGATGATCTTTTTTTTACTTTTAAAATCACTTTTTTTTGTTGATTCCATTATTTTTTTATTTACACATTTACCAATTTTATTTATTTTATTTACTTTTTTTCTTAAATTTATTTATTTTATTTCTGTTAATTATCACACATATATATATATGAATTTCGTTATATTTTTTTTAATAAATAGAAATATTAAATTAGTTATTATTATTATTATTAATAAATGTATTGATTGATTCGTTATAATTGGTGATATTTATTATTATTATTTTAATTTTATAATTATTTCGTTATATTTTTTTTATTTCTTTTTATTAATACATAATAATAAATTTATTTACTTTTACGGTGATTTGGGGTGTATCTATGTTTAATTAATTTGGTTTAATTGATTTATTTTAGGGTATAATAAATAATTATTTTTCACAATTTTTCTCAATTATTTTAATTATGAATTAATGTAGATAATTACATGTATTTTTTTTAGATTTGAATACAAATATGATCGAATCAGAATTATTTATTAATTAAATTTTAATATAGATAAATACATGTATTTGCTTAAAGATTTGAATATGGATGTGATCAAATCATATTTGGAAGCACAAAATATATTTAATTTTCTCTTTATCTATAAATAAGAACTTTTATTTATTCACTTCATACACGCACAAAAATTATTCCCCCGAACCTTTCTTCGAGTTAATATTCAATTTTTTATGGAAAAATTACTAATAGATACATACTTTTAACTAACTTACTATGAGATACAAAGAATTCAAATAATTACTCTTACATACAAAATATTAAAGTAAAATATCAAATATAATCTTATAATCTCATACACTTTTAAACCACCAACCCTACCCCTCACCCACCCACCCGCAGTTGACCGGTGGTCGAATAGCCGTTGACCGATATTGACTGCCAGCCGGACATCCGTTGACCGGCGTTAACCGCCGACCAAACAACCGTTGACCGTCGTTAACCGGTGGCCGGACCGGCGTTGACCGCCGCTGACCGCCGCCACCATGTGCAAAAATAAAATTGTGCAAAGCAAATTGTGCAAAACCAAATTATGTAAACAAATTGTGCATATACATAGTGCTATTTATGGTATCACAATCATAATTGTGTAATTATGAGTAATAGTACTTTGAGTCATGTAGTTTACAACAATTATGCATTATTTTATGTATCCAATAGTAAGTGACCGATTTTTTATTTATTTTATTTTATTTTATTTTGATTAGTTATTTTTTCTTTTTAATTTCTTTATTTTTTTCAAATTTATTTTGATAAATTTTGGTATAATTTTATTTTAAATTTCTTTTAACTTATATTGGTTTATTAATATAATTGACTCTTAATTTATTTATTTTAATTCTCTTTAATTTTGTGATGATCTTTTTTTAACTTTTAAATTCACTTTATTTATTTATTTTTTTATTAATTCTGTTATTTTTTTATTAACACATTTATCTATTTTATTTCTAAAATTTATTAATTTAATTATTTTATGTCTATTATTTAATACATATATGGATTTGGTTATAATATTTTAATAAATAGAAATAATAAAATTTTTATTTTTATTTTTATTAATATATGTATTGATTCGTTATAATTGGTGATATTTATCTTCTTTCTTTTCATAATAATTTCCTAATATTTTTTATTTTCTTTATATTAAAATGTAATATTAAATTTATTTACTTTTAGGGTGATTTTGAAGTGTACCTAGGTTTAATTGATTTATTAGGATATAATAATATATTATTTATTTAAAATTTTATTTATTGAATTATATTTTTTAAAATTTTAACTTTAAAACTCATGTAATACACGGGATTCATACTAGTGTATATATATATATATATATATATATATATATATATATATATATATATATATATATATATATATATATATATATATATATGTGTGTATAAATAAATAATTACTTTTATTTATACAATTAAAATATATTAAAAATATAAATATAAACTTGAAATTAAAATAAAAATACTCTCTCCGTCCCATAAAACCTACAATTTCCTCATTTGTTTGTCCCACAAAACTTTTCACATCACAAAAAAGAAAAATCAATTTATCTAACAACCTCAAAAGTTATATAGTAGGAGCCCAAATATTGGGTTCTCACCTCCCTCAAACAGCAATTGGGCCAGAAGTCCTAAGGCCCAATAAAGGTATAAGACCTGGCCCTAAAGTAACAACTACAGGCCCTAAGGTAATAACTACAAGAGCTGGAGGGCGTGTCTACCTCAACCTCCCTTTAAAAGCTTGACGATTCGGCCATCCCCTCCATGTTGGCCACTTGCCGGGAGGTTATACAGATATCCCCTAAGATATCTGTATAGGGGATATCCTAAGATGGATCTTAAAAAGGAACACATGAAGATAATGCATTTAAAGCTCTTAATGTACGCTTATATTCTGATTTGACTTGGCGATATATCCAGATACGGATGACATCAGGTCATACAACATAAATTTGGGGACAACCCATAGTAATGAAGGAATTAATCACTCATTTCCCCCCAAAGAAAAGGCATAAGACTGCTTAGGGGGCAATTCTCTCTCCACATTTTATGTTAGCTTAGCACAGATAATCTCTTTATTAACCTTTAACAGCCACATTAATTTATCATTAGGAAAGGATCAAATCTGATAAGCTACATTTGGCGCTAGAGGAAGGGCATGACACACTTCCAACTGGCACCCCAAAACACACCCTAACCCTCCGTCGTCGACGTTCCAGCAAGACTCTGTCAAAAACCGATAAAAATTCTATTGGGACGAGTTGTATCGACAATAATGAATGGTCGGGAAAAAGCTACTCCCAGTCGGGCTGACACCACGACCAGTCGACATCGGCAGGAAGACCCAAACCCACCTCGGACCGTAGAAAAAGAGATCCCGCCACATGATGTGGATCCAGAAGAAGACGACCCACATACCGACTTCCGCCAGAAATATTTCGACCTTCTTAAACAAACGAAGGAAAGCGAGTAGCAGGGCCGAAGACCGCCAGTCGATGGCTGAGTTTCAGCCTTGAGGAGAACTCGACAGAATGAATGAATGAACAGCAACGTGAATGGACTCTACAATGCATGAGCAAGTGGGGCAAAAAGACGCACAAAATGAGCCGAGAAAGGCCCAGAAGGTGGTAGACGAATGACGTAAATGGAGGAAGGCAACATCCCACGCTAACTCGGCCACTAGTCGATCCCCTACGTACACTGCCGGATGCATAAGCGCCAAAGACCGATTGGGACCGGATCCGATCAAGTCCCGACGCAAGCAAATAGGAGAAAGTGCGGGCGACGACCCTGTAGCCTAGCTCAAGCGACAACATGACACAGAAATAGATGCATCGAGGAAACGACTAGATGAGATTGAGAAAAGGAGTGGAACTGGGCTACATAGTATCCCCGACCCAGAGTCGGGGAGAACCCCGTTCACCCATCGGGTCATTACAGCCGCCGCCATGAAAAAGATCCGAATCTCGCAACTGCCCCAATACGCCGGCGACTCCAGTCCAATCTCGCATCTCAATAAATATGTTGGTTGGATGTTGGCACAGGAAAGTTCAGAAGAAGACCGATGCAAGATGTTCCCCTTAATGTTGGGAGACAAGGCACACACGTGGTTCGAGTCCCTACCCATTAATTCCATCAACTTATGGGCGCAACTCGCTATGGCTTTCTTGTCCCATTTTGCCTATTTAGGGCAGGGAAAAGAGCCAAAATAGAAGTTGACTTGCCTACTGCAGGGACCGAAGGAGTCCCTGAAGGACTTCATGAAGAGGTTCAACGAACAACGCGTCAACACGGAAGAGGTCTCAGATGAAACATCGACCATCTTAGAAATTGATGCCTTGCTTCTAGGATCACCTATATGGACTAGCTGTCAACAAAAGCTACCGGGTAGTTACGGGCCTTCATGGCGTCGGCTCAAGCGTTCATCCATACTGAAGAAATTCTCGAGGAATACAAGAAGTCTAAAGGCGACCTCAAAGAAAGCGATAAGAAAAAAAAAGGGAAAAAGACTATAGGGCTCCGTCTTCCTTCAAATTATTCCCGGATGATGACCAAATTCAAGAAATGTCCGAGGTACTCGAGCTCACCCCTGAAGAGATATTTAACAAGATACAAGACACGAACCTATTGAGTCCCCCGGCCAAGCTGAATAAGAAAAAATTCTGCAAGTACCACAAATCTATCGGCCATGACACCAACAAGTGTCGTGACTTGTTGGCAGAACTACTAAGACTGTTCGAAGATGGGAAACTGGATCGACTAGTGTCTGGCCAGAAGCGAAGGGGAGAGCAACCGGTCATGATGGGAGAACGATTAAAAGGACCAGTCGATCTACAAGGACAGATAGGACAAGGTAACCGTCTACCCTCACCACCTAGGGAAGTATACATAATGGACGAAAGCTATGTAGGAATGTCACAGGCCATAACCATCTAATCGCGAAGGAAATGAAAAGCCGAGCTGCGAGAGCTCGATAGATACCAGCATGTATTTACAGCAAGTCCCCGACCACCCCTACACGAGGCCGATATATTCTTTTTTGAAGAAGATCTCACAAGGTACGAGCCCCCCATAACGACCCGCTAGTGATTTCGGCAATAATTTCAGGTGTAAAGATACATAGATGTCTGGTCAACATGGGAGCCTACACGAATATTATATTTAAAAAGACGTTTGAAGTTATCGGAGGACCCTCTCACCACAAGGTATCCCCATGTGATGATGAGATTCGAGGGTTCGGTAATGCCATCACTACCCCTAATGCAAACAGATCTATCGATCTAGATGACAGATGAAAAATGGGCAGTGTAGGCTCAGTACACTCTCGAATTCAAAGTAGTGGACCTCCCATCACCATACAATTGTATTTTCGAAAGGACATTTATACATGGGTTCAACTCCGTTCCATCTACGCTCCACTAATGCCTGATGTTTGTAACCACAGATGGCCAAGTCGGCACCGTCAGAGGCAGCCAGAGGAAGGCGAGAGAGTGTTTGTTCATTGAGAAAGAAGACGGATTCAACTACCGCGACCCAGGTTTCCAGTTAATGATGATGGAGCTGCCGAATCATGAGGAGGAGGCGAATCGTGAAGAAGCCCTGCCACCGGATGACCCAATAACAATAGATCCAGAGCCAAGGAATAACCAGAAGTTCCAACCCTTCGAGAACAAGAAAGTCAACCTACCCCAATAACCGATGAGGATCCGAGATCAGAAAAGAAAAAAAAGAGGGGAACCGGCCTAGGAAGTCGAGGCAATAAGGATGGAACCAAGTAACTCGAACTTGGAATTGTATGTCGGGTCACAACTGAAAGAGCCGCACAGAACGGCCCTGATTGAATTTCTAAAGTCCATCCTAGACGTTTTTGCCTAGGCACCAAAGGTCATTCAAGGAATAGACCCAAAACACGCGTGCCACCGCCTCAATACAAACCCGTCCTATCGCCAGGTGGAACAAAAGAAAAGGAATTACAGCCCCGAGAAATATGAGGTCATCGAGATGGAAGCCAGGAAATTGCTGGCAAACAATCTAGTGAGGGAAGTTTTATTCCCCTCATGGGTGGCTAACCCAGTCTTGGTGCAAAAGGCGAACAAGTCCTGGAGATTGTGTATCGATCACAGATCTCAACAAAGCATGCCCGAAGGATAGCTTCCTGCCGGTCATGAACTGATGAGCTTTATGGAAGCATACTCGGGCTATCACCAAATCCCTATGCACCCAGATGATATAGAAAAAATAGCTTTCTACACCAAAAGAAACTTATTGTGCTGAGTAATGATGTCATTTGGGTTGAAAAATGCAGGTGCCACATATCAAAGGCTAGTGAACAAGATGTTCCAAGAAGAGTTGGGAAAAACTATGGAAGTATACGTGAACGATATGCTGGTCAAGAGCATGGCCATAAATGACCATGTACACCACCTGAGCAAAGCGTTTGACATCCTACATTAATACGGGATGAAACTTAACCCAAGAAGTGCACGTTTGGAGTATCCACGGGAAAGTTCTTCGGCTTCATGGTGAGTAAAAGAGGAATAGAAGCGAACCCGAATAAAGTGAAAGCCATACAAGACATATAGCCTCCCAAGCACTCCAAGGGCGTACAAAGACTAGCCAGCAAGATCGCATCTCTTGGCCGTTTTCTACCCAGAGCGTCTAATAAATGCAAACCCCTCATGGATGTGATCCGAAAAGAGAAATTTGATTGGACACCTGCAGCACAAGCCTTCGAAGAATTAAAGAATGCACTGGCTAACACACAGACCTTATCAAAATCGCAGCTGGGCAAATCTCTCATTCTGTACTAAGCAACCTCAGAATCAGCGTTGAGCGCGGTGTTGGTCCGAACCGAGAAGAAACAACAGAAGCCGGTGTATTATATGAGTCAGATGCTTCGTGACGCTGAGCTCATGTACCCAGGAGTTGAGAAGCTTGCTTACACCCTGGTAATGAGCGCACGAAAATTAAGACCCTACTTTCTGGGACACCCAATCGAGGTGGTAACATCCTTTCCACTGAGACAAGTGCTCTCAAAACCAGACGTAGCAAGAAAATTGGTGAAGTGGGCTGTGGAATTAAGCTAATTTGATATCAAGTACGTCCCTAGAATGACGATAAAGGCGCAAACACTAGCTGAATTTATAGCAGAACTCACCATCCCCATCCTGCCAGGAGAAGTGACCAATAAACCTTGGCAAATGTCGGTAGATGGATCGTCCACAACTCACGGCTCTAGAATGGGCATGGTACTCACAGGCCCCAATGGAGAGACATTCTGTTCGGCGATTAGGTTCGGGTTCCCCACAACCAACAATGAAGCCAAATATGAAGCCTTACTCTCCGGCATGAGAATGGCGCTAACAATTGAGGTCAAAGCAGTAATGATCTTTAATGACTCGGAACTAATGGTCAATCAAATAAAAGGAGATTAAGAGGCGAAAGATCAGTAGCTAGTCGGATACCGCAAATTGGTAGCAAGCATGATTCGAGAATTCGATCACAATTATATCACGCGAGTTCCCAGGCAACAAAATATGCAGGTGGATACGTTGGCCAACCTGGAAACTTAAAAAAATGCCGAACAACTAGGAAGCATCAGCGTAGCGAGGCAGAAAGACCCAAGTGATAAGGCGATCTGGCAGATCAATGAAGAAGAGACGTGGATGACTCCCATCAAACTTTCCTAAAAGAAGAAACAGAGCTGAAAGACAAAATAGAAGCCAAGCGACTGCGACTCCGAGCCACCAGGTACACCATGATAAATGATGTGCTGTATAAAAAGGGATACTTGATGCTATTACTGAGATGTTTAGACAAAAAAGAAGCTGCCAAAGTGTTGGCAGAGGTTCATAAAGGAGTCAGTGGGAATCATTCAGGAGGGAAGCCCTAGCTTTGAAGGTAATTCGCCAAGGATATTTCTAGCCCACCCTAAAAAAAGACGCTATCGAGTACGCCAGAGCATGCAAAAGTTATCAAATCTACTCCCCCATAATCAGGACTCCTTCCACCGAATTAATCACGACTGTCGTCCCTTGGCCTTTTGCAAAATGGGGAATCAATCTGATAGGCCCATTCCCACCCGGCAGAGGAGGTGTCAAGTATGCCGTAGTCGCAGTAGACTACTTCTCAAAATGGGCAGAGGCAGAAGCGTTAGCTACCAATAACGAGGCCAATATGATAACCTTTATATGAAAAAATATCGTTTGTTATTTCGGGATACCTAACGCCATTGTAACAGATAATGGGAAATAATTTGAAGGCATGCAGCTCCAGAGATTTTGTGACAGATTGGGGATAAAGAGCTATTCTCAACGCCTTATTACCCCCAGTCAAATGGACAAGTTGAAGCATTGAACAAAGTGATCAAGCATACCCTCAAGACTAGGCTAGAAAGCCTCAAGAAAAATTGGGCCCCGCAACTACCTGGAGTCCTTTGGTCATACCGCACCACCGCCAAAATGTCAATTGGAGAGACTCCCTTCTCATTGACGTACAGCACGGAAGCGGTCATACCAGCAGAAGTAGCCTGCCCAACGTTTCGTATGTCTCATAAAGGAGAAGGAACCAATTCGGAAGCCACTAAACTTAACCTTGACCTATTGGAAAAACTTCGGCTGCAGGCGGTAGAAAGGCAAGCAATTTATAAGTCAAGACTAGAATCTCAGTACAACAGGAAGGTATGTCGCAGGGATTTCACCGCCGGAGATCTTGTCATGAGAAAGATCAGTCAACAAGGTGGTGGAGTGTTTGGTGCGAATTGGGAAGGCCCATATATAGTAAAAAGAAACTTGGTTAACGGAGCGTACGAGCTTAGCGAACTCAATGGCGAGAATATCAAGCACCCATGGAATGCTTAGAACTTGAAGCGTTACTATGCTTGAGAATGCTTAGCCAAATCGCCATTTGTATAAATTGTAGGAAACGTGGTAAGACTACATGAGCATAAGACCATGAAAAAGCCCATAATAAGCAAAAATGCAAGGAAAAGCAAGAATGCACATTATACCATAAAACTAGAACATTATTACCCAAGGAACAAGTTTGTAATATGCTTCAACAAGGCTACAAAGAGTCCAACAAGGACCCAAATAACAAAAAAAAGAAAAATATTGAAGAGGCCTCCCGTCAAGCGCCACTGGGAACAACGTCACTAGGTCCGGCACCACTAGGACCACCAGCACCACTAGGACCGACACCATCACCACCGCCAGAAAAGTTGCAAAGACTCCTCATCCAGATAGCGAGTAACCTCCAACTGATGAACTTGGCTCTCAGCCAAACGTGTTCTCTCTCTATAAGTCGTAGCCCGAGTATTGGCAGCAGTAATGAGCTGCTCTGCAACCATGTCTGTCGGGTTTCCGCCACCGAAGAGAGCCCTTCAGCATGAGTAGAAGCCCCCGCACTAAGACCGACACCAGGAGGAATGGCCTTCCCAGATTCTGTCAAAAGAATAAAGCGACACAAGAAAGTCAGAGCGTGATCGACACTCACCAAAGCAGCGTTTCCAATCTCATAGGGCCCAGGACTTTGCAACCAGCGGGACAACATAGGGTTCCACCAATAAGCAGGTATGAAGCCGACTTCCGAAACGCTCAGTTCAATCTCAATTGCTGACCGAGCATCACCCATGCTCCTTAGTTGCAACAATTCCTCCAGAGGAACACCCCCGCCAATACCGCCTTCGGTAGTGTGAGCCTCCCCTATCGGAGGAGTCTGCTGAGGAGCACCACCGTCAAGCTTTTCCCCTCCAAGGATTGGATTGCTTTCAGGATGAAGAGATTGAGACCGACTTGTACTTGGCGGATCTTCAATTGGACTAATCTGAATGCCGGCGCCCCGACTAGCACGGAGGGTGGCTTCAAAAATATCATCTTCCTGTGTTTCGGTTTCCTCCATAGGGCCATTCCCCTTGTCAGACTGGCGAGCACGCACTGTTTCACCAATGTCCGCAGGAACCCTGCCCATCCCTCCGACTATGCCTTGAGGCGCCTCTGTTACAACCTCCTCAGTTCCATCAACGTTGACAACCACTATACCACGGAGCCTAGTCCTCCCCCTCCCAGCCACAGAAGTATCTTCAGCTGCAACCAGACTCGGGCCGGCTCCATGACGGGGTCTTCGAGGAGGAGGAAACACGATCTGGTCAGAAAAATATTCGTCAAGGTCGGCGTCCCAAGATGAGAAATTATCACTTACCCTCCCCTTAAAGCTTACCGGAGGTGCCCGAGTCGGATCTTGATAAAGGTTCGCTTTCGAAAGCCTCTCGTCAGTGAGAAGCGATGAGACGTCACGAGGAAGAGCCATCCGGTTGATCGCGTCGAAAGCTCGGCGAAATCACAAAGATAGTTCTTCCTTAGCTGGACGAGACAGAGCTACCGAAAGGTACAATGCAAAGAAAAATAGAAAAAAATCATAAGTAAGAAACGACATACATACAGGGAAAAGAGGCGGTAGTAAAACTTACGAGACTCGGGATGGCACAGGCAAATAATTTTCAAGTGGGTCTCGGCATTCAAACACTTGAACCCAAAACCATTGACATCTCCAATGCTGACCGCTAATGGAATTCCTATTAAAGATAGGACAAACGCCTCGTTGCACCTGCAGATAGTAATGGCCATGACAGCTTGGATCACGAACGTAATGGTAAACATAATCTATATCTTGGGCAGAAGGAGAAGGGCACCTATTCTCGTGAAGTAACACCAACGGACCTATCAAATTAGCCCAGGTCGAGGAAATTATCTGCATTGGGGCCAAACCCCAATTGATCAACACTCGGCCAATAACGTGAGCCAGTGGCAGCCTAACCCTGGCGGCAAACATACCTGTGTTGAAGGCAGCATGATCAGGCTCACCACTCCAAGGGCGCTCGCGATGACCAGGAGTCCCAAATTCAATCCCAGGGTAACTATAAAGAATGAAGGCACCATCTACATCCTCATTCTGCATACTGGTGGAGTAACCCCTCAAAGTAGAGTTAGTCACCACACGACCCCGACCAGAAGGACGACTCACGCTGTCAGGATCAGTGGAACCTCTAAATTCACAAAGGAGGAGGAGGCCTGGTTTTCAGTCTTGGGAACCACACGCCGTCGCGAAGACCCCTCTCCTGAGGCAGCAGATTCCCGAGAAATTTTGTAACGTGGCTGTAGTGGAATCGAACGGCAGTCACTCCATGTAACGGGAGCAACAGGAGGAGCCCTAGCATTGCTAGCCTCTTCATCTTCTTCAGAACTAAGGAACTTTTTAGAAGACCTTGAGTCGACAGCTGTAAGAGGAGAAAGGAGACCGATGAAAACCAGAAGTGCAAGCACAAACACATTGAGGGCCATAGCAAAATATGTAGCAAAAGTAACCAAGGAAGGAGATAAGTTGTAGAAGTTGTTAAAGGGTGAAAAGTTCAAGTGTGGCCTCAAGCATTTGCCCGGCTAACCCCCTTTTATACAGGGAGAAAGTGGGGGGCCCAATAACTGCCCCCCCAGAACTCGAAGAGCCTAGATAAAATAGAGATCATGGAGTGTTAGATCAAGACACGTGGACGTAATCGGGCTTAAGATCGTGGGAAGAATGATGTCCGACGTGACAGTTTGAAAAAAATGGTGGCGAAGATATAGGGGGATCAAGTGCATTAAATGCATAATTAATGCATGTCAGAACCACTATTAAATGTAATCATTGACATTGAAGAACAAAAATACAAGCCAAGTGAAACCAACAAAAGAGAAACTAGAAAATTATAAAGGTGTTTCACTCCTGCTAGCAGGACCAGTCGGAGCAGGAGCTGGATGAGAGGGAGCCACTGCGGAAGTCGACGCCATAGATGGCTGAAAAGCCGCTCGACTAGGAAAACCTGGAATGCGAAAAAAGTCAGTCACGAGTTCCATT
The DNA here is from genome assembly GCA_023678885.1 of Pogostemon cablin. Lineage (NCBI taxonomy): Eukaryota > Viridiplantae > Streptophyta > Magnoliopsida > Lamiales > Lamiaceae > Pogostemon > Pogostemon cablin. The sequence goes on along the minus strand of CM042980.1, from coordinate 17,090,143 downwards.
GGGGCAAGGTTCATCCCCTCCGATTCCCAATCAATGCCAGCCGGCAAGCCCGAGGCGGCAATACAGGAATGCAACATTTGGCGAAAATTTTCCAGAAGAACCATCGCGCCAATCCCGTTAGCCAACCGCACCGAGTGCGCCAAAGCCTTGGCGAAACCCACTATTCCAGCAATTTTCTCTCGAAGTTGATTAAAGAAGAAAAGTCCGCCTCATATTTGTGGGTCAAGGCAACCGTCTCAGCCTCTTTGACTTTTAGCTCTTCCTGATAGTCAGCTAGTCGTCTCTTTGCTTCGTCCAACTCCTGGACGAGTCGACTCTTCCTCTCCTCCGACTCTCTCAGGGCTTCCTCGGCGGCCTTCAATGACGCTTCACTTGGAAGAAGTTCCCCTTTGGCCAGTCTCAACTCCTCTTGGACGGTCTTTAAAGCATCCTCTAAAGCCTTACGTTGGCAGGCTGCCTCCTCCTTAGCTGCCGCAACCTCCTCCGAGCGCCTCCGCTCTGCCTCCTCCATCTCTTCCCTCATCTGGGATAGCTCCGCTTCCCTCCAGCGACTTAGAGTAGCGGACTGTGCCGCCTTCTTACTTTGATGAGCCAAGATGAGAGACGTCTAGCTTGAATAGCTTAATGCCCGCGCGTGATACCCGATCGCCGCATGGATAAGATCGTCAGGATTCAAAGCCCCGATGATATCACTTTCTTCTTGAGTAAAGCTAACGGGGATAGATTCCATTGCTCTCAACATATATGCGGGAAGAGTAGGTTGACTGGGATCATACGGATTTGACCCGTACAGGCTGCGGAGCACTAGTGGCAGAGAGCAAACCTCTGGAGTAGAAGCACTAACTTTAAAATCGAGATAAGGGGTCTCGATTGAAGGCACTCCCAAAGCGGCTCCACTAGAAAAGAGGCCATAACTATCAGCACGAACCCTCTTGCTCGGGGGCTCGGGAGGCCCGCTGATAGGAGCCAACTGACCCTCCACAACAATCCCACTGGAACCCCGGGATGCCGTTGCACCATACGGACGACTGGAGAAAAACAGCCAGATTCATGAAGTTTAAAATCCTCCTCATGCACCCCCTCTGAAGTGACCATCATGTCGCCAAACCCCTCTTGTGGCACAACATCCATGGGCTCACGACTCACGACAACATCCTCTCTCACGAGAGCACCAGCTCTGGAATTTGGTGCGACCATATCTCTATGTGAGGCCCGGGGGCTCGCCTCTACCGGTGAAGAATCGTCCACCTCTATTATTTCTGTTAAGGCATTCGACCTTACAGTCGCCTGATCCATGGAAGCGGACGACCCCATAGAAATCACCACCATCCCACCAGGAATGTCTGGGTCAGTAAGAGAGGTCCCCGGGAGCTCCAAACTTGCACCGACATGAGCAGCCACAGTCACCACCGACGAGGGGATTGGGGCTCTCGGATCCACCATGAGTCTATATTTTTTCAAAAGCTTGTCGGTAATGATGTCGGTGCTTCTCTCTTGGGCACTCATTTTACCTATGATGCCTACCAGATCCAAGAATTCTATAGAAATGGGAGGTCCTGGACGAGCATCCCTATCTATAAATAAAGAACAAAAAGCACAATCACTACACCTCTTAGATAAATGGAGTCAAACGAAAGTGTGGACATACGTACCTCCACGGGAGCGAATCAGTTGAAAGGCAGAGGAAACTCTGATCTGAGTCGGCTTCCACGCGCCACCCACCCAGCACCACCATTCTTTCCAATTCTTTATGGAGGTAGACTTCCCTGAAAGGGTTATTCCGCGTGTAGAATTGACTCGATAAAAACCTCTGTGCAAATTCTCCTCGAAAGGACGACACAAATAGTCGATTTCTTTAGGGGACAGATGGCGATACCCCTTCTGACAAAACATGAGTAAGAACTTAATTATCGTAGCCCAGGTGTTCAGGGATAGTTGGTGCGGCGCCAAATTCTAAAAATTAAGGAGTTCCGCTAAACAAGGATGAATTGGCAGACGAAACCCTAACTTCAGCATGTGGACATTCATCGCCACTCGCCCCTGAGTCGGCTTGCTCACTTTCTCGTTCTCAGTCGGCATAATGAATTCTGATTCCGGCGTTGCATACTTTGAGGATAATTCTTCAAATTGGGACGAGGAATGGTGCTATCCTGGAAGTGGGCCCCATCATGCAAAGCGATGCAGGCCCAGATATTTTCCAGATCCGGCACATCCTCCGCTGTAGTAAATGAAGAAGGTAGAGAGCGGGTTGCCGCCGGGAGCCTTCGCCGCGAATAAGAAACTTCAGTCTCTTCCTGTAGATCTTGGAAGGCCCTCTCTAGGGATTTCGATACCCCTTCTCCGCCACTCGTCACCCGCCTTGGGTCCGACTGGCTTGCAGATTGGTCACTGGGATTCATACTTTAACGACTGAGGGAGGAGAATCGACGGGAGATTACGAGTTGGAAGTAGAAACGACGAAAGAAAATAAGAATCGAAGAAGAAAAAAGCCCCATTTTATAGCACACTTTCTCAATCGACGCCATCGCTGACAAGACAGAAGTTAATGCCGAACAAGTCTAATGATGAAAAGGTGCCTTGGAAACATATCCAAGGATCTCGAAACGATGCCTCAGAATCTCTGGCCACCCAAGGCGTCATGTTAAGAGTTTGAAATTAAAAAAAAAATTAATTAAGGCACACGCGCGCATTAGGTTCTGCCTTCACCTGCCACGCGCCAGTGATGACGAAACCTAGAGGCTAATGTAGTAGGGCCTCGAATATTGGGCCCTCGCCTCCCTCAAACAGCAATTGGGCCGGAAGTCCTAAGGCCCAATAAAGCTTGACGATTCGGCCATCCCCTCCATGTTGGCCACTTGCTGGGGGGTTTTACAGATATCCCCTAAGATATCTGTATAGGAGATATCATAAGACGGATCCTAAAAAGGATCACGTGAAGATAATGCATTTAATGCTCGTACTCTACGCTTATATTCTGATGTGACCTGGCGATATATCCAGATACGGATGACGTCAGGTCATACAATATAAATGTGAGGACAACCTATAGTAATGAAGGAATTAATCACTCATTCGCCCCCCCCTCCCCCAAAAGAAAATGCATAAGACTGCATATGGGGCAATTATTTCTCCACATTTTATGTTGGTTTAGCACAAATAATCCTTTTATTAACCTTTAACAGCCACATTAATTCATTATTAGGAAGAGATCAATTCTAATAAGCTACAAGTTATTTTAATTTCAAATTTGCCACTCATTTTTCACACACATCTCATTACGTTATACTTTTTATTACCTAAAAATACTATAATACTCTTCAAAGTCAATAAAGTTGGTCAAAAAGTACAATTCTTCTTAAACAACGTGGAACAATAAACGTGAAAAGTATTATGAGAGCAATGGGAGGGAATATTAAATAAATATAAATAAATAAATTCTTAGAAGACTTACTAGTTTTGAGGTAAAAATGTCAATCTAGTCGGATCCGGTGCATGAATAAATGTATTTGTAGTTGAGTGGGGCTCTTGTGCCCCGTTGTAATTTTTCCGTGCTCTTTTACAATTTAAATTTCCTAACAATATATAGATTTAAATAGAATGAGGGGAAGGATTGTGTTCACATAGAGACACATATCGTGATCGTGTCTCTAGGAGCTCAGTAGCCTTTGCCATTGTAGTTTTGGACGTTGTTTCATCAAGACAATGATTTCCCGTTATTTCATCTTTTATTCCTTTCCTTTCATTTCTTTCCCCTGCATATCTTGAAGAATAGTGGGTTAATCGGAGTTTTGAGAGTTTCCTCCGAAAATCATCTGCTGTGACGCTGCTCTACATCATTTATGTACAAGACTCTCAAAACTACAGGTATGGCTACGACTTCTCTCTATCTTGTTCCACTCTGCTTATTACCACATATGCGTAAATAATTTAATTCCACTTGTAATTGTGAGGATGATTTTTCCTCAAAAATAAAATTCGTGTTCGTCTTCTGTCCCGTCGCTTCCCGCGTCCTCATTCGCATCATATTCGTGTTTTCCCCTCTTGGGTGGCCGCACATTTTCCCCTCTTGGGTGGCCGCACATTTTCCCCCCTTTACATTTATTCTGTGAAGATTTGCTTATCCTTAATCTAGGTTTCGTTTGATATATGGGTCGGTTTTCGATCTGTCTTAATTGGCCTGCCTTTATTTCTAAGCATTGCTGCGCAACAAGAGCTGGAAACTAATGGCCGTTGAATAGACTCATCACTCTAGTTTTCTGCCTTTTCGAAGACTACACTGATTGCACCTCAATTTTTTTCCCCTCTTGGTATTCTTATCAGTAACATGATGCTTGTTTTAGTTCCGGTGCCATTCGTTGCTCAATTTATGTGCATTAAGTGCTTGGCATTTTGTCCACTTACATATTATTAATTCAATTGCTTGGTTTATGTGAATTGAATACTTAAAATTTTGTTCTTTTACATATTATGTTTGATAGCTTAAACTCTACATAAGTAAAGAGTGTGTGATATATCTGTAGTTGCGAGGAGTTAATTGCTCCACATAATTGTACTGAGCACTTTGCCAGAGCTTTAAGCATGGTTTAGGTTCTCTTAGAAGCAAGACCTTAAGGGCTGTTGGTAAAATCACTGTAGAATATTGACACAAATATATCTTGATTAGTTGATGGCTAATGATATATGTGGACATTGTTATTCAATTTGAAGGGGAACCCCTAATTTCATTTGTCTTTGCTGTATATCTTCAACACCCTCTTCTGGTTTCCTGTTTCAATTAGAATTGCTGCTTTTCATGGGAAACTCTAATTTCACCCTTCTTTTATGCTCAACAGCTTATTCCATGGGTGTTTGCTTCAAGTAGTACCACTGCAGCTGCTTCCCACATACCTGTAAGTTTATTATGCTTTCTTCACCTACGAATTATGTAATTATTGGACTCTAAAATTGTGGCATTACTGATTTTGTTAGTACTCTCCAAGACACTAGCGAGTGTAGCTCTCATTTATTATCATACAGTTTTGAACTTGTATTGCTTGAAGGCCACAGTATTTTAGTTGTGCTTCTATATTTACTGCCAGGATTTCCAATTGCTGCTATATGTTGTGTCAAATAAGTCCCTTTTTCCAATTCTTGTTTCTAATTATCTGTTTAGCCTTACTTGTGCTCTTGGGCAGCTGTTGGAATCAGATTAGCATTAAGGCTCGTGTTGTTAGTCTTACTCTGATTTTTTGTATGGCAGCCTCTCTCCCTTGGTGTATTTGGATTTTGGACCGCAGCCTCTTTCCCTTCTCTCCCCCTTGTTTTACCTGCACTCCTGATTGGATGCACCACACCATCTCTTCGCTGCTGCCACTCGGTTCTCACACCTTGTTGGACTCCTGTAGTATTTTTTTCATATATTTTGAGTCTACATAGTTTGGAAAATTAATGAATGAAGTGCTAAATTAGTGAAATGTGAATGAGTTGAAGTGTTGCTCTAAAAGAATACTATAAAGGCCTTGTAGGCTGTAGCTTGTCTAACTAACTATTCGAACCAAAAATAATCGTACACCTTTACCATGGGGTATTGCTCGATGAAAAGATGAATATTTTCATACTGATATATTGTTCCCTTAGAAATGAGCGAGCAGAATTCTTGTGAAGTACATTAGGTGGTAACATCTTCTTCTGCCTGTTGCAGCTGGGTTCTTGTGGTCGCTCCCCTGCATCGGCAGTTGCGGTGGATCTCTGACCTTGCTGCTGTACGTTGGATGAGCAGGCACTTCCTTGTTGGACTCGGTTTTGTAAGTTTTTGCCATATTTTATTGATTTCTCCAGCTTGTGTTACCATGCAGTTGATTGAGAAACAGCGGTCCTTCTTGTATTTTAGCTAATTGTGGCTGGAGTTTTTTCACTAATCATGTGCAATTTTTCCTTCTGCGCTCTACTTGTACTTGGACACTGCATTTAATATAGAAGAGGTGTGATTATCCACCATGACAATTTTATTGGATGAAGCTTATTAAAGTAGAAATATTCCTCACTTGGACGTTGACCACATTTTGCTCTGTTTAGTGTTGCCTATGATTTGGTCTGCTTCTGGGCCTATTGCTAGAGCAGTTACTTTTATTATAAATAAGCAATTTAAAAATTGGGATCTGGGAATCCATCCATACGTTAGTGATATGGCAGAGTTAGAGTTCATCCTTCTCTGGATTGCTACCTGCTTTATATGGTTGCTAATTTACTTTTATACAATGATTCCTTTTCAATTTGCCACCACCTGATCATCTACCCTGCTTGTACTTTTTTTACTCCGTTAAACTGAAAGCAAGAAAATCTGATAGTAAATGAAGGACCAACCAAAACAAGAGCGTGGTACCTCGGATACAAATTTTTTATTGGGATAAGTTTATTATTATAATATTTGACACATGCATATCACTTGAGAAATCAGGGGCCACAAGTTTTTTAAGTTAATCCTTGCCATACAAAAGTCCCGAAATTGTTTTGTTTTCTTCTTTTCTTCTGCCAAGGGTGTGGAGGTTGAGATTATTCTATAAGTTAGTTATATCTGCATGTTGCTCATAATGTAAAAGTCACTAGAAACACAAAAATTTGGAGCACATAAATAAATACACAATTGACCCTATTCATGTAATATATGTTGCACCTCTGTTTAAACTTTTAAAAGTAAACTTAATATTTCTTCCAAATTAATGAATAGAGTTTCATAAAATCAATTGAAGTACTTTATATCATGAGAAACATTAAGCCCACTCTACTTCAATAAAAAACAGTAAATAGATATACATATATGTGCATACCGTAATGACTATGTAATGCTTTCTTGCTGCTTTGGTGTCTCTTTCTACTCATCTACTTATTTGATCAAAAATATTGCTAAGTACATTTATAATACAAAGTTAAAATTTAGAACATGTGAATTGGGTAAGTGCTTACACATCTAAACTTTTCTATAAATAGATAGGAGTTCACAGCACATCGTCGTATCTATAAATACATCTTCAATCTTTATAAGTATTTTAGAAACAATTTAAAGCTAAGGAATGTCTCACAAGGAGCACTGTAATAAATTAACAAGTTCATTGCATCAAGCTCCTGTTCGAAGTGTTCCATTTGTAAGTTGCATTGCTTGTCTTAAATGTTTCAAATATTTCAAAACTCTTTTAGTGGAAAAGTATAGGTTACTAAATGATGTGTTGTTTTGGAATTCTTTGCCTAACTGGTTCATCCTTTCACTTAAAAGGCTGCTAAATGGAGATATACAAGTTATATCTTAAGTCGAGGTTATAGGTTTTCTGAGATTTGAGCAAGACTTTGAGTAATAGCCAGTGGAAAGCTGAGCTGAGGAGCTCCCTAGGAAGAGAAGCAGAATAGCCAAAGTGATGGTCGTTTTGAAAGAAAAAAACTTGGCCATTTGGAAAATAAAATTAAAAAGAAAAGTACGTAGTAGTGGATATGGTGATGAAAACCACAAGCATATATAGATACAATCTGGGCTATGTAATGCTTACTCTGGATATTTGATAGCACTCAAAGAATCAAACGCAAATGCGTTTGCCAAATAGCCAAAAAGGCTCTCGTCTATTTCTTCAATAATGAAAGATGATCAACAACGTTTTTACCACCCACTTAAATAGCAATTAACCCTAAGCCCAAACAGCTAGGCCCACAACTAAATAAAACACGACAATAACAAATAATAAGGATAAAATATAGAATATCTCCTAAACCACTTCCGGACCATCCCGTTCGCCGCGACGCCGCCGGCTGTAGACCAACAACGGCAGCGGCTGCGCCACCCCGACCACTCGCTCCACATCAACTCCCTCACGCTCGAAAACAACCTTGTCCCCAAGGTTGAACCAAGGAAATTGCTGTCGGAATATACGCGCGCTCAACCACCTCGCGTCCTCTTCCGGGTGACCAACCCAACGAACCAACAACTGATCCACCTCAATGCCACCCTCTTCCACGCTCCGCCTTGCCAACACAGCCTCGGGTTCGAACACAGGAACCTCAGGCAACGCCAAAGAATCCGGTAACTGGCCTCTACTGCATGGTCGCCAATCACTTTCTTGAGCTGCGATACATGGAAAACCGGATGAATATGGCTGGTCTCCGGCAGCCCCAACTTGTAGGCAGTAGGGCCGATGCGAGCCACCACTTCGAATGGCCCAAAGAACTTGGCGGCGAGCTTGTGGTGCCTGCCAGCCAGTGACGTTTGCCAATGGGGACGCTCCTTCAAGAACACCTAGTCGCCCACCTCATAACTGACATCGCGGCGGTGACGGTTGGCCGAGCGCACCATTCTCTCCCTCGCACGCATCAAATTGTCATATAGACGAGCTAACATCACATCCCGGCTCTGAAGCATTTCAGCCACCGCCACCGTGCGACACTCGCTTGGCAAGTACCTCTGGAGCGTAGGGGCCGGCCGCCCGTAACAACTTCGAATGGCGTTAATTTTACCGCCGTCTGGAACGCCGTATTGTACGAATATTCCGCCCAAGGCAGCCAGTTCACCCACCTCCTTGGTTGCTCCCCCGCAAAACAACGCAAATAAGTCTGCAACACCCTGTTAAGCCCTCCATTTGACCATCCGTTTTCGAATGATACGCGGAACTAAACTTGAGCTGAGTTCCTGACATGCTGAAAAGCTCCTTCCAGAAAGCGCTCACAAATAATGGATCCCGGTCACTGACAATGGACCGCGGAATTCCATGCAAACGAACCACCTCACGCATGAAGGCCTCGGCCACCGACCTTGCCGTAAGGTTTCCTTTTAGCGCTATAAAATGACCATACTTGGAGAGGCGATCAACCACTACCATCACCGAGCTATACCCCTGAGACCTCGGCAACGCGGTGATGAAATCCATTGAAACATCCTCCCAAACCAATTTCGGAACCGGCAACGGCTGCAGCAACCCGGCCGGTGACAGAGCTTCGTATTTTGCCTTCTGGCAAATCAAGCATTTTGCCACGTCCTGCACTGCTCGGAACATGCCTCTCCAATAAACACTGGCAACGATCCTCTTATACGTCCGTAAAGCCCCCTCATGACCTCCCAAAGGCGTGTCGTGGAATTCCTGAAGTAGTTTCGGAATCCACACCGAATCAAAGGCCAACACAATGCTGCCCTTATGGAACAATTTCCCGTCGACAGTCTCAAACCCTGGCCGAATGCTCGGGTCCCGACGGAGATCCGCGACAATGCCCTGAACGAAGCCATCCCGTGTCTGCTCGGACAGCACATCCGCCAACTCCCCCAATCTGTACTACTGAGTGCCAACAAGACGCCTTCATTCCCCCTCCGAGAAAGTGCGTCCGCTGCAGAGTTAGCCGCACCGGGCTTGTACTCAATAACAAAATCATATCCCAGCATTTTGCCACCCAATTCTGCTGAGAAGGCGTAACAATCTTCTGCGACATGAGGTGCTTCAAACTGCTGTGGTTAGTCCGCATCGTAAACTGGCGACCCACCAAATACGGCCTCCAATGCTGCACTGCTAGAACCAACCCCATCATCTCTCTCTCATATGCCGACCGTGTGAGGGTTCTATCCTCCAAGGATTTACTGAAGTACGCGATTGGACGCCGCTCCTGCATAAGAACAGCTCCAACCCCGATTCCGGAGGCATCACACTCAATCACAAACCGCCTCTGGAAATCGGGCATCGCCAAAATCAGGGCCGTTGTCAAGGCCGATTTCAGCGCCCGGAATTCCCCCTCGGTTGCCTCCGTCCAAGCGAACGGGACGGGGGCGTCTTCTTCAACAAGTCTGTCAGGGGCCGTGCAATCTGCCCATACCCACGAACGAACCGGCGATAATAACCGGTAAGGCCAAAAAAGCCCCTAACATCACTGACACTGCGGGGACTCGACCACTCCACTACCGCCCGTACCTTCTCTAGGTCCATCTCCACTCCTGCCGCTGATATCACATGACCCAAATACTCCAGCTTCAAGCAACCAAAAGAACATTTCTACCGGTTCGCTTTATACTGATTATCTCGCAAGATCTGCAGCACCTCTTTCAGGTGCTCCTTGTGCTGCTGCCAAGACCTGCTGTAAACCAGAATATCATCAAAAAGCACCAACACAAATTTCCGTAGATAAGGCCGAAAAAGATGATTCATTGCAGATTGAAAGGTTGCTGGCGCGTTAGTCAGCTCCAATGGCATAAGCAGGAACTCATAGTGACCACTATGAGTGCAAAACGCTGTTTTATAGACATCTCGATCCTCCACCCGAATCTAGTGATAACCGGAACGCAAATCAATCTTTGAAAACATCACTGCTCCCGACAACTCGTCTAACAACTCCTGGATGACCGGAATGGGATACTTGTTCAACACTGTCACCTTATTGAGCTCCCGATAGTCCACACAGAAACGCCAACTACCATCCTTCTTCTTAACCAATAACACCGGGCTGCTGAAAGGGCTGGAACTGGGGTGAATGATTTTGGCTAGGAGCATATCCGAGACCAACCGCTCTATCTCATCCTTCTGCACCTGACCATAACGATATGGCCTCACCGATACTAGCCCAGAACCCGACGCCAACTTGATTCTGTGCTCGGTACCGTGAGTTGGGGGTAGTCCCTCTGGCTCACCAAAAAACTCCCCTCAAATTGTGATAAAACCTCCGCGATACCTTCCACCGCCGGCTCCAGCACCCTCAGCGGCGCCCCCATTACCACCATGACTAACAACTCTGCTTCCTCAATTCGTACCAACTTCCGGACTCCGATGGGACCCTGACACAGAGCTGGGTCACCCCTTAAATCCAGTCGCCTTCCCATATAATCAAATGTCATCGTCAAATTAGCCCAGTTTGTTTTAACTTCTTCAAGTGTCGCCAACCACGCCACCCCAAGGATAGCGTCTACTCCCCCTAGCGGAAAGAGGTGGAAGTCCGCCACTAGCCCGAGACCGGCCACCGAGAACCCGATGCCGCGGCAAAACCCCTCTGACTCCAGGCGCCGCCCATCGCCCAACTGAACCCCGAACCTGCTCGACTCATCAAGCTTCAAATCGAGCTCCGCCATCAAGGAACTCGAGATGAAGTTGTGGCTAGCACCACTGTCTACCAGAATCGTAACTGGACGCCCCAACATTTCTCTCGCAAAGCGCATGGTCTGCGGCCCGGTGAGTCCCGCCATTGAGTACATTGGCAACACGGCCTCCTCTTTCTCCCCATCCTCCGGCATGACTAACACTGCCTCATCGCTTCGCCGATCAGGATCCTCGTTAAACTCGAAACAGTGCAGGCCTAATGCTTCATCCTCCTCTGCCACCAAAACATTCAGTTGCCGCAAGGGGCATTGATGCCCTGGCGAGTACGTTTTCTTACAGCGAAAGCATAAACCTTTCGCTCGAAGTTCCGCCATCTCTAGAGGAGACATCGGGAGAAGCGTGATGGTGCGGCCGACTATCCCTCAGAGGACGACTGCGCCGGCTGAGTACGTGGCGTTGGTCTCGGGCCAGACGACCCGTGGATGCCACCGTTGGTGGAGGCGCGCTAGACCTCAACCCGGAAGAGAAACTCGATCCAGGCGAGGACCGGCCATAGGAAGTGGGGCGCGCGAACACACTACCCCCAATCTTCCAACTTCGGCCCCCTGCGCAATCGCCAAATTCGACTCCACATCGCTTGCTAGGTCCATTGCCGTCTCCAAATCTTGTGCCCGCAGGAGACGGAGAGAACCCCAAACTTCATCCGATAACCCCTTCATAAAGTATCCCAAATAATGTTCATCACTCAACCCTTGAACTTGACTTGCCAACTGAACAAACAAGTTGGAATATTCCTCCACCGTGCCCGTTTGCTCAACCGCCGCCAACCTCTTGAAGGGACTTCCCTTAATACGAGCGTCGAAACGGTTGGTCAAAGCTCGTGAAAACTCCACCCAGGTCATGTCCGGTTTTCTGGATCGAATCCACGAAAACCAGTATAGTGCCGACTCCTCCATCGCCACCATTGTAGCCGCCAATTTCACCTCCTCAGATGTACGGTGCAACTCGAACTGCTGATTGGCTCTCTCCAACCACCCGATCGGATATGCACAGTCAAAGGAAGGCAGCGATGGTGGCGTCGGGTCCTTCTTCACTTCAGCCACAATCTCACGCCTAGCACCGATCACGGCCGATTCCACCACGTCATCGGTCGCCTGCTGTCGCGTGGTGGTCGACGTCCCAGCCACATCGCCCGTTGCCGATCGTGAAGCCGCGATGGAAGCGACGGATGCCGTCAGCCCGGCCAGGGTACGAACGATCTCCTTCAGTTACTCGGTTACCTTTGCCTGATCCTCCGCCATCGTTTTCACCACCCACTTAAATAGCAATTAACCCTAGGCCCAAACAGCTAGGCCCACAACTAAATAAAACACGACAATAACAAATAATAAGGATAAAATATAGAATATCTCCTAAACCACTGCCGGACCATCCCGTTCGCCGCGACGCCGCCGACTGTAGACCAACAACGGCCGAGGCTGCGCCACCCCGACCACTCGCTCCACATCAATATTAGTATGGCGGGTTACCAAACACATCAATTCACCATGTATCCATATTTTTCTACATCAACAATTTTATGATTAGCATACACTTTAAAATCTGCTTTTTTGCTTGGTTCTTTCAGCTATTGCATTTTATAATGGCATTTAAGTTTCTATTCTACGTCACATTAGAGTTTATTTGAAGGAACATTGAGGAAGAGGAAGAGATTTTATAGACTATTTCAATAAACAAGTCCAATTTTGAACTAGCATGTGATCTAAGTATCTAACGCAGTTGCCTAAAAGTTGGCTGGCGCTGGAGCTTCTGAATGTTCCTTGTGGCTAATTTCGAGCTGAAACAAATCATTGCTGCTGTTAGATTTCTCAGGGTACACTCTCTTCTTGGTGCTAGTGAGAATGAACATGAATTGATTTCATTAGTCTAATTTGCTTATTGTTTTTCTTTTTTACAACTATTCTTGAAAAGGACCTCCAGTAGCCAGGTTTTATGTCTTCGCACTCAAATCTGTGCTAAAGTAAGTTCAGAGTATGTTCCTTTTGCGTTGAATTGGTGCAAGAGAGAGGGGTAATAGTGTTAGACTTGTCGGGACCAGCATCATTAGTAGAAAGCATAGTGTATTGGTGGAATTGTGAGTAAGGCTGTCTGGAAATTGAAGGGTTCAACGTAGCTACCATTGCTTTATTTTATTTCCTGCTCATATTTAGTCCTTCCTCCCATCCCTCTGTTTCTGATTTGTCTCTATTGAGATTCATATCAAAGTTGACAAAACCTACACTAAATGGCGTCTGACTTTTGCTGCTTGATTTAGATTATCTGGATGATGGATCTTAGTTGTCGAGGTGATTCATATCTATTTATTTTCCATGGCTGTGATATTCCTATTCCTTATAAGGACCAAATTATATTAATAACCTGTTGAGCACTTCTTTCAGTACTGTTTTCCTTTCATTTTCCTCTTTTTTCCCCCTATATTTTACATTACTAAGCTCCTCTAGAAATGAAGCTTATGATCTCCAACTCAATAATAGGATGTTGTGCTGTATATGAGAACGAGAGTGTTTTACACGAAAACATTCAATTATCAGCTAAGTGTTTCTCTTTAATTCTTGGTGGAGCAAAAAAGGCATACAACTTTTGTAATTATGGAAACAGTATAGCCATCTTCAAGGAACGGTTCTTTTTTACCTCGGTTTTTAAGATATTTAATGTCTCTTCCGAACTGTTAGAGGCTTCAGATATACGTTTTTGTCCCATTTTTTAACTCACTGATTATTGGGGGTTTGTCACCTTTCGCTCTTGAAATTGTCTTTTTTTTATGTGTGTTATTTACCGACTATTTCTAGACCTTGCCAGTTAATTGAGTCTAAATTTGTTTGAATTTGAGGATTTAAAATTAAAAAAATTGTCACAGACAGGTTGTCAGCCGCAGTTGTTAATATACTGTGTAAAATTCAAGAATATTACTACTTTCCTGTACATATAATGTAAGATATACAAATGATAGGGCTAACAGCCACTTATGAGGATTAAATGACCTTTTTAGAAATTAACGTTGATATCTCAAGTAGGATAATGTAGCCTCATCGATTCGAAAGTTTGCTTATGATATATTATTCTAATTATTAGGAAATTAAATCCACCCTTAAATAAGTGAAGCACCTCTAACAAATCAGCCTTGCAGCCTTTTGTACGGATTTGATGGGAATCTACTTTGGCTGCAGAGACTGAAGTGTGCAAATTCATTTCTCTGCTCATCGCTAAAAGTGGCAGGCCTGTGTATTTTGGCTGGAATTAGTATAGTTCTCACTTATACCTTTTGTGACATTTGTGCTCATCTCTTAAATAACTTCCATCTTCGCACCCTAGAGTAAGAAGTTCAAAACACTGCTTCCTAGTCTGTTAAATCCAACCACACCCTTCCATGGAAGGCCTCGTCAGCTTCCTCTTCTACTTCGCTTCTCAATTATTCTTCAATTCTGTGCAAATTTCATTGGCATCCTATTGTAGTTTATACAGGTTATTTATTTATTGATACATTACCTTTACTTGAACATTAATAAAACAATTTCTTTCTTGTGGTGTGCTTTTGTTGACCCATGTTCATATAATTATTTACGTTACTGTATCTGTTCGTGTGAATATAAATTCTCACTAGAAATGAGTGCTCGAGGAACGAGAATGACATCATTTTGCAGAGGGGCTCACAAGCAACCTGACAATTATAACTTCTCCGTATCTTTTTAACATCTTTAGTTCTAAATTGGTGGAATGGCTGAGATTTTATCTGACACCTAAACGAGACCATACTCAAAGATGAAAGATAATAGATTACCAGAACAAATAAGACACTTCACACTTCTCAAACAAACACCAAGTTTTGACAACAAATTACGATCCACATTAATGATTGCCACTGCATATTTTATTTCATACTATCACACTGCCTTCCGAGCTTGCACCTCAGTATGAGGTGCACAGTTCCTAGTATGTATGTATGTGTGTGTGTATATATATTGTTTTGCCGCTTTTAGTACAATGGTCACATAGTTATTAAAGGTGCGCCTCGGCTGTAGCCCATGCGCCTTGATATTGGTTTTCATGGCGCGAAGTTCCAAGGCGCGCGCCTTTTTGCGCCTTGCCAGGTGCGCCTTGGGCGTGCCTTCTGAACACTCATGTTTTTATGTTTTTTTTCATCATTGATGGTTAAAGTAACAATTTTATTAGTAAAATAACAAATTTAACAAGAGTAGCAACATATCAAATGCCTAAAATAAAATTATATTCAACATATCCTCAAATATTAAATTAGGGTTTTGAGAGTTTTATCTAGGATTCACTCTTCACCACTCATCATCACCTACTGCAATTGCCTCCAACCGCTACCAACCGTCCGACCGCCACCGTGCCCGACCGTCCGCCCATCACTGGCCACACGAGTCAGGTATGATTTACGTGAGCGCATTGATCCCATCTCGTTGAAAGGTATTGATGATTACAATAAATGGTTGAGTGGTACGATCGATGAAGAAATTTGGATTGGTGTTTGAGGGGATGACTTGACATGAGATATGGGTGCTAAAGGAAGTGGAGTTAAAGAACCAATATATCAAACTAGAGGGAAAAAATCATCAAGGGCAACTGCCACTAGTTTTAAAGAGAAAGGCAAAGAAGTAATGAAGGAAAACTTTAAGATTATTAGATGAAGAGGATGAAGAAGAAAAAGATTTTAATGAGTAAGAAGAATTAATTTATGATTAGGACTTGGAGTTCGATGACGAAGAAGATGATAATTAGAATATATTTGCTACTAATATTTTGTGTGATGCTTTGATTGACTTGTTTTATTTCAATTATGATGAATTTTCGTATATGCATGTTTAATTTTGGCGTCTATGGCTTAGTTCATGTGTCATACTCATAAATTTTTATATTATATGCCTTTTGAACTTATTTTATCAGGTATATATATCTTGTATATGGTTTATATTTAGTATAGAATATGTTATGATTTATATTATGCATATAATTTTGAGGCGCGCCTCAGGCACAGATATCCCTCGGTGCGCCTTGCGCCCTTAATAACTATGAATGGTCATCAATTCTGCTGTTCACGTCCATTTTTTTGCTGCTTGTTCAGATGATTTGCTGTAAAAACAGTTCTCATTGGATGCTCACTAGTCTCTGCAGTGGAACGGACGATCAGTTCAGTATCTGAGCAATATTTCCGCCGTCGATGCACATCCGCTCAATGTCCTTCACCGACGACGATCCTGAAGACCCATCTAATCACATGCGGGTTCGGGCTCAGCGTAAACGTAAGAAACACGGCCTGAGGGGCAGATCTGATTTCAGTCGCAAAATCCTTGCCAGGCTCCTCAAATGGTGGCCTGCCGTGCTCCTTTTCTTCGCCGCTTCTCTTCTAATTTTTGAAGCTTTCAAAATTGGCGGTTCGGAGATCCGGAATCCGCTGCGACAAGAGAAGGTAGCTACTAGGAATACACATACGAAGCCACCAGGGAACTTGAACAAGCTTGATCCCATCACCCGGGTTGCTGGTGGCATTAGAGAGCGTGAGTTACACAGCAATGAATCTTGATGGAGAATTTTGAGTTAGTTGGGGAAAGTGGTATTGCCATGGTTTATGTAGTGTGCCTTCTTATTGAAAATGTGCAGAATTTTTGAAGCCATTGCTTTTTATTCATGATATGAATCAATTTTATTGATGCAACTATCTTCTCAAAATTGTTTAAGAATTCTAGTGTAGTTCTATATCCCCATATTTTCATTGTTTTGTGAAGTTTTGCTTCATTATTGATGAACTATAGAATTTTTCTCATATGATTGATTTTGTAACATAAGTTCAAAACCCACCTCATAGAGCAATCCTCTTAAGTCTTGAATGCCTCATTTAGGCTTGGATTTCCTAAAAAAGAAGAGGTGAGGATCAGTGAGAGAAAATTTGGATTGTGTTATAAGCATTGTGAAATCTAGAAAGGTGTGTTGTTCACTTTCCTGTGTTTCTGTAATATTATCATGTACACCACGTAACAAAGCAAGTTGCGTGAAAGTTTTGGATGCATGTTGAATGCAATAGGTTAAGTGGTCTAAAAAATGTATATCATTTCTGTTTTTTCTACTCTGGTTATTTATTATAGGGAGAACTTTTTATTAATGATGAATATATTATTCTATGAATTATCTCAGGGTGTTTGAAGATCCTGCCTCCTGAAGAACTGGAGCTTTTAGAAATTCCCAATGATACGGAATCTAGAAGTTCAATAAAAGAGTTAGTGTATGCTATGGATACTGGTGAAGCTAGTAAAGAAAGGAAGTTTAATTTATCCAGTGTATATGGAGAGTGCAAGATTTAATTTCTTCACAGGAAATCAAACTCTTTACCAGAGAGAACAAAATTTTAAGGTAATGAATTTTATATTGCTGCCTTATTACCCGGTTTTTATAATTATTAGAACCTTAATGTAAAATTATCATCACTTTAAAGTGAATTAAAGGGCATTTTCAGTTGGTAAGGCAATTAAACAATGCTTTGTGCTTTGGTACTCTTTTTACCATGTTAGTCAGTTGGCCTAAGTCCAATGCAGTGAAACCTTAATGTGTTATAGGTGACTGAAAGTGCAGTGATCCACTGTGGTTTCTACAGTGATGCCGGAGGTTTTAGGGTTTCTGAGGAAGATAAAAGTTACATGAAGGCTTGCAATGTTGTGGTTTCTACATGTGCATTTGGTGGTGGAGATGATCTTTATCAACCCATAGGAATGTCAAAAAAGTCACTTCGTGAGGTTGTTATTTTACGTGAAAAAATGCCTTTAGGATATCTTAAATTATTTGACTTCTGCATACGGAATCATAACTAAGTTTGTGTCTATAAAACTGTGCAGTTTTGCTATGTGGCATTCTGGGATGAAATTACTCTTGCAACACAAGAAGCACAGGGGAACAAAGTTGATGAAAGCCATTCTATTGGTAACTGGCGTATTATAATTGTCAGGGATTTACCATTCCGAGACCAAAGATTGAATGGCAAAATACCAAAGGTATGGAATTCTTCACTCCTCTTGTTCATGGTATCTGCAAGTCCTCATAATATTATGTTAGAATATCACTTGCTAACATCTAGCCTTTGTAGAAAGAGGAGTGCTTTTTCACTCGCTGTTAGATATTTAAGATGTGCCAAATTATGCTGAAAATATGCACGTGTTTACTTAAGTTTTCAAATGGCATATCAACTTGAATTAACTTCTTTGGCCACAAGTAAGGGCAATATTTTTCTATTCCAAAAGGCCAGATAAGTATTCATGGAATGTTAGTAATAAAAATAAGAAAGGAATGTGTGGTGGGGTTAGTTTACAAAGAAGGTTGTCAGCTGGGAGTGATATGTTTCATGTGAGAAGTATATTTTGCTAATTGAAGAAGCCTGTACATTTTAGGTGCATTCTACAAACTTTGCCCTGAATTCCTGATGTGTATATATTTGAGGAATTCTTTAAGGCTGAATTTACTTTTCCAAGCTATAGAAAACATTATGACTTTTTAGATCCAAAAAAAGCAAAAAATTCATCCTAATATGCTTGCTACATTTTGAATTACATCAATAATGAACTATTTAACTAATGGCTCTCTGCAAATCTCAATCAAACTACACAAGCTATACATTTATGTGCTTGCATTAACATTTTACATTGGTGGCAATTTACGCTGCATCATTTGAGAATTATTATATGTTTATCCAGATGCTTCCCCATCGTCTTTTTCCAAATGCTAGATATTCCATTTGGGTAGATTCTAAGTCGCAATTTAGGAGGGACCCTTTGGGTGTGTTGGAGGCCTTACTCTGGCGTTCACATAATGAACTTGCAATATCAGAACATGGGACCCGCAGTAGCGTGTATGATGAGGCAAAGGCTGTTGTCAAGAAAAATAAAGCCACTCCAGAAGAAGTAGATGTTCAGTTGGCACAGTATCGCCAGGATGGTCTTCCAGAGGATAAAAGATTCAATGGGAAGAAAGGTATTTTGTCTCATACTGGATAGATTATGGTGATGAATTTAGGATCTACAAATAACAATTGAAGCTCTTACTAGTAAATGCACCTAGAGTATCTTGGGTTCATATTGTGTTAATACTAAATGTGTCTTAAAATATTGATAAAAATGTGTTGCACACTGATTATATTTGTGCGGGCTTTTTTTTTTTTTTAATCTTCCAAGCCCGTTATTTATAACAAATAAGTGTAATGGTTATGGAATACAATCTATTTGGTGCGTGGATTACATTTACTCACTAAATTATTGAAAAGTCGATGCACTTAACCATATAATACCTTTGTGAATCAAACACTTTCTTATAGTTTGCAGTTTGAGAATAATGTTAATATTTCTTTCGTTTGGGAACATGTTTGCCACACCAATATGGTGATCTGCTGCCATTTAGATCAAGGATTCTTCAACCCTTGACAAAAAAACTGATGCAATCTATATCTTGTCCAGATGAAAGATTCTCGTGTTTTAATGTTATAGATATGACATGTATACTGTAATTATGTGTGCAGCTCTAGCTGAGGCTTCCATAATTATGAGGAAGCACACTGAAGCAACGAATCTATTCATGTGCCTTTGGTTCAATGAGGTGGTCCGCTTCACCTCACGGGATCAACTAAGTTTCCCTTATGTTCTGTGGCGACTCAAAGGATTACTGCACATCAACATGTTCCCTGTTTGCACAAGAAAAGATCTCGTAAATAGTATGGGCCATGTACGCAAGGCGAAGCCTCTCATGAATTGATTCTGATGAGTGCTTAGATATCACTTAGAATTACTGTTCAGCCAAATTTATTCACTACCTTTTTTGCCATTTTTTTCATCTATGGTCGAGTGAGCATGTAGATAGGCACAATGTATTACTACATTATTTTTTAATTACCCTTCATTTAGGCCATCTTTTTTTTTTTTTGGAATTATTTAAGCTTATATACAATACGAGGGTTCTTGTATTAGGTTAAATTTGTTTTTAGATTAATAGCTCTACTGGAAAATGACATATGTTTCTAATAATCAAACTTAATACTTTAAAGTTACTTGTTATTTGATAGAATTTATAAGTAAATTTATACTAATTTATGCTACCTATGACATTTCAAAAGAAATGTACCAACTAAATAATTAAGTTTAATAATTAAGTTTATGTATCTATAATAAAGCTAAGATGAAGCCAGTGATTTGTTATAAACAATCTATATAAGAGAAATAGGATTAGGTGGAAGAGATAAGATGTGGATTAGGTTAACATTAGTTGTAGAGATGAACAAACACACTATGAAGAATGGTATTAAATGAATGTTTTTCAATAATCACATGTGAAACACTTCTCTTGACTTAATTATGATGCTATCGAGAATCTTATATTGCAGTGCAGTTATTTTAGCCACAGCTGCTGTTATACTTTTAGCCATATTCTCTCCACTACCCCACTGGAAGAGCCACCCCCAGCTAACCATATCCTTCTACATCCAACACCCTCCATCAGGAGGCTCCCCCATGTGCCCGCCTGATGCAGGGGCCTTTATCTTCCCGGGTGGTTGGCAAAGCGCAGGGTTTCATAATTCCAGTCGAGAGCTTCGCGCAATCTGATTTCAATATCATATATCTTACGTTTCGGACACACGAGTATTCGGGAAGTATCAGTGTCCAGGACAAGAATTTAGGCCACAAGGAAAAGGAAGAGCTGAATGTTGTGGGCGGGACTGGCTCCTTTGCTTTTGCTCGTGGAGTGGCTGTTTTTGCACAAATGTTTAATTTGGATGCATCTCACCATATAAAATTGCACCTAGATTTTCCTAATACATCCAAAACTAGATAGAAATTGCAAATTTTACTATGTTCTGCATACCTTTGTACAATTTTTTTGGTGGGTTCTTGTGGAAGAGTACTCTAGCTTTGCAAATACAGCAATATAAAAACATGGGAAAATCAGAGAGTATGGATATTGAATTAGCAATAATAGAATTATAGGATGTTGGGGGCAAATTCATCTACTTAGTTCTTGTAAAAGCATGAAACATATATATTTATTTATCAAGAAAAATGCGTACTGTATAGTTCAAGATTGTATTGGTTTAAAATGAATTCATGAGCTAGCTGTTTAACAATGTGAATCTTCTTTTTTATGAGATTGATAAGCTGGGTAATTCTATTGAAATATATATCATAGCTACATAGCCTTAATATTAAGGCGTTTGAGTACATGCTTTCTCTATGTTACTTAAGAGGCTTTCATGTTTAAGAAGAACTATTTTCTTCTTTTAAATTATATAAGTCATGAATTCCTATGTTTTCCTATTTCACTATATAAGTGAACTATACCATATACTAGACTTCTATTTACAAAATTTAAGTTTAAATAATTTTTATCTTGAATATTATATATAACTATTATTATAATTTAATCCTAATATAGCTTCATACCTTCTTTTTAAAATTTATAAATCGCTTCATGCCTTCTTTGTAATATTTTTACGAGAAAGTGTGAAAGTTCTGCTGAGACCGAGACCGAGTTCGAGACCGAGGGAATAGTATTTTCTAATCAATAATTTTAAATTGTATTCTTCATTTATTAATTTATTATTTTTTTGTTAATTGGATATCATATCATCATATACGATTTTTTAGACATAATAATAATAATAATAATAATAATAATAATAATAATAATAATAATAACTTGTGTGGTTGTGTGTAAATATTCTTAATATCTAAAATATCTATGTTAAGACATAAAATTTAAATGTTATTAAATTCACAAATAAATAATTTAGGTTTCCACACATAGAAAAAATACTCATCCATCCCATGTATTTTTATCCGCTTTCCATTTTGAGACATCCCACTTATTTTTACCATTTCATTAATGGTAAAAATACTCTATACATCTTACATATTTTTTACACTTTATTATTCATTAATCCCAACAACTTTGTTTACTTTTTTTACACTTTATTCATCATTCCCAATAACTTTGTTTATTTTTTTACACTTTATTCATCACACTTCCAGTTTGGGCTTACGTACGATTTTATAAAAATCGTGAAAGTTGGCGGACAAAAACAACAAACGACCTTCCGGTCTTCTGTTGTATTCCTAAGCCACGTCTCGACATTGTGTGGGCAACGATCTACGAGACGATCTCAATCTACAGCTCCCTCAAACTCACAGTGCTTATGTCGTGTGTATCAAGTTACTATGCTACTGAGATTGACTATTTATAAACTACAACAGGGACCAGGAGGAGAAATTAGGGTTTGGGCCTCCCATTGGGCTTAAGCATCCAAGTTTAACCCAAAACTAATACTTAAGTCCAATAATAATAAATCATTCCACTAAAGAAATATTATTGCACTGCCACCCTAATCTCAAATTACGTTTATGAGCTCTTTATTATGAGCCCGTTAATCTCCCCGTGTTTAAGATTCAATGCCATTAATTAATTAAATTACTGACAACTTCATTAATTAATATAATTACCAAGAGTAGTACCACTCAACCTTATTATCATGCCGGAATAAATCTACCTGCATGGTTTACATGATAATCATTATAAGCTCCTCAAGGGGCATCATCAACCAATTTTGTTAGGACACAGATTCTTTCTACAATCAACAGCACACCATAGAGACAACACCATCTCCCAATCCACCGAGCATATTGATTTAATAATTAAATCTCACCCATTGATGAATTAAATAAATAAATACTGGCTTACGTGTCGAGGTTATTGTATAGGAATTAAGAGTACGAACATCCATAAAAACAGAGATCAAGTTCTATTATATAGTCAGTATAAACGAACGATCTCAATGGCGGTCCTATTCAATACACACAAAGTGCACTAGTGCAATTTTATAGTCAAGATAGACTAACGCCAAATCACACTACAACCATACCGATAGATAATCCTCGTCTATCTGGGTTGTGAATATCTGTTTATGCTTTATAAGGAGGCGATAATATGATCTTCCATGTGACGCCACACACCACATTATCTACAGTATAAAGTAAATGGACTTTTGCAACAATATAATTGCAAACGTTTGATCACATGATTCTCATTTCAAATATTATCATAAACATTGTTAATACCAAAAGCAAGACTTTTAGTATACAATCCAACAGCCGAAACCCTACCGCTTCTGGTGGTCAGAGGAGAGCTCCGTGACGGGGCGCCATCGCTACTCTTCCCAGCAGTATCGCTGAGTTCCTGAGACGATCAGAAACTCTCCAAAAAACAAGGCACAAGACCAAAGGTGAAGCAAAACAACAGTAAAACCGCAAAGGAGTTAAGGAAAGCCATGAGAAAAGGAGTATAAAGAAATTGTCAAGAGAATTTTTCCGAGAAAGGAAATTTGAAGTGATGGATACTTGTACACCAATACATCCTATTTATAGCAAATAATCAAGCAAGAAAAGACCTTTGGAACCAAAATCCACGCGCCCCCAGAGCACACATGGAGCAAAAGGAGAAACAAAATCCCAAAATTGAGAAGATAAAAGGTTACCAAAATGATGGTTGCTCATTAACAAAGAGAATTAGTGGGATAGTGAGGAGTTAATGACAGATAATCATTACCCTGCTCAATAAACCGCATCAATCAAACCAACATTTATTTATCATAAAAAGGTGTGATAGAAATACAAATTCCAAAGTCAAAAAGAAAGAAAGAGAAAAACTACAACTGAGGCCTATCCAGAGCAGAGCTGCCCGCCTCGCCGGAAGAAGCGCCCGCCGATAAAATTATGGGGAGAAAGTCCGAAGGAGACCCCAGGGGAGAGAAATTGATACTGAAGGTGCTTCAGTTCACTCGGGTTGGAAGCTGAACGCTCGCTATAAGACTCTTCAAGGCCGCCCGCAAACCTTCCAGCCGAGCATCACCTTCCTCCAAGCCTAAAATTCGAGCGCTTTCGCAGAATGCTTTGCAGTACCCCACTACCGCAGCAACGGCGTGCTCCTCAACCAAGGTAGCAGAGAAATTCCCTCGAGTGACTGCCTTCAAATGGTTGAGTTCTGCGATCACTTTCGCCAACCGCTCGCCACCACGGTGGACTTCCTCGGCCAGATCATTCTGAGTCTTGGCCAACAACTCAGAGACCTCGACTCGGCTCTGTACAGACTATTCAGACACTCCTCGGCCTACCTCAAAGCATCATGTGTTGCCGCCAATTGGTTTTGAAGACGTCGGTGGGCGGAAACCAGCATTCCTCTTGGTCAGAGAATTGACAATCAGGTCGTGTACCCGACCAAAGTATGCTAATGTCCGAGAAGCGTAACCTATCACTGCAAGTGCCGCACCCGCTAAATCCAGCTATCCCATCATGACGTCTTCTTCCCGAGTGAGCACCGTGGGGATCGCATCTACGGCAGCTCGGGCATAATCGGGCAGCCTATCGGCTAAGAATGGAGGACACTCAGAGCGATGCATGTTTATCAAAACAGCCGGAAGGGGAGCCCCCAGTTGCCACCAAAACTTCATCCAGCGTCCTCCCAGGAAAAAGCGGAGTCTCCTCAAGGAGGTGGCTGCCGAACTGGCAGAAGTGTCGCCGATAGAAACCTCCTCAGTACGAGCGCATTTTGCCCTCGCCACATCCTCCTAACAAGCCTCCTCGTCCGAAGAAGAGCACCTAATCCCATGCCCCTCGGGTCGAATTGAGACTGCAGGAACTGGAGAAAAGGCGGGAACGGATTGCCCATCACCAGAAGAAATCAGAGGATCTTCACGAGACTCTGCACAAAACAAATAGAATTAACTCGAAGGAACAATGGTAGTGGCCCCCAGTCATTCGTCGATGCCTTCAGCAGTACCTGATGATGCATGTTTTCTTTGCATGCAAAATTAATCCCCAAGTATTAAGGATATTAGTTGCAGCTTAAGCAAGCGACCAAGTTAAATATCAAACCCAAAGGACGGCGTATTATCAATTCATTTATGGGTTAATGGAAAAAAAATATCCACCTTTACTTTCATTGCTATTATGTCTCAACTTTTGGGATTTTACAAAAAAAATGCAACCTTTAAAATTCGTTGCAAATTAGACCTATGGTCAGATTTCTCCTACTGACCGTTTGACTAAGAGCCACGTCACCTTCAATTAAGACTTTCTCTTGTCTTATTTTTTAGTAAAGCCACGTCAAACCCCAAATCAAGACATAGCATATCTCTCTTTCGCTGATGAGTGGTGGCACTGAAAAAGGCTCCTCCTTCTTCGACAAGCCATGAAAAATGGCAATATCAACGGGAAGAAGGAGTGGCCTTCGCGACCTAGGGCAGATCTGACCCGCGGCATTGGGATCAGAGATCGGTGGCATAATGATTATAGCAGCATTCGTGTGGACTTCGGTGGCGATGCTAGATTTGGTGAGTTGTGGCTGGCGGCGGCAGTGTGTGGTGGAGTTCTTCGGCAACACATCAACGATGAAAAGAGGGAGTGGACTTTACAATCTCTGGCAGATCTGATCTGAGCGGCGGCATTGGGATCGGAGACCCGGGGCGCGATATTTATAGCGGTATGGGTATGGACTTCGCCGACAATGCTAGATCTGGTGAGCGGCAGTTGACGGCGGCTATGTGCGATGGAGGACTTGTGGGGATAACAATGGCGATTGGCCATGAACTCAGGACGGCTGTCGATTTTGAGTCAGCGATAATCTTGAAGGGAATAGCAATATCGGTGAAGAAGGAAGAAGATTTTTTTGACAGAGAAGAAGGAAAAAGATTTGATTTGGAAGGAAATAAACGATTTTATGGGGTATGGCGTGGCGTCTAGTCAGCGGTCAGAGAAGAGAAAATTGCCTAAAACTGACCGTGGGCGAAATTTGCAAATAATATGAAAGGTTGAGCATTTTTTTGCGAAATCCCAAAAATTGGGACAAAATTGCAATAAAATTAAAGGTGGGTATTTTTTTTGCAATTAACCCTTTATTTATTATCTAAATTAATTAAGACGAAAGACAATAAGAGTTGTGGAATTAATTATCAATAAAAATACTAAAATTAAAAACAAATAAAATAAAATAGCACTAGAAGAATACGAAAGTGGATAAAGTAGGAGAATAAGTAACTATAGAGTAATCCAATTTTACTACTTAACTTCCCTCTTAAGTGGAGGCCTACTCTGCCTTGTGGACTATGGACGCATCACTGAACCATGCAAATCTACTCTATAGATACAAGTAAATATGCGTGTAACAGATGTGAATAACCTCGGAGCAACAGACATAATTTCACCCCCTTTCTAGGTACTATCGGTATCAATTATTTCTCACGTCTAGAATCTAACCTGATATGATCTCCCTTTATAAGTACTATAAAATTACCCTTTTTATCCTACTTACTAGCCCGAATTCAATTCAATTTATAAACATTCATGTATGACAGTTCTAATGAAGCTTCGGAGTCCCCTCACTTAGAATCATAACATGGAATCCTGTTCAGCGGTGAACACACTCAATCTACAACCAAGATATATATTCAGACTCTATATACCAATTGAAGATGCACAAAATGACCATGAATATGGATTAAGAAAGTATAATTATATATAAAATAAATCCACAAGTAGTGTTGTACGGAGGACACACAAGAGAGTTTAATTAATTCATAAAACCTTCATAAACCCTAGATCTACCAAAACAGTTCTAGCCCATGATGTTGCGAAGAACATCATGGGGTTGGATAGATCTTACAAGATAAATTAGGAAACGAATAAAACCCTAGATGTGGGCGTCGTCGCGTCTTTCTCCGTCTTGAATCCTCCTCTTGGTTCTCCTCTTGATTCCACAGATGAATTTTCAAAGTGATAGATGTATGGAGGAAAGGATGTGAATGATGGTTGGGGGGTGATCCCCCCTTGTGGGTGTAGAATGATTGTTTTGCGGTTCTCACATGAATAATGATGTAAAATATATAGATGTGAGAAGGGAATTAAATAAGGAAATAAAAGATGTGGGTGAATCATGGAAGATTATGTGACAAGGAGATTAATTGTGCTCCAAGAAATAGGATTATTGGGCTAATTTTTGGAAATTTTTGGAAATTCTCGAAAATTCTAATTGGCAGCTGTGCGACCTCACGATTTTGAGCATAACTTCCTCGTCCGATCTCCGATTTAATTGATTCTTGTGCTAAAATGATCCTGTCTTCCTGGTTTTCCAAACATGTATCACACCATCAGTTATCAGCTCCACACGAACACAGAAAAATTATGGAAGTTGAACGTGCGTTTTTCAGCATTCCTCTAACTTTGCACTTTTGATCATTTTTCCACCTAAAACACAATAAAACTCCTTAAACGCACGTTTTCTCACATATATCAAATATAAGACACTTGTGATAATATATAACAATAATTTCCGTCAAAATATATTAAATTGGACACTCAAACATGCTTATTTTCACTTTCATCAATCCCTCAAACTTACCCGTTGCTCGTCCCGAGGCAACAAAATAAATATAAAGAGAGAAAGAGTAGGAAATTTAGTGGGAAAATGAGGACTATGACCAATACCCCCATTCAAAATACAATTGTCATCAACTTAGGTCATGAAACTTTTATTACATGTAATAATCAATTCATAGCGTACAAGATAAGACAATCACCACCAATTCAAATGCTTCATTGACATGTTCTCACGGGAAGTATATATCACTTGCGCTCAAGTGTAAAAGATGTACACTTATGGGTTAAGGAGTTTACGCTCAAATTCAATTCAAGTGCATGCGTAACCATAAGGTTGCCAAAAGTCTCAAACTCTCCACCACTAAAAGTATGACTCGATAATGTGATCAAAAAGGACTTTTCTTTTGGATGTAATGTTGGCTCTTTGGTTAAGGTAGGAAATATATGGATAAGTGACTCAAAACTCGAATCAATCAAGCACGCCTATCATGATCTTTCATTCTACCTCACGCATCCTCCATAAGGTACTAGATTTAAGCACTACCCTAGAGTGTTTGATTCCATAGAGTACTAGATTTAAGCACTACTACATGCTTCTCCTTAGATGCATTTTCAAGATCAATCACGTTTCAACACCAATTTCATTCCTTCCCAAACTGTTATCAAACTCCATCAACACACTTTGAAAAGCCATTAATTCTCTTCAAGAAGGACAATCAAGGCTAAAAAAATTTAGAGGCTCAAAGTGGTTATTTCTCGTAGGCTGCCAAAGAATGAGATTTTTAGGCTCAACAAAGCTAACTAAAGATAAACATCATTTGGTAGGGAATTATTTGGCTAAGTGACTTATAAATTT
Organism: Pogostemon cablin; assembly: GCA_023678885.1. Classification (NCBI taxonomy): domain Eukaryota; kingdom Viridiplantae; phylum Streptophyta; class Magnoliopsida; order Lamiales; family Lamiaceae; genus Pogostemon; species Pogostemon cablin. Next base: position 17,061,791 of record CM042980.1, on the reverse strand, counting down.
AAGGATGGTCTTAGATCATTTCCCATAATCTAACACGTGTAGTTTCAAGTAAGACAAGAGGCAAGTTCTAAAATACACGCACAAGAACGATACTCACCAGAAAGAAATATCATGTGATTATGTACATTAATAAGGCTCAAAATCTCACATGGGTTTTTAACAAGTAACAGAGCACTTTTCATGGTAAGCAATATCCCACAAATACACATAGAACTTCATATCAAAATATAACTCAAGTACACTTCCTTCATCAATTTCAAGAGCATAAGAATTTCAGACACGATTTAAAAATATAAGCTCATGTGGATCACAACCATAAACTCAATCCTTCCACTCTCATAAATTAAAAGCACACATAAAAATAAGAATAAGGAAACGAGGGCACCTGATTTTTCTTCTTCAAAGTATTCACGAGCTCCTCGAGTTGTTAAACCCGGTCAGGTCAAACCTCAACGTAGAACTCGTCTTGCCACTCTTTTACATTTTCTATCATCAAAACTCAACACACCTCATCATCACAAGATTCATCAATAATAAAATAGAAGAACTATAAAAAAGATTCAATTGACTATCTAATCGACTCCACACATTAGACACACCAATACAACACACTAAATATTAGGTAAGTTATAAAAAATCGACATATCAACACCGGTTAAAATATTAATATGCCGTAAAAAATCAACTCCCTAACAAACAAACAACCAACGAAAGAAAAAATTATATTCTTAGTGCTCATAAGACGAGGTAAGCACATCACACCCCCAAACTTAGTAAAAACGTAAGTCGAAACTAAGTTTGAAAAGAGAATTAATTTCCGAAGCGTGAGCACTTCAAATATAATAAATCCTCACCCACACGAAAGAAATGATAAAGCAATAAAATGGAAGGGACAAGCTTCCAATAGGAGTTCATGTTTAACGTCGGAGAGTCGCGACGGATGTAACCTTTTTGAACTATTGGATTAGAGGACGGTCTTCTCACATCCTCACCTTCAAATACTTTTTTCCCACTTCTTGTCTATACTCAGCACCTCACCTTTTTTGGTCACAAGTATATGATCCTTGGAATTTCCTTCATCTCATGGCTGTCTAGACTCCTCCTTGTCAATCTTCCACTCAAATTCAGAATCATCTGTCCTATTAAAATCAAGATTAAATAAGTTAGAAACCACATCTATGCTCTCGCATGATTGAATCTCCATAGGCATCTTCATTGCTTGATCAAAAGAGAAAACCACATCTTCATTATCCATCCGCAGTCTAAGCTTCTTGGCTCTCAACCTCTTTGCTCTTTCCCACTTCTTCTCTACTATAAGCTCTGTATTCTGCCCTTGAGATGGCACTGGAGTATCATTAACATTCGGTAAGGTATTCTGCACAAAAAACGGTACTGTATAGCATGGTTCGACCTTGGTTCGACCTTGAGTACTGGTCGAACAAAGTATATAATGGTCGAACCAGACATCAAAAAGCTTGGCATCCCTCGTACAGGTCGGTTTGATCTTGGTTCGACCTTCAAGATTGGTCGAACCAGGGATGTGTTGGTCGAACCCGTCATCAGAAAGTTCAAAGTCTCGCGGACAGGATGATTCGACCATGGTTCGACCAAGGAGTTTGGTCGAACCATGTGTGTCGTGGTCGAACCGTGTATCAGAAAGCTCCGGAGAATGCCCAGGTGCTTGATTCGACTTAATCAAACTGGTTCGACCTATGGTTCTGGTCGAACCATGATCGAATCGAGCTCTTGAAACTTCATAATCCATTTTTTACATCATTGGGCCCTCATACCATGTTCCAGACCTTAACGTGATGGCTTTACACTCTTTTGGGTTCGTTATGCCTTGAGACGGGAACATTCCTTTCTCCAACATTTGCATCAGTTAATTCACATTCCCGACCATTTGCCCCATCATCAAAGCAAAGTCCTTCAACTGCTTAGATAAATCTGCATGATTAGAGTTCATAGTAGCATCAAGACGATCAACCCTTGCATTATTCTTAGCCATGTATCGATTGAAGGTATCTTCAACACTCTTCACTTTGTGCTGCTTCATACTAGACCCCCTTTGTGTCAACTCTGTAATCTGCCTCTGCTGGGATTCTAGTAGCTTGTTGATGTTAGCTAAACTAGAGACGATCTTATCATCCCTCTTCGGCTTCACCACTTGATGTTCAATCTGCGCCACCTTGCCAAGTACATAAGATCCTCTTACCCTTTTCATAGGCCAATCACGTGAATTCATAGAGATGTCTTCAAACAACTTTTCAGCTTCAAGTGATGTTTTAGATAACAGCGCTCCTCCTGATGATGCATCAATAAGAACACGCGACTCACAATCCAATCCATAGTAGAAGATACTTATGTACTGAGTCTTAGACATCCCATATTGTGGACACCTCCTTAGCATGTCTTTAAACCTATCCCACGCCTCATGGAATTTCTCACCCTGATTCATAACAAATTGGGTGATGTCATGCTTCATTCTTAATATCCTCGAGGATGACATGTATCTCTCTAAGAACTTCTGCTGCAGTTGGTCCCATGTAGTGCAATATGTGGCATTAAGAGTCTCATACCAATCTTTTGCTCTATCAATTAAAGAGAACTTGAATAGAGCGATCTGTATAGTATGATCATTAGCTCCAGAACCCTTTTGAGTGTTTGCATAACCAAGGAATCTTCTGAGATGCTGATATGGATCTTCAAATAGACCTCCAGAAAAAAGATTCTTCTCCACCATGTTGATAAGAACGGGATGTATCTCAAAATCATTATCTTCTCCCATTGCTCATATCAATCCCATGTTGTCAATCCCATAGTTCGTGAGAATTTCACGTATGGCAACTTTATTCGGATTCTGCCTTGCTCCGGCCATGTTTAAAATAAATAATCACAAATAAAAGTCTTAATCAAATTAGAAATAATAAACTAATAATAACATCCGTCCCCGGCAATAGCACCAAAAACTTGATACGCGTTTTCTTTGCACGCAAATTTAATCCCCCATTATTAAGGATATCAGTTGCAGCTTAAGCAAACAACCAAGTTAAATATCGAACCCAAAGGACGGTGTATTATCAATTTAATTATTATCTAAGACGAAAGACAATAAGAGTTGTGGAATTAATTATCAACTAAAATACTAAAATTAAATAACAAATAAAATAAAATAGCACTAGAAGAATACGAAAGTGGATCAAGTAGGAGAATAGGTAGCTCTAGGGTAATCCAGTTTTACTACTTAACTTCCCTCTCAAGTGCAGGCAGACTCTGCCTTGTGGACAATGGACGCATCACTAAACCATGAAAATCTACTCTATAGACACAAGTAAAATTGGGTGTAACACTTGTGAATAACATCGGAGCAAGAGACGTAATTTCACCCCCTTTCTAGGTACTATCAATATCAATTTTTTTCCACGTCTGGAATCTAACCCGATATGATCTCCCTTTATAGGTATTATAAAACTACCCTCTTTATCCTGCTTTCTAACCCGAATTCAATTCAATTAATAAACATTCATATATGACAGTTCTAATGAAGCTTCGGAGTCCCCTCACTTAGAATGATAAAATGGAATCATATTCAGCGGTGAACGTACTCAATCTACAACCAAGATATATATTCAGACTCTACATACCAATTGAAGATGCACAAAACGATCGTGAATGTGGATTAAGAAAACATAATCATATAAAAAATAAATCCACAAGTAGTATTGTACGGAGGACACACAAGAGAGTTTAATTAATTGATAAAACCTCCGTAAACCCTAGATCTACTAAAATGGTTCTAGCCCATTATGTTGCGAAGAACAATTATGGGGGTTGGATAGATCTTATCCATATTTCTGGATAATACAAGATAAATTAGGAAACAAATAAAACCCTAGATGCGGTAGTCGTCGCATCCTTCTCCGTCTTGAATACTCCTCTTGGTTCTCCTCTTGGTTCCATAGATGAATCTTCACAGTGATGGATGGATGGAAGAAAGGATGTGGATGATGGGTTGGGGGTGATCCCCCTTGTGGGGTGTAGGATGATTGTGTTGCGGTTCTCATATGAATAATGATTTAAAATATATAGGTTTGAGAAGGGAATTAAATAAGGAAATAAAAGATATAGGTGAATCATGGAGGATTATGTGATAAGGAGATTAATTATTCTCCAAGAAATAGGATTATTGGGCTAATTTTCAAAAATTTTAGGAAATTCTCGGAAATTCTCACCGGCAGCTGTGCGACCTCACGATTTTGAGCATAACTTCCTCGTCCGATCTCCGATTTGAGTAATTCTTACGCCAAAACGATCATATCTTCCGTGGATTTCCAACCATGTATTACACCATCAGTTATCATTTCCACATGAACACAGAAAAATTATGGAAGTTGAACGTGTGTTTTCAGCATTCCTCTAACTTTGCACTTTTGATCATTTTTCCTCCTAAAATATAATAAAACACCTCAAATGCACCTTTTTCACATATATAAAAAATAATACACTTGTGCTAATATATAACAATAATTCCCATCAAAACATGTTATATTGAACACTCAAACATGCTCATTTTCACTCTCATCACCGGCCGGACTGGCAACCGTCATGAGGACATCCTAGGATGCATCTGCCCCGGGCCCAGATCCAGGCAGAGCCCACTCAGATTCCACCGAGCTCCTTAGGCTCAACAAATCTGAAGGAGCCACCAACTTCGAATATGCTCGCTCGACAACGGAAAGCGCCGCAAGCTCGGCGGCCAACCTTCTAAACTCAGTCGTCAGGCCCTCCTCAACCGGTATTTTTATACCTACAATAAAGCCTCCTCGAATGAGTAACCGTTGAAAGAAACGAAATTGGGATAAAGGAAAAAAATAAAATCTACCTTCTCGGGCAACCTGAAAAGACGATAACACGTGGACGCCTGGGGTGCCCCAATTGCCAGAAGCCCAAAACAACCCCTCTTTCCAGCCCTTGATGGAGCTGGGCCTGCCGAAAATAACCGACCCCGCTGGACACTTGTTCAGATGATAGTAGCCCATGGTTTGAACTCTACCACCGGCGAGCACAGAAAGTCAAACTCCAAAGGAGACAGGTAAGAGTAGTCCCTGCTTCGAAAGAAAAGTACCAAACCCACTAGGGTAGCCCACGCGTTCGACGACAGCTGAGCCGGCACCAACTTCCAGTGGGCCAAAAAATGGGCGAAGCACTGGTGAAGCGGGAGCCGAAATTCAGCAGCAAAGATGTCCGAATTCACCGCCACGCAGCCCTCTGGCAGATGACTGAAAAACACGTTTGGGCCAGGCCAGGGATACTCTATACCCGACACCCCGTACAACATCCCGGCCTCTTCCACCTTCACCTCCGTCGCCGTCAAAATCTACGAATGCGCCAAGAACTCGCTTTATACCACCGACTTTTTCTCTTTCCCCTTCGACAACCTGGAAGACGACGACGTCGCACCGGTGCTCCGCCCCAGGAGAACCCTAGGAAAGTTCATGGCTGCCTTTCCCAGTCATTCCGCTTATTTTTTGATAGAGGAACGAGAAGCGGGCCACAGAGGAACGAAGGGAAAGTTGGAAGGTAGAAAATGACAAGACTGTCAGGGGCAACCGCAATAAATAGGGAGCGCCCCGAGAGGGAAACGAAGCAACTGATACGACGGCTGTCAGAAGGAGATATTCGAAAAGTCTTGACAAAATTCAATCGACGCATTTCTCGAAAGGAACGCTAGGGTTGGCTTCCGCTATGGGCCGCGGCCCACACCGAAACTCGGGGACTAATGTGGATGGGGAGAATTAACACAGCCCATTAAATAAAAACCAAAGCCCAAAATCACGAGGGCCCAATCCAAAGAAAGCCCAACTCCATTGGAGGGACCCGCCAGCCCCAGAACTACCTACTGGAAGGGTGTAATACCAACGGCGGTATAAAAACCCACCAATGAGAAGCCTCGCACCGACCCTCCTCATTTAAGCATACGGGACCCACCTTCTTAAATGAAGCCCAGACATCCCCCTATAAATAGGGAGGCTAAAGTCTCCATAGAGGGCAAGATCCATGAGCTATGTACTATTACCAATATTAATAAGAGCAAATACATTTCCTCACAGAAAACAAGAGCTGGGAAAAAAGTCTGGTCTTTATCTCTTCCTTGTCCTTTTTGTTTGATTAACCGAGTACATGTCACAACCACATAATTATTGCGTCATCTCCAAAGACTCGCTATGACAAGATATATTGTTTATACAAGCAAAATTTTCTTTCTAATTGTTTATACAAGCAAAATTTTCATTATAATTTCATGATGACGCAACAATAAGAAAGTGAAAGTGCACGATGGTATCCAGAGAGTAAAAACAAAGCATACAAGAAAATGTCAAAGAAAATAAAAAACAATTGAAAGTGGAATAAGATATATCCATATACTTGAGCAAAATTACATCTCAGGCCACTCCAACCAACATTAAATAGGATAACAATGGAAGAAACAAACAAACATACTGAAGTTACTCCTCTGTCTCTCCAGCCAACAAAGAGAACCAATTCACACATGATGGGGGAAGAATTCTCCGGCACGGCGGATCCGACGAAGGGCAGGGAGTCGATGGCTCCACCACACTTCGTCCTGATTCACGGGATCGGCGGAGGAGGTTGGTGCTGGTACAAGATGAAGTGTCTCATGGAAAACAGTGGTTACAAGGTTACATGCCTTGACCTTAAAGGTGCTGGGATGGATCAAACTGATCCCAACACTATTCTTTCCTTCCAAGACCACAATAAGCCCCTTATTGACTTCCTCTCCTCATTGGATCATCATCAACAGGTTTCTTCATCATCCTTCCCTTGCTTTTTTATTTTGAAGAAATTTCTATATGGCATCGACGTGTGATAATTGTTTTCTAAATTAACGTCATATACTCAATGAATTTAATAATCATTTGACTATTTATAGAGTATAATATTTTTAATATTATGAAACACTAATGAAATTGAGAATTCAATCCGGACAAATTATACACACAAAGTATCGATATTTTCGGTGTTATCAATTCCTTTAAATTACTCGTCCGTTAAACAAAAACAATTTGATCATGCTCCGACTATGATGCCAGCTTTCTTATAGAACCATCATCCACGTATTTATTCTATTCTATATATAATAGATCTAGAATACAAGAAATTTGTATTTAGTGTTGACTTTAAAAGAATATATTTGAAATTGAGGTTTATATAATTATACAAAAGCCAACTAATAGAGTTTACTTGCAAAATAAATCCCTTAAAATGTGCGATTTATATTAAATTTATAAGAGATTTGTAATAATAATAATAATAATAATAATAATAATAATAATAATAATGATAATATATGCGGTGCAGGTTATTTTGGTGGGACACAGTGCAGGAGGGCTTAGCTTAACCGATGCTATCGTCAAATTTGGAAAGAAGAAAATCAAGCTTGCTATATTTGTTGCGGCTACAATGCTCAAATCTGGGTTTGTCACAGACCAAGATGTTAGATATGTAAGTTTTCTCATTTCATTTTTACCTAACTTTTCTAATTATTGCTACATAATAACTTATGAATTAAAAAAAAAAAAAAAATATATATATATATATATATATATAATTAGTTGTTAGTATAGTTAGTATTTAATTCTCCAAGCATCCCTACACCATTTTATCTCCAAGTTTCTTTTTTACTCCTCACATATTCATTACCAAAGGGAATCGAACCTGACCACTCACCTTAGTGGGCTAGCCCACTTGGTTAAATTGAGCATCCCATTTAAATTTTAATATTTTCATTTTTGGTAGATAAGACCCACACAAAATAATTAATGTATCTCTATAGGATTCATACACAACACTAATACAACTACTCATTTTAAATTAATTTTTTTTACTTACTATACATTAAAATATTATATTTCTTAATTTACGAGTAAAAAGCAAACGTAAGCATTGAAACGGAATAAAAGGAGTATGGATTTTACTTTTCTGGAGTTTTTTTCTTTTTACAAGATCATAAAATTACTTTTATGTGAACTAAAAAAAAAAACAAAAAAACAAAAAAAACAAAACAAAAAAAACACTAACTTAGCAAAATTCAAAACTATACACTAGTGTCAAAATCAATATAGCTATGTCTCTCTCATAGAATAAATAATACTCTTGCATAAAGTTGTGCATTTTTTTCATTCATTCATCTTATAATACCTTTTATCCTCCAAAAAAAAAAAAAAAAAACTTTATCCAATACCTTCAAAAATTACTTTAATTTCAAAATTTTCATTTTTTTTACCATCATAATATTAATTTACATTTTATTTATTATCTAAAAATAGGGAGGATTACTACTAGATACACAAAAAAACCCTTAATTACTATGAGATACAAACATACAAAAGTATTACTACTAACTACAAAAATATATAGTGATATTCAATATTACCCCTATAAATGTGCTGCACATAAATGTTGTGTGCAACAAGTGTTCGTGTGCAGCAAGGTGTGTGTAGTAGAATAAAAGTGTGCAGCAAAAAAAAATGTGTGCAGCAAAAAAATGTGGTGGTCCGGCGGAGCTCCGGTGGCGGCAGTCAACTGTGGTCAACGGCCTGTCAACTGCCCGTCAACAACGGTCAACGGTGGTCCGGCGGGTGGGTGGGTGAGGGGTAGGGTTGGTGGTTTAAAAGTGTATGGGTTTAGGGGTATATTTGATATTTTACTTTAATATTATATATATAATAATAATTATTTTAAATCAATGTATCTAGTAGTAATTAGGGGTGTAAAGTGTGTACCTAGTAGTAATTAATTCCTAAAAATATTAAAATACAAAAAAAAAATTAATAAAGTTGAATAAAAAAATAAAAAATCTTAAGTAATATAGAACAATAAAGGTGAAACTTGTTAGGTGGCGGTGAAGGAATATACTTTTTTTCTACCATCGAAAAAGATTGAAAATCCTAGCTATCCTAAACCTACCTGCTAAATTATAAAATAGACTAAATAACTAAACCTCAAACCCTAATTTTTTTTTTCCTTTAATTAAGAATATTGTGATTAATTTACCCTAAAACAACAAAATACACCTTTTAGCACATTAGAAGATAACATATGTAAATTTATTTATACATTTATTTATTTATTTATTATCATTATATTTATTTTTTTTATTTTTATTTGGTGGGTGTATCTTGACACTATATTCTATTGGTTTTGGACATTAAACAACATCAATAAATTGGACATTAAACAACATCAATAAATGTTAAGAGAGCCATTTTACATAACCGCTTCTACCAAATTTTGTTTATACCTATGGTGCATTAATTAATTCGTGCCCTCCTCAATTTTTTGTTTTTAATTTTATCATTATATTAAAAAGAATACTGTACCCTAAATCCTAGGATGAAATATACACTAAATCATAAAGATAAAATTACAATTATACCTTAAACTCTAAATTCTAAATTTGCGGGTGAAATATATCTTAAACTCTAAGGTAAAATATATCTTAGACTACAAATGTGAAATTATAATCCTACTTTAAACTCTAGAAGTGAAATATACGCTCAACCATAAGGGTTAAAAGGTGAAACTCCAATTATTATATACTAAAAACTAAACCCTATGGATGAACATATCTTAAACTACTTGGCTAATATTACAGTTATATCATTATAATTAAACCTAAATTTTAAAGATAAATAATAGGAGTAAACTATAGGGGTAAAATATGTCCTAAACTATTATGATAAAATATATCAAGTACCCTTAAAATTAAATTAAAAAAAAAAAACCAAAAATCAATTTAAGGAGTCAGCGAAAAAGCAGTTCTACTATTTTGATTTGGTAAACACGTATTGCTCATTAGGTATACGTTTTTCTAATTATTGACGTTTAAGATTTGTTGCACGTAAGTTTGGACCCACATTTGCACAACATATGAATCAGTATAACTCAATAAATTTCGTAGCTATTGATTATATACATATACTAGTATAGAACCCGTGTGATGCACATGATAACTTTTTTATTTGATGAGATAATTTATTAATATAATTATTAATATATAAAATTAATTATACGTATTTATACAACTGATCATGTGAGTATCTTAAAAGTAAAAATACATGTTTATAATGATTTTTATTTAAATATAATAAAAATTACATATGTAATAAGCTTCTCATTATAAATTTTGTACATAACGCTGATCTCTAATATATTTTTCTGAGAAATATTATCGAAACACCAATTTTTAACTTGCACTAATGATTCAAAAGTTCAAAACCTCTAATTATATTATAAAAAATCTAAGATAATTGAGTTTCTAATTTGTGTTGGACTTTCTCCTAAACATACAAATACTATAAAAACTCAAATACTATTTACATGACTGATAATTTGTTTTTAGGCCTTTTTTAAGCCGCATGTTTGACTTATCTTATTGACTTATGTCATATTTTTATGTTTCTCTCCTCTCCTCCTTTCATATTTTTATTTATCTTTTAATAAAATTACACTTATTGGCCTATTTACATGGGACTAATAACAAAATATAGTTACAATTTGTTTATACTATTTTTTATTAGTCAAATAATGTGTTATAATGATTTTCTCTTCAAAATGTTTCATTTCTCTAAAATCAAATTCATATTCAAATGAATTATTCTAATGATAATTATAATTTTATCACCAATATCTATAATTTTAATAAATATTTTTTTATTTATTTTAACAACACCTTCATCATAATTATTACCTTTCCATCTATAATCTCCCAACTTTAAATCTAATTAGAAAAATACCTAAATTTTAATTATTCTGCTTCAATTGAACTATCTTACCATAAACTCATATTCTTCCTAACTTTTAAAATATGACAATCTTTCCATAAATATAATAAATTAATGATTCCAAAAATAATAATATCGTTCCAATAAACAAATTGATTAAAGTAGTCATAATTAAATCTTTTCTCAAAATAATTATTTTTAACCCAAAAAGTAATCTCCAAATGCACTATGAACTCCCATTGATTAATAAAAAAATATTTAAATTTAAACATCAAAACAAAAGAATTTTTTATTATAAAGATTAAGTAATTTGAGATATAAATGAAAATTAATAAAAATCAATAATACAAAGAAATAATAAATAATAGATATAGTGATTATAATTCATTCAGTGTGTCCATAAGATTTGCTCACATTGATTGATATTATAATAGATAGATGGTACATTATAGAATTTATTGATTAATGCTTAATTAAAATTCATTCGTGTAATATATATTATTAATAATACAAGAAATTTATAGCATTGAGTGCTACATTGAATGGAGTAACAGTAGAAAATTATATATTTAGATTTAATCCTGAAATTTATTTATTTAAAGGCAGATATTTAGATTTAAACCCGAAATTTATATATTTAGAGGCAGATCCGTAGATCTAAATTTATAATAGTTGAAATTTAGAAATTTGATGTAAAAATTAATATTAGATAAGTCTAAGTTATGATAATTAATTGATAAATAAAATAAGTTTAAATTTAAACATTGAAACAAAATAAATTTTTATTACAAAGGTTAAATAATTTAGGACATAAATTAAAAATAATACTCCAGTAATAATAAAATGAAATAATTAATAAAATAATAGTGATTATAATTCATTCGATGTGTCCATAAAATTAGCTCACATTATAGATTTTAGAATTGATTGATTAATGCATAATTAAATTCATTCATGAAATATATTATTAATAATATAAGAAATTTATAACACTAGATAAGTGATGTATTGAATGGAGTAATTGTATAAATTTATATGTTTAGATTTAAACCTGAAATTTGTATATTTATAGGCAGATCCGTAAATCTAAATTTATAACCATAGAAATTTAGAAATTTGACGAAAAAATTAATATTAAAAATAAGTCTAAGTTATGATAATTAATAAAAATTTTTTTAATTTAAACATCGAAACAAAATAAATTATTAGTACAAAGATTAAATAAATAGAGACATAAATAAAAAATAATAAAAAGTAATAATAAAATTAAATAATTAATTAATATAATAATAGTGATTATAATTCATTAAATGTGTTCATAAGATTAGCTCCCATTGATTGGTATTATAATAGATATATTGTAGATTTTAAAATTGATTGATTAATGCATAATTAAATCCATTCAATATATTATCAATAATAGAAGAAATTTATAACATTAGATGAGAGTTGTATTGAATTGAGTAATAGTACAAATTTATATATTTATATCTAAATCTGAAATTTATATATTTAGAGGCAGATTCGTATATCTAAATTTATAATAGTAGAAATTTAGAGGGAGCAATAAAATAATAAATTCATATCTATCCATTAGTTAAAAAAATCAAAAGAATTAGCAATCAATTTAATCTAGATTAAATTTAAATATTTAATCGATAATAATAAATAGATCCTTAAAATTAATCACATAAAATCTATTTAAATTTCATATATTTCTTAATTGATAATTATAATGATTTTAATATATAAAATGTGCGCCAAATATATATTATCTCATTTACCTTATTTTTTTAAATATAGAAAATTAACTTATTTACATTATTTTTCTAAATATAGAAAATTATTTGTGTATATCAATAATTAATTTATTACCTCATGTACATTATTTTTCTAACTATAGAAAATTAACTTGAGAAAGTAAATAAATATTAAAATAAATAAATTAAAAAATTTAAGAAATATGAAAGTGTTGTATTATTAAGAAAGAAAAAAAAAATAAAAAATCCACATCATCGTTAAAAACTCTCAAAGATACAAAAATACGGTTTAAATTATTACAATTAGCAAAGATTTTATTAAATTCTCTCAATTATTTTATTGATTTGTTATTTGTGTGACGCAATATTGTATGTAGTTTTTATTCTTTTAATAATATTTTTGCATAGTTTAGAATGTAAGTATATAATTTTTGTTTATGTTAACTTTTTTTAATTTTAAGATTTTATCCATTTATTTTTCGAATGTAATTGGTGCATTATTATTTTAGTAATTTTATGTTCATTGAAACAATTTTTAAATATTACTTTCTTATAAATTATTTACATTTTATAGAAATCTAAATTTTATATATAATCACGTAGTAGTAGGAATGTTGAAAAAAATAAATTTAAAAGCATCAAAAAATATATCATAAGACACTAATTAAATTAAAAATTTATATTTAAATAATACTCAATTTAATAAATAAATAAAATATAATTTTACATGTAATTAAATTTAGTGAAACTATAAATAATAAATCAAAATATAAAAAAAATGGATCACAATAATTATGATTCATGAACATAAAAAAAATGAATACTTAGACCTAGAAAATATATTAAAAATTATTAAGGAATGAAATAAAGTACATGAATCATTATTATATAAAATAAAATATGAAATATTCACGGTTATAATAAAATGATAATCTCATAACTAACCAATCGAGTTGGTAACTAATATTTTGAATTTTTTCTTTAGTTTGTACTTTTTTCTCTCTCTTTTTTTGGTCTCCTCGAGTTTATACCTTCCCAGGAGGAGAATCTTCCACGATGCAATACATATTTTACTAAATTTAGTACAAAAATAAATAAAATTTGTGGAGATGAACCTCATCAAAATAATTCTCTAATCTAAAAATTATTAAAAACATAATAAGTAAAAATAATTACAAAAGCGTATAATGAAGTTATATCACTACATAAATGTTTAAAACAAAATAAAAGCATAAAAATTTGTAATACTCCCTTTCTTTTGATTGACTCTTTACATTTTCTATGTAAACGAGAAAGGAAAATAAATAAAAAGAGAGATTAGTGAAGTGAGTTATCCAGATAGAGAATGAGGATGTGAAATGAAATATTAGTGTATTTTTATCCCATTGATTCAAATATATTATACACAAAAAAATTAAATGCTACTTAAATTATAATAAAATTAGTATTAATTAATTTTAAATGGGTCAACAATTTATTATTGATTGATTACCATTAAAAGAAAGAGAATATTAAATTTAGGAAACATGAAAAAATTCAAAAAAAATAGGAAATGTATATGTCATCAAACACAAAATAATAAATAAATACAATTAAGTTATAATAAAATCAATATTAATTTTAAATGGGTCAACAATTTATCATTGATTTATTACCATTAAAAGAAAGAGAATATTCAATTTAGCAAACATGAATTTTTTTTAAAAAAAACAGAAAAATTTCATGTCATCAAAATGGACTCTCAAGCATGCCACATCAGTGTAAAAAACGTTCAAATAATAGTATAAAGATTTAATAAAAAAATAAAAAATAAAAATAGAAATTAAAATTATCTTATGCAAGGAAGTTTGTATAAAGAATATATATTTTTTAAAATAATGTAATTTAATTTAAATTGAAATTATTTTAAATGTCAATACATATTAATGAAATAAAAAAAAGGTGTTTGTCATATTTTTTTTAAGTCAAATATTGAAACATATATTAAAATTTAATAAGTTAAAAAAATACATATTGTAAATAATATATACATTATATTAAAATTGAAAAGGTAATATATATCTTAGAAAATTAATTTAGTGTAGGTATATATAAATTATATATAATTCCTAAAAAGAATTTTGATAACTCATAATCTCAATCAAAATTAATGAAAATTGTAAAATAAAAATTAACACAGTAATGGAATTAACTAATTTTTTTTAAAAAAATTACATGGCATCACCAAATAATTCAAGTTATGCCATATTATCACTTTAAAAAAAAACTAAAATAACTAAATTATCTATAATAATTCATAAAAAGAAAATAACACATCATCATCTAAAGTTTTAAAAAAAAGTAACACATGCATTAATGGAATTAACTAAGATTAAAAAAATTAAATAAAATCAAATAAACCTAAAAATTACATGTCATCACAAAGGAAATCTAGCTATGTCACATCATCAATAAAAAACTGTCAATTAGATGTATTAAGATAAGATTAGCTTCAAATAAAGAATTTAGGGCATGCAGCTATATATTTTATTTTATTTTATTTTATTTTTATTTTTGTTAAAGATATGATATATTTTTATTTATATTAAAAATTATTCATTAAATAATTTATTTGGATGATTATTACTCCCTCCGTCCGCCCAATAGGTATACATTTGTTTTTTGCACGTGGATTAAGGAGTATTATTATTTAATGTGTAGTAGGTAGTTGTATTAGTGAGGTATGTAAGATTCAAATATTAAATGTATTAGTGATGTGTGGGCTTCCATGTGTTTAAAAAGAAAAATGTATATTTTTAATGTGGACGCTAAAAATAGCAAAATGTATGACGCCAAAAATAGCAAAATAAATATCTTTCCAGCAAAAATACTATAATTTTTTATTAAAATATTATATCCGTATCTCACATCATGAATGTCACTTGTAGTGTTTTGCCGATAACTTTTTGTAGGAAGGATGTTAAGTGCTTGATTAATTTATGAGAAAATGTATATTTGAATATTTCAATTCAACACATATGCAACAGAAAGAAAATTAACGATCAGTCTATTTTATGAACTGCAAATTGCATCTGGTGTAATGTTCTCATCAATCATCATCTGTATATCCTATATTATGAGAACACTTGTGAGACCCATCTCATTAAATGATTTCATTAAAACTGATAAAAATAATAATATTTTGATAAAAAAATAATACACGAATTTATAAAAAATAATAATGATACAATAAATTATAGGATAGGTGTGAGCTTATGTGAGACGGATCCTATTCTATTCATTAACATAAAATAAAAATAAAAAATAAATAAAATTTAAGGGAAAACAGGGACTCTGTTTGGTTAATTAAGTAAAATTAACAATTTTAGGGGCGGCAAGAAAGCGACCTTCACGCAAACAGGAAATCACGACATTTATTTCAATTCAATAATTAATTTTCACTTTTTTTAAAAAAAATATTATCTATTATCTATTATTATTGTTAATACTCTACTCCCTCCGCCCCATTGATAAGTGTCTATTTTGTCATTTTGGTCTGTCTCAATACAAAGTGTCCATTTTCTTTTTTGATTGATGTGACAACACACAATAATACTATTATACTCGACCCATTATACATGGGACCCACACTCAACACAAATACAATTACCCACTCCAAATTAAAATATTATTTCTCTCACCTCATTACACTTTAAATATTACACTCGTTAATCCACGTGCAAAAAGCAAACGGACACTTATCAAGGGGACGGGGGGAGTATTAATTATTCTATAATAATAAATATTATTAGTATTATTTTTTAGATAATTTGATTATTCTATTATTATCACTTTGTTTTATTCAGGTATCACTTTATACTAAAAATGTTATCACTTTTTATTTATTATACGAATAGTTCATAAATAATTTAACTAAATGGTTATCACTTTTTGTTTATCATGTATCACTTTTTTTAAAAAAAATACTATCACTTTTTATTATTCCAGTAAATGATACTTCGTGAAATAATTCAATTATACGAATATAACTTTTTTTAGATTAAGAATCACTTTTTATTAAAAATATTATCACTTTTTATCTATTCTATTAATTATTTATAAAATACACTTTGATAATTAGTTATCACTTGTTATTAAAGGTGTTATCACTTTTTGTTTAAAATGTTATCACTTTTCATTCATATTATAAATTGTTCATGTAATAGTTCACATCACTGTTATCACTTTTCATCGATTGAGTATCACATTTTATAAATTTATAATATTTAAATAAAAAATAAATTAAATAAATAATAAATTTAAATTAATAAAAATTTAATTATAAAAATATTATTTAAAAAATAACATTATATATATATATATATATATATATATATATATATATATAAATATATATAAAAGACCTAATTAATTTACTTTTGTAACTAAATTTTCAATTTTCAAATTTGATTACAACCAAACAGGACCCTTAAAAATATAATTAATGGGTTAATGGGTGATCCGTCTCACATAAGGGGATCCGTGAGACGGTCTCACCTAAATCTTTTCCTAAATTATATGAAGTTTATGTAATTTAATTTTACTAAATCTTAACTTAGAACATGGAATTGATCAATAACATAATTAAACATTTTCACAACAATGTATACCTTTTAAATCTAGAAAAAAAAACTGAAAACAAACCTGAATATTAAAATATAGTATTATGAGTAGAATTATATATAAATAATAAAATTTCATCAAAAGGTGAAATAAACTACTCCCTCCATCCTAAAATATATATTTTTTTTACATGGAATAAATAAATATTACTCAGGTGTAGTAAGATAGGAAAATAATATTTAATATAAGATAAATAGTTGGTAATGTTATGTGTAGGTCCCATAGAGATATGTTACCTGTTTTGTGTAGTAACTATCTACTAAAAAGGAAAATATAACTTATTAAAGTGGGACGCTCAAAATGGAAATGCGTAACTATTATTGTGGAACAGAGGGAGTATGAACCATTGAAAGAGTTGATATATGTGTATTCGGGTGCACATGTGCACCCATATGTGTATTGATTTTTATATGTATTTCTTAATAAATGAATAAAATTTTTTATATTCAGTTTTTTATTAAAAGAACTAACATAAAATTTGCTAACAAAATGTATAAGTTCTTATTAATTAATATATACTCTTCCTTAGTCACATTATAAGAGTTGCATTGATTGATTGCACGGAGATTATTTCCTTTTTTTGGAATGAGACTTTTTCTTTTTGCATGAAAATTAAGGGATGTACTAATATTTAATGTGTAGATGAGGAGAGAGAAATAATATTTTTGCACGTAGATTAAGGGATATAATATTTAAGGTTGTCTTGCGTGAGACCGTCTTACGTGAGATCATTTTACACTTTTTAAAATAGTTATCTCTTTCCTTATAAAATGCCATCATTTTTTTATTTATGCTGTAAATTGTTAATAATATAATATTATTACTTTTCATTAATTGAGTACCACATTTTATTAGAGAGGTTATTACTTTTTTATCCGTCTTATGTCATATAAGGGCTTACGTGAGACGATCTTACATAAATCTTTGCCAATATTTAATGTGTAGATGAGGAAAGAAAAATAATATTTTAATGTATAGTGGGTATGTATTAGTAGTGTGTGCAGATCCCATGGAATATATATTAATTGATTTGTGTAGGTTCTATTTAATATAAAAGGGGATGCACTCTTTGTATTGGGACAGACGAAAAATGGTAAAATGCACTATTTTCAGTGGAACAGAGAGAATAATATCTTAATGTGTTGTGGGTTGAGATAGATGTATTAATATTGTGTGTGAGCCACATAAGATATACTACATCCGTCCACTGATAAGATATCTATTTTGCCATTTTGACCGTCTACTCTTAAGGTATCTATTTTCCCTTTTTTAGTAGAAGGGCCCCAAACATATCAATCACTCACTACTAATACAACTACCCACTTTATATAAAATAATAATACTTCTTAATTCATGTGCAAAAAACAAATGAACACGTTACGGACGAAAGGAGGGAATATTAATTATTAGGCAAAGACTTGTGTGAGATCATCTCACGTAAGGTTTTACGTGAAACAGCTTGAAAGTGACAACTTTTATACTCCCTCCGTCCCAGCTTAAGAGGGCCATTTTTCCATTTTGGTCGTCCCACCCAAAGAGTCCCCTTTCATTTTTTACACACATGAGACCCACACACCCCCTCTAATACAATTAAAATATGGGACCCACACTCCAATTAATACAACTACCCACTGCACATTAAATAATAACACTCCTTAATCTACGTGCAAAAAAGCAAATAACCCTTTTACGCCGGGACGGAAGGAGTATAAAAAAGTAATAATAAATTAATGAAAAGTGATATTTATAGTATTAATAAAAAATGATAACATTTTATAGTAAAAATGATAACGTTTTATAGCGAAAGTGATAACTATTTTAAAAAGTGAAAATGTTCTCACGTGAGACGGTATCATGCAAAACATACCCTAATTATTATGTGTGGATCTATTTATTTATTAAAAAAACAAATGTAACTATTGTAATGAAATGCTCTAATTAATAAAATATACCTCTTATAATAATTAATCAATATATAAATTCTAAATAAAAAACACGAATTTAAATTTCGTTCACCCAAATGCACGGGAGAAACTGCTTAAAAATAAATTTATGAATCAGTGAAACAAATTATAAACATAAAAATAAATTAGTCATAAGTCATGACAAAGTGATACCCATAATTGATCACAAACCCAACACGCAACAAAGGAAATTGTAAAAATTATATACATTATGATAAAATCATTATCACTCAATACAAACAAAAGAAAAAATGATTACTTTATTTTGAAATGATATTGGCATTGGGTTGACTTCATCATTTACATTATCAGTATATTAGTCGTATATGGAGTAAGTCATTATCGAAAGCGTTTAAATTATTAAAACTTATATCTTGCCCCAAAATTTTGCATTTTTTTTAGATATACCCTTTTATCATTAAATTGTATATATTTTACTATAAGAATGTACCCTCTTCATTTTTTGAAAAAAAAATTTAATCAAACATTTATACTATTCGTATTGTAATCGATATTTTTATTAAAAAAATATAACCTTATTAATTAAAATATATACTATTTAAAAAAAGTCTTGTACCGTTAAACATTTTGTATACTCGAGGATTCAAGAAACCAACTCCATTTAGTAACTAACTATTTCACTGTTAAATTAGGCTAATACGTCCGATGAAGCCAACTTTAATGAGAGGTATTAACCATGCTTTGAGAACTTATACATTAATAAATAAAAATATATTGTACTTTGATAAATAAAAATTTATACACTTTACTAGAAAAAGAATTTAGTGAATTTTTTTGTTAGTTCTTTTAATAAAAAAAATTAATATAAAAAATTTATACATTTATTAAGAATCACATATTTCCTTTGTCACACAATATTAGTTACATATTTTCAATTTGAGTGTTCTTCCTCAATAGTTACATGGTAAATGGGACCCACACAGAACAATTAATATATTTTTATGAGGCTCACACATAACACTAATATAATTATATACTACATTAAAATATTATTTCTCTCACCTCACTACACATGTCACGCCCCAGTTTTCAATAAATAGAAAGAGAGATTTATTCACAATTCATTGATAATATTAACCTTTAATCTTGACGTGAACCATAAAATAAAGTTAATAAAATATCATAAACAGTGAAAATTATACAAAAGTATATTATTAGAATTTATATAAAAAGATTTTGGCGCAGCGCATTAATAAAAAGAGCTTTCACGCAATGCATCCGCCCCGGTACGCTGTCGCCGCCTCAACTTGAAATGAGTTTGGAGTGAAAGGGGTGAGCGTGTGAAATACACTCAGTGGGTTAACTTAAATGATTGCACAGTTAAAAATAAATATATATGCCAAATATACCATAAGATGTAACACATGTCAATTTAATGAAATAATTTGCACGTTGTCGTTCGATAACTCATTGGAAATATTTTAGACCGAATCGTCATTCGGTAACTTGTGTTAGTTGGTATATGTGCACCGAGCCATCACCCCAGTACGATGTTTGCATACTTTGAAATACATTTTAGTATTGAACTGACGTAGCCAGTAACTTGTGTTAGTTGGTATATGTACACCTAGTCATCACCCCGTACAAGTGTTAGTAAAAAAATATTTGTCATCGAACAAAAAGCACACATAACACATAACATGACATATAAGTAACACATATCACATTTTAACATAGCAATCATGACATAAAATTGTAGCACTCGATAAAAAGCGAAAGTTACCCCCACCTCAAACTTTCTTGGAAATAGTAGACTGGACAAGACTTGCTCTTCGATCTCAGAAATTCTTGAAAATGATATACTAATTTTATTACTAATATAAAATAAATATTTTTCATTTAAAATAATAATAGTGATAAAATTATAATAATTCTATTAAATGAAAAATTATACTTATAAATGAAAAATAAGATGATAATAATAATAATAATATTTATAATAAAAAGTTAAGTTAATATATAAATATAATAGTTACGTACGAAAGCCAAACTTTCAAAACTCTAATTTTTATTTATTAATTATATATATAAAATATATTTTTTATAAATTACAATTAAGTCTCTGAATTATATTAAATTCTCATTTAAACTTGCCCTAAACTTTAAACTTATTACAAAATGACCCAACTTGATTACAAAATGATCCAACTTGAGTTATACAACTCCAATTGAAATTCCGAAAAGACCGTTGCAATCCTCTTGAGGTGAGGATCACATCAATACTAATTTTGTATCAAAATATTGAAGTTTTGAAAATATGAAATTATACCATGAGGTGGATTTTTTCCCAACTTTTTCATTTTACATGAAAACTCAAAACTGATTATACCTTTGTGATCCTCGTGAGGAGAGCTTTAAAACGGACTAAAATATCAAAGTTAACTCACACCGAAACAAAATCTGTCATTAAAGGGGTTGAAACTTTGACAGAGCTTTTCTAGCTCAAAATGACATCTATTTTATAAAAGAATTATATATTTGAAATCTACGCTTCGAGACGAACATTTTGATATATAATAGGAAAAGAATAAATCACAAAGTGAATTGATCACTTGTAAAGCCGTGTGTGTGTGAATGTTTATATATATATATATATATATATATATATATATATATATATATATATATATATATATATATATATATATATATATATATATATTGTGTTGGTTGTCTATATATATACATACTAAACTTGGTGACAAAGTTTGATCACATCACTCACACATGTTACTATTTTATTAACTTTATTTTATGATTCACGCCCGCATTAAAGGTTAATATTATCAAAGAATTGTGAATAAATCTCCCTTTCTATTTATTTAAAACTGGGGCGTGACAACACAATAAAATACTATACTATTCCTTAATCCCCCATGTAAAAAACAAATGTAACTATTATTGCGGGATGGAGGGAGTGTACACTATTGAATAAAAATTAGACAAATACTTGTGTGAGATCATCTCACGTAAGGGCTTAAGTGAAACGGATAAAAAGTGATAAAATCGTTACTGAAAAGTGATACTCAATCGATGAAATGTAATATGGTGGAGTGAACCATTTCATGAACAATTCATAGTATAAATAAAAAGTGATAACATTTTATAGTGTAAGTAGTACTCCCTCCGTCCCAACTTCAACTTCACACTTTCCGTTTTGGTCAGTCTCAAATTCAACTTCATACTTTCAAAAAAGAAAAAAATAACTAATTAATATCCCTCCAACATACTTTAATTCCAAAATTTTCATCACCTTTTTAACACACATAACTTAATTTATCATTTATTACCAAAAAAATACCATACTACCCCCAAAAGTAAGTTAAAAAGTGACTTTTCTTAAACTCCGTATCTACAGTAAACGTGAAGTTGAATTTGGGATGAAGAGTGTAATATTTTATAACGAAAGAGATAACTAATTATGAAAGCGTAAAATGATCTCACCGTGATACGGTCTCTGGTCTCACACAAGACTTGCCCTAAAAGTTAATACAAATATGAGTATACGCGTTTATTGTATCACATTGTTTAAGAAAAATTGTATTTTTTTGACTAATTTTGTTGACTTTAGAGGGTATTATAGTATTTTTAGATAATAAAAAAATACTCCTATAAAGTAATGATATGTGTGTGTGAAAAATAGTGGCAAATTTGAAATTAAAGTAACTTTTGTGGATTTTGGATAAAGTTATGTTTCTTTTTTTAAATTGTGAAGAGTTTTGTGGGACAAACAAATGAGAAAAACGTGAAAGGTTTTGTGGGACTGAGGGAGTATAACTCTTTTGAGAGGCGAACATTCTAGAAAATAATACTCCCTCTATCCCGGGCAAAGGCCCTCATTTACTTTTTGCGCGTAAATTAAGGAGTACTATTATTTTATGTATAATGGGTAGTTGTATTAGTAGTAAGTGGTGGACCATACATGAGTCTCTTTTACTAAAAAAGGAAAAATGGGGACATTTGACTGAGACACCCAATATAGTAAAATGAGGACCTTTCGGTGGACGGAGGGAGTACTCATTTCGTGTGCTGATAAAGTATTCATTTTGCTATTTTGATCGTCCTTTTTAAAGGTTTTTATTTTTCTATTTTTGTATTTCCTCCATCCCAAAGAATTTGTGACATTTTTCATTTTGGGTTGTCTTGCAAAAGTTGTCATATTTTCTTTTTAAACATGTGGAACCCACAAAAACAATTAATCTATTCATGTGGGGCTCACACATACCACTAATATATCTACCCACTACACATTAAAATATTATATCCTCAACCTACTATCCATTAAATTATTATACTCATTAATCTTCATGCCTAAAAAAATGTTACATCTTTAATGGGACGGAGGGAGTAAAAAGAAACCCTTACATTATTACAATTATTCACTCTATATAAAATAATGATACTCCCTCCGTTCCACAAAACCCTTCACACTTTCCTCGTTTGTTTGTCCCACAATGCCCTTCACACCCCAAAAAAGGAAAAATTACTTTGTTCAACAACCTCAAAAGTTACTTTAATTTCAAATTTCCACTCTTTTTTCACACACATATAATTAATTTATACTTTTTTATTACCTAAAAATACTACAATACTCTCAAAAGTCAATAAAATTGATAAAAAAATATAATTTTTTTAAACAACGTGAAACAGTAAACGTGAAGCGTATTATGAGACAGAGGGAGGGAGTATATCTTAATTCACGTTAAAAAAATAAATATTTACGGTATTAATAAACGGAGGGAATTACCAACATTACAAAGAGATAAACTAGGAGACACGAAGATCCAGTTTAGTATCCCTCGTAAAAGAAAACCGAAATTGGGAGATTATGGGTGCGGAATTATTGAGAAAGTTAGTTGTGTGGTGGGAAAGGTGGATGTCAGTGGGATACTGTGATGGGTGCAATATTGGATGGTTCCACGATGACAGCTGTCATCGATTTTGGGATTCTCTCATCATCCCATCTTTTCGAACAATAATTCACATGCTATGCTTTCACCTAACATACTTTACCTCACGCTATATTATCCATTCACATCATATTCCTTCGTCTCTCCATGACTCCATCTAACTTCTCCAGCGGGTGGGTACTAATATCATTTCTACTCTATTGAGTTAAAATTTATTCACAAATACTCATATATATCAGTTTATGTAAATAATGATTTTTTCACACTCTAAACCCTCTTCATTCCAATCCTATTATACAATGTGTATTTTTATGTGTTTGAATTAAAGGAAAAATAGTATTACAAGTGTGTGATGTAAATCCGATTTATAAGAGACTAACTCAAATTTATTATCTTACTCCTATCCCAGGATAAGATATATTCCCTCCGTCCCGCCCAAACGTCATCGATTATTTTTTGTGCGTAGATTAATGAGTGTTATTCTTTTATGTGTAATGAATAGTTGTGTTAGTAATGAATGGTGGGTCACATGTGGTACCTTTTTTACTAAAAGTGAAAAATGTTGACATTTGGATGAGACGCTTAATATAGTAAAATGGGGACATTTCGGTGGGACGGAGAGAGTACATTTTTTTACTACATATTAAAATGTTATTTCTCTCATTTCATTGTACATTAAAATATTATATTAAGTATGGGGCGGAGGGAGTAATTGTTAATGTATTCATTTTTTTACATGTAAATTAATGAGTGTTACTCATTTCGTTCCACACTTAACTGTATCGACACTGTAGATACGTACGTAGTTTGAAAAAATTAATTTTTGACTGACTTTTTTTAAGAAGTATTGTGATATTTTTAAGTAATAAATAAAATATAAAGTATGTTACGTCTGTTGGGTGAGAGTGATATTTTTAAAATTAAAATGACTTTTTGAGGTTATGGATTAATATGACGTTTCTTTTTTTAATAGAGAGAATAGTGTGGAACAAATAAAAATAAAAAGTATAAAGATAAATATAAAAAGATAGGAACACTATTTTTTTTAAATACGAGTACTTGTAGTAATGAATATGATGGTAAAGCCCTCTTTCTATAGGGATAAATAAATACCCCATAGTAGGATTTGACGTTCAAAATTGGAAAAATAAACATATTGACGGTGAAGAAAGAGAAGGCTTCCTCCGTCTCTTTTTAATGGCTATGTTTGATTTTTGTACGTGATTAATGAATGTAGTATTTTAATATGTATTGAGGTAAGAGATATAATATTTTAATGTATAATAAATAATTGTATTGATGTTTTAAGTGGGTCATATTAAGATATATTTAAATCATTTTGTGTCGATTTCATATAAAAAAATAATAACTATTTAGGTAGTACACCCAAATTATAAATCCATTAACACGGGAATGGAGTATATAATTTAAAATTAACGTATAATTAATGTTAAGAATAAAATAAGACTCTAATAATATAAATGTACCTAAAGATGACATGTGCTCGTATAATATTTCCTTTGTCCTTTGCCTACTTTTTATTTTTTATGTTTCATCTATTATACGCATGTATAATCTATTATATATTTCATCGTCCAAAATAAATGTATCTGTTTCTATATATCTGAGCATGTATAATCTATTATATATTTCATCGTCCAAGATAAATATATCTGTTTCTATATATCTGAGATGTTCATTTCAAAAGCATTCTTCTTCATTTCTTAAAATGAAGGCTATACACTTATAAATTAAAATCTACTATAAAATTACAACTTATAACATTTCTTTATATATATGTGTAAGTTTTTTTTTTTTAATATTTAGTTTGAGATTTGGATTTCAAGTGAAATTTGGCATAATTGGGAGAAGAGATATGATGTTTTAATGTTGTTCTCTCTCTTGATTTATATGTTTTTGTAATGTGAAGTTAGTTTTGGTGGAAAGTCCAATACTAGCCCACATTTTATCTCCTGAAATGAGAGAAGTCTGATAAATCGACGGGCTTGCAAATTTTGTTAGAGCTTTCATATAGCTGGCAATTTGAAAAAATAATGACAACTTATTTGACTAGGCTAAAACTTAAGTATTGAAGGGACATTGTGTTTCCAAATTTAACAATTTTCAAAAGTTATATCTTTTAGTATTAAATGTTATATATTTTGGTATAAGGATGTGTATTATTTATTTTTTTAAAAAATTATTTTTTGTAATCAAATATTTATACTATTTATATTTCAACCGATCATTTCAATAAAAAAAATTTATACTCTTAATAATTAAAGTGTATATCCTTTAAAACGAAATGTCATACACTTACAAACATTGGGTGCACCCAGGACATAAGAGACCAACTCAATTGACTATTCAGTATTCAAAATGATATCCTGTTTGTCTCGTTGAAAATTGTTTTTATTGAGTTTAGTTAGTGTAAAACCTTCTCTATCATATCTTATATAGAACATGTGGTTCATATTCTTTCTAATTATTCTCTTCGTTCCATTTAAAATTACACATCTCTTTATAAAATATAAAGGAGAGATATAATTTTAAATGAGACAGAGGGAGTAATTAACTTATGCGTCTTCTTTAATGATTCCGCTCCTCAATTAATGTTACTTTGGTTTTCTTTTTATTTTATTTTTTATTATATTTAAAAAAGCACTTTAACCTAAACTCTAGGATGAAAAACCATAATGGTCAAATTATAATTGTATAATTCTGAGAATATAATTATAATTTCACAATTGTGTTTTGGGTATATTTACCCCATAAGGATTAGGATAGCATTGTAATTTCAAACTTATCATTTAGGGTATAAGAGTATAATTGTAATTTCACATTTATAGTTTAGGTATTTTATCCTAGTGGTTTAAGACATATTTTACCATTATGTTTTATTGTTTATCCTTAGGATTTAGAGTTAATTCTAAGAATATAATAATAATTTCACCATTGTGGTTTAAAGTATATTTCACTTCTATATTTAGGATATAATTGTAATTTCACTCTTATGATTTAGGGTATATAGAGGTGTTAAACGAGTCGAGCGAGCTCGAGCTCCCCATACTCGAGTTCGGCTCGAGTACTTTCGAGCCGAGCTCGAGCTCAGCTCGTTAAGGTAACGAGCTTATATACAAGCTCGACTCGACTCGAAAAATACTCGAGCGAGCTCGAGTTCGGCTCGTTAAACAAAAAGGTTGAGTTTTCGAGTCATATCAACCCGAGTCGAGCCTAAAATTAAGTAATATTTTTTATTATATTTAAAATATTTATTTTATTATATATTATTATAATTAAATAATAATTAATAATATTAATATTATTAATTATTATTTTTGAGCCTTAACGAGTTTATAAACAAGCTCGAATAGAAACGAGTCGAGCCGAGTTCGAGCTTTGTCGAGTCTAGTCGAACCTTCGAGCAGCTCGTTTTCCATAACAGCTCTAAGGGTATATTTCACTTATAGAATTTAGGGTACAATTGTAATTTCATCATTATAATTTAGGGTATATTTCAGTTCTAGAGTTTAGAATTTAGGGTTTCGGATATAATGGTCTTTTAAATATAATAATTAAAATAAAAACAAAGAAAATTAGAGAAAACAAAAGAAAACAATAATTGAGGAGTATTATATGTTAATTAATTAGGGGGAGTGAGACCCCATGTTCTACCTAAAATAAATGGAGAAGCCTTGGGTGAGACTATCTAATGGGATATATATATATATATATATATATCTAATCCGTAATTAAACTAAAGATTTGTTGTTGTTGTTTTTTTTTTTTTTAAATTAACAATTTTGCTTTATTTTATTTGGACATGACTTATTTGACCAGTGGTTTATTTTGCCAAAACTATTTAAAGTTGTGCCAATATATTAACTCAACGATAACCATAATTCACAAAAGTAAATTATATTGTGGTTTTTCCAACCATTAACTTAAGAGTTAATCTTTTGCAAATCGGGTTTACATAATAAACTTTGTAAATTTTATGGTCCCCTTAATTTAAACACCCTAGTAATATATAGAATATATAGAATTGGAAGGGAGACTCACCGTAAATCGGATTTACACAAGTGTTTGTGTTAACTTAATATCAAACCATATATGAATGAAGTTTAATCCTAATAACAAGTCAATTAAATAGCACAGTTCCAATGAGCATATACAAGACTCAATTATTATATGTGTGCTTATTCAAATTTCTTTTATGTCGTAGGGAGTGCCAGATTTATCAGATTTTGGAGAATTAAATGAAGTATATGAGATGGGGTATGGATTAGGAGAAGGTTGTCCACCAACCACTATTTTGGTGAAAAAGGAATTTCAGAAGAAGATTATATATCAACTGTCTCCAATAGAGGCAAGTTTTTTTAATTCTATTTCATTCTACTTAAATTTTTTAAATGATGTTTTAAAAAACTCATGATCTAAACCACTGACTTGTTTAATTAAAAACATAAAATAAAATAAAGTCATATTTTTCAATTCATTTAAAATTTGATAGCACTAGCCAAATTTATTTAGCAAGTAGCAAGGTTGATAGTTCGTTAACATATTTAATTTACTCTCTCTATCTTGAACAAATACTTGCGCTTATTATTATTATTTTTTTTACGTAAATTAAGATATATAATATTTTAATATGTAGTAGATAATTGTAAAAGTGTTGTATCTGGATTTATAGAGATAATTACTCTCTCCGTCTGCCGAAAGGTATACATTTTGCTGTTTTGGGCGTCTGCACTAAAGGTATACATTTCCCTTTTTAAACCCATAAGACCCACATGCATCAATACATTTAATATATGGGTCCCACACACCTTACTAATACAACTACATACTACTCATTAAATAATAATACTCCTTAATCCACGTGCAAAAAACAAATGTATACCTATTGGGCGGACGGAGGGAGTAATTGTTTTGTGTAGTTGCATCTAATAAAAAGAAAATGTGAATTTTAAGTAGAGATAAACCAAATTAATAATGTAAATCTTTATTAGGAACGGAGGAGTATTTTTTTTATATAAATTTGTATGAGGTCTAATTATTATTAATAAAAGTATCATGCAAAATAGAATAAAATATTATAGGTAAAAACTTGTTTGAGAACATTTTTTAAGATTTACTCTCTCCGTCTCTTTGATAAATGTTCATTTTGTCATTTTGGTCCGGCCAAATACAAAGTATCAATTTTCTTTTTGGGTTGATGTGACACACAAAATAATATTATTACACTCAAGCCATTACACATGGGGCCACATTCAACACTAATACAAGTACCTACTAAACATTAAAATATTATTTTTCTCACCTCATTACAGTTTAAAATATTACACTCCTTAATTTTCGTGCAAAAATCAAACGGACACTTATCAAGAAGATGGAGGGAGTAATTAATTTTAGGGTAATTTTGGAGTGCACCGGTACACCCCCAAGTTTATGGGTGAAAATAGGTAGTGGGTAGTTTTTTTATTTTTAAAAAATTTATTATTTTATTTTTTAATGGTGGAGATTGAATTGTATATTAATCTAACGATTAAGATTGTCTAGGTGCACCGCTGCATCCTAATTGGACTCTTAATTTTAATATCTATGCAATGGTAAACATATACTCCCTCCGTCCCGCGTTAAGGTTTATATATTTTATTTTAAATTGTCCCAAGTTAAGGTTTACAATTAATTTTTTGTCATGTTGGGCCCACACAAACAATTAATTATCTTATGTAGGTCCACACACAATATTAATACAACTGCCCATTTTACATTAAACATTATTTTTCTCACCTTACTACACATTAAAACATTATCCAGGGGCGGAGCTAGACAAAATTTTTTGGGGAGGCTAATCATTAATCACATTCGAACATTACTCTCTCCGTCCTTTTTTATATGGAGACTTTTTTTATCCGTCCCAAAATAATTTATAATACAAAATGTCATCATATTTTCGCACTTACCTGATCAACTCGTACATTTATTTTATTAAATTATCTAAAATTTCTCTTTTCTCTCTTACATAAACATCCCAAAAACTCATTTTTCTTAAATTATACATATGTACTTATGGGATGGATGGAGTACAATATAATGTAATATAAAAATATAACTTGCTATGATAAAGATTTAGAAGTATTTTCAAACAATTTTCAATGTTTGTAGAGTTTTGGGTAAGAAAAGTGTAAAACATATTTTTTTTTATTGATTCAAAATGAGATATATTAAAGTATGTGTAGAAGCAATCGTTGTTCTTTATCAATGTAAGAAAGTTTAGACAATTAAAAATCAGTATTAGAAAGAATAATCATTAAAAGTTTATATATCATACATGTATATACTAGGGGAGTTTATGGAGTTTGGGGGGGGAGGGCGCTAGAGCCCCTCACCCTTGTGAAAAGATACACCCTTGACATTATATCTTTTAATCTCCGTACAAAAATAAATGTCAACGTTAATGTAAGACGGAGGGAGTATTTGTTTTAGAATATTTATACTCCTGTTTTTGTGTTGAGAATTAAGGTTCGTTTACATATAGGATTCAACTTTGGCGGCAATGCTACTGAGGCCAGGGCCGGTTCAGGCACTCCAAAAAGCTCAATTTGCATACACCGAAGATGCAGAGGAAGTACCCAGAATATACATCAAAACGACATACGATAACGTTGTCAAACCAGAACAACAAGAGGCGATGATTAAGAAATGGCCGCCATCTGATGTTTATGTTTTGGAAAGTGATCATAGCCCTTTTTTTTCTGCTCCTTTTTCCCTCTTTGGCCTATTTGTCAAGGCTGCTGTTTCATTTGGATATTGATGTATCTCATTTTACCTTCGAATAACAACACACAATAGTAATTAATAACATATATGTATTCTTTTATCTCTACTTATTCTCTAATATTTTAAGGTGGTGCTTATTTAAGGTTTTCAATATCAAAATTGAGTTTTTAAAACCCAAACATGTTCTACTTTTAGTTTGTAAATTAAATTTTAAAATCCACACTTGTACCAACTCTTGCATTAGCCAACTTATCAACAGTATATGTTCTCAGGAAGGGCAATCTTTTAATTCGAAAAAATATTTACTTTTCAACTCTTTATTTAATATGCAAATCACATCATGAAATCTCTCTTCTCCTTCATATTTTTGTTGCCTTGCTTAATGGGATTACAGTAGTAATACAATATTCGTAACTTATTTAATTTCAGGAACTCTACTCATATACTCCATCCATACCCCAAAGTATTGCAAGTATTCTTGTTTGTCGGTGTTTAAAAAAAATAGTTTTTTAATGTATAAAGTAAGAAAGAGAAGAAGTATTTTATGTGATTTAATGAAAAATGTGTGTAAAGTTATTGAGATATGTGAAAAAGTGAGTATTATGTTGGGATATGTGTAAAAAGTAGGCATTATTGTCATATATTTTTTACTATTTTTAGTAAAAGTAAAGTGTGAAATACTTTAAGGAACACATTAAAAAGAAAAGTGTGAAATACAACGGGGGGCGGAGGAATTAAGTATATATATAGGGTTTATTATTAATAGATACAAGTATTAATAGTCTAATTACTAATAGATATATTAATTAAAGTGCCAATAGAAAAAACCACACAATACCACAATTAAAATTTTTTTACAACTCTCTAATTACATTCTTTCTCTTCTAACCAAAACTCCCATGAAAAGACATGTTGTGTAGACATGCATGCATGTTTAATTAAGCAATGCACACGTGGGAAGATGAAGTAGGGTAAGCAATGCACATGACTGGAGGGATAAGATCAGCTGGATACATGAGATGAAGATTGTTGGATCATCATGCATCACAACCGTGCATTGGGAAGGAATCAAAGGTGGTTGATTAGTTAGTTTGTTACAAAACTAACTATCACGCTGGTAGGGTCACGTGGAGCTGTTTTGAGTTGGTTGATCAAGCTAATGCTTGATATATAAGTTAGAATCTAAGTAAAAAATGTGTGAATCAGATCAGCCTTAAGAGAGATCAAATTAGGGTTCATAAGTAAGAGAGTTTTACATCATCTTCATTGCTGTAACTTGTAATCATTATAAGAGTATTCTTCTTCTTAAGAGTGAATATAGGCTTATGCCGAACCACTATAGATCATTATATTCATCTCGTTTATGTGTTCAATTACAAATCAATACGTGAGTGATCATAAGATAGAAAGTGTGTGAGTTCTTGAGAGAAAGTTCAAGTTCTTGCATTAGTTTCATGAGAATTGGCGACATCTATGGGAAGGATAAGCCATAGACAATTGATCAGAGAAGAGAATCATGGTTACAACTAAGTTTGATGTGGAAAAGTTCATAGATCAGGCAGATTTTAGTTTGTGGAGGATGAAGATAGAGGCCATACTGATTCAACAAGGTTTTGCAGATGCAATCAAGCCTCTTCCAGAAAATCAAGCAGCTGCAGTTGATGCAGTTGCACAAGCGCAAATTAAGATCAACAATCTAAGGCTCGAAGTGAAATTATCTTGAGTTTAAGAGACAAGGCTCTGAGAGAAATTTCAAAATAATCAACAACAAGAGGTATTTGGAAGAAACTAGAAGATCTATATATGGTGAAGAGTTTGGCAAGTCGGCTGTACATGAAGCAAAACTCTACTCCTTCAAAATGATAGAAGATAAGTCCATACTTACTCAATTAGATGATTTCAATAAGATCATAGATGATTTAGAGAATATAGATGTAGCTATGCAAAGTGAAGATAAGGCTTTGATTCTACTATCTGATCTTCCTAAATCTTTTGAAAGTTTAAGAGATACATTGTTGTTTGGTAATGTTGAGTCTATCACAATTGATCAGGTTCAATTGGCTCTGAATCAAAAGAATTACACAAGATTTCAGATACTACAATTGCTGGTGAAGGCCTTGTGGTCAAGAAGCAAAACAAGTGGAATAAGAGTGACAAGAAAACTGGTGCAGATAAGAAGAAGTTTGAAAAGAACAATCAGAGTGCACCAGCAGATGAAGAAAATAATAATTGCTTCCTTGCAATAAACTTAGTCATTTTAAGAAGCAATGCCACAAGTGGAAAGCTATGGTGGCAAGAAATATTGCAGAGAAAGGGGGAAATCAGAAGATACATACCAACCAAGTAATAGAAAACAAAGGCAATAATGATCAAGATTATATTGAGGCTTTGGTTGTTGTCTCAGGCTCTGTAACAGATCAGTGGGTATTAGATTCAGGTTGCACATTCCATATGACATCAGTGAAGGACTGGTTACTGAATTGAAGCCATACAATGAAGGATCAGTCTTGTTAAGCAATGATCAAGCCATTAAGATTGAAGGAATTGGTTCTGTAAAATTTAAAATGCTTGATGGAAATATCAAATTACTGACAAATGTAAGATATGTACCAGGATTAAGGAGGAATCTAATATCCTTGGGGATGTTGGACTCTCAAGGGTGTATATGTCAGTTAAAGGAGGCATTCTCGCTATTATGAAAGGGAATTCAGTGGTAATGAAAGGTGTTAAGAGCTCTGATCTTTACTTCCTCGATGGATCAGTAGTGTCTGGACAGTTGAATACTTCACAAGATCAAGAGGATGTTCATTTGTGGCATGGCAGGTTAGCTCATGTAAGTGAGAGAGGGTTACAAGAGCTAGCAAGACAAAAACTATTGAAGATCAGTTCACCTTGCAAGTTGGATCAATGTGAAGATTGTGCTTTATGTAAGGCAAAGAGGTTGAAGTTTGGTTCTGCAGAGCACAATACAACAGATCAGCTTCAATATGTTCATACAGACTTATGAGGACCATCTAGAAATCCAAATATGGGAGGAGAAAGATATTTCATATCCTTCATAGATGATTACTCTAGAAAAGTGTGGATGAAGATCCTAAAATCCAAGGATCAAACATTTGTTGCATGGATTGGTTGTTGAGGTAGAGAATCAAACAGGAAACAAGTTAAAGTGTTTGAGATCAGATAATGGACTTGAGTTTGTTTTAGATGAGTTTAATACTTTCTACAGAGATAAAGGGATCAAGAGACATAAGACTATATCTGGAACTCCACAACAAAACGATATTGCAGAAAGAATGAATCAAACATTACTTGAAAGAGTAAGATGTATGTTGAGTAGTGGAGGATTTACAAAAGGATTCTGGGGTGAACTTGTGACTACAGCTGCTTACCTGATCAACCTATGTCCATCAGCAGCCTTAAAATTCAAACCACCAGAAGAGATGTGGTCTAGAAGAACTCTAAAATATAGTCAATTGAGAGTGATATGTTGTCAAGCATACTCTCATGTGAAGCATGAAAATTGGAGCCAAGAGCAGTAAAATGTATTATGGTTGGATACCCCAAAGAAGTTAAAGGATATAGGTTGTGGTATTATGAAACTAACAAGTTTATTATTAGTAGAGATGTCACATTCAATGAGAAGAAGATGTCATTAGTTGAAAGAAATTCTGTAGTATCAGTTATTACAGATACATCTAAGCCTCAGGTGTAGCAAGCAAGAAAAGAAGTTCAGCAAGACATTAATCATAAAAAATGCTGATCAGAGGAAGGAAGGGAGCTCAACTAGTTCAAATGGCTCAAGGTATGATTTAAGTACTTATCAACTTGTCAGAGATAGGGTTAGAAGGCAGATTAAAGCACCTATAAGATACATGGAGGCTGATATAGTTTCATATGCACTATTTGTTGCATATGATGTGGAAAGTTATGAACCAAGATAATATGAAGAAGCTATATCAGGGAGTGATAGTAGCAAGTGGATAGTTGCCATGGAGGAGGAGTTACTATCATTACATAAAAACAAGACTTGGAAGATTGTTGAAAGACCTAAATCTCAGATGGTAGTAAGTTGTAAATGGATTTATAAGAAGAAACCAATTACAAGCAAAGAAGGAGGAATAAGATACAAGACAAGACTTGTAGTAAGAGGTTTTTCACATAAAGAAGGGGTGGATTACAATGAAATATTCTCTCCTGTTGTCAAACATTGTTCTATTAGAATACTCTTGGCACTAGTGACTCAATATGATCTTGAACTATATCAAATGGATGTCACTACAACATTCTTATGTGGAAGTTTAGAGGAAGACATTTACATGAAGATACTGAGGGTGTAAGTGTTGAAGATGCTGATAATAAGGCTTGTCTGTTACTGAAATCCTTATATGGATTGAAACAAAGCCCAAGACAATGGTATTTGAAATTTGATGATTATATTACATTAAATGGATTTAATAGGAGCTTACATGACAGCTGTGTGTATGTAAGATACAAGGAAGGATGTTATACTTATCTACTTCTGTATGTAGATGACATTCTTATAGCTTGTAGGGATCATGCTGGAATAGATGAAGTAAAGTAGATACTTAAATTGGAATTTGATATGAAAGATCTTGGGGAAGCAAATATGATCTTGGGCATGCAGATGGAAAGAAACAGATCAGTAGGAGAGTTAAAGTTGTTCAAAGAATCATACTTGGACAAAGTCCTTAAGAGATACAATATGAATCTCTGTAAGACAGTAGCAACACCAGCTAAACAAGGTGTAAAACAATCATTGCGTCAAGGGCCTCAGACAGATAAGGAAAAGATTGAGATGAGCAACATACCTTACACACGCTGTTGGAAGCTTTATGTATGCCATGGTATGTTGCAGGCCAGACCTGGCATATGTGATGAGTATGATCAGCAGATTTATGAGCAATCCAGGTTTACTTCATTGGAATTCAATAATGTGCGCACTTAGATATGTGAAAGGGACCATCACAACAGGTTTAAAGTTTCAGAAAGTGTCAACATGGGATAAGGCAGTAGTTGGATATGTTGATGCTAATTATGCATCAAATCTTGACACTAGAAAGTCCCTTACAGGTTATGTATTCAATCTATTTGGCACTGCAGTGAGTTGGAAGGCAACACATCAACATATAATGGCCCTATCATCTACAGAAGTTAAATTTGTTGCTCTTACAGAAGAAATCAAAGAAGGAGTGTGGCTGATTGGAATACTAAGTGAGTTTGACATTCAGCAAGAAACGATTTAGGTGTATTGTGACAATCAAAGTGTAGTGCATCAAAACATCAGGGGTACCATGAAAGGACCAAGCACATTGATGTGAAGCTGTACTTTATAAGTGACATGATACAAAAGGGAGTAGTGGTGGTCAAGAAGATCAAAACTTCAGAGAATCCAGCTGATATGTTTACTAAAGTCTTACCAGTTCAAAAGTATGAACTGTGTAAGCATATGATCCATCTGAATTAAGTAAGAAAGGGAAAAGGTGACCGCAACCTTAAATAGCAACAAGGTGGAGAAGTTTACAATTTGTGATGATGCAGTCTAAGGTGGAGTATTGTTGTGTAGACATACATGCATGCTTAATTAAGTAATGCACACGTGGGAAGATGAAGTAGGGTAAGCAATGCACATGATTGGAGGGATAGGATCAGCTGGATACATGAGATGAAGATCGTTGGATCATCATGCATCACAGCCGTGTATTGGGAAGGAATCAAAGATGGTTGAATAGTTAGTTTATTACAAAACTAACTTGCAAGCTGGTAGGGTCATGTGGAGCTGTTTTGAGTTGGTTGATGAAGCTAATGCTTGATATATAAGTCAGAATCTTAGTAGAAAACGTATGAATTAGATCAGCCTTAAGAGAGATCAAATTAGGGTTCATAAGTAAGAGAGTTCTACATCATCTTTATTGCTGTAACTTGTAATCATCATAAGAGTATTCTTTCTTAAGAGTGGATGTAGGCTTACGCCGAACCACTATAGATCCTTGTATTCATCTCGTTTATGTGTTCAATTATAAATCAATACGTGAGTGATCATAAGATAGAAAGTGTGTGAGTTCTTGAGAGGAAGTTCAAGTTCTTGCGTTAGTTTCATGAGAAGACTATTATACTTCTCACCCAAAAATTAAAATAGTTTTAACTACCTACACTAACCACCGCTGGCACCGGCGCTGACCACCGCTGGCACCGTCACCGACCACCGCCTACCGGCCGCCGCCATCAACCTACACCGGAACCGATGTGGGTATGGATCCGTGTGGGTGACCTACACCGAAATCTACATCGGAACCGATGTGGGTACGGACCCGTGTGGGTGACCTACACCAAAACCGATGTCGGTGGACCCATGTGGGTGACCTACATCGAAACCAACACAGGGGATATATTGGGTATTGGGTTTGAATAGTAGGGGTAAAAATATCC
Organism: Pogostemon cablin; assembly: GCA_023678885.1. NCBI lineage: Eukaryota > Viridiplantae > Streptophyta > Magnoliopsida > Lamiales > Lamiaceae > Pogostemon > Pogostemon cablin. Next base: position 17,024,433 of record CM042980.1, on the reverse strand, counting down.
AAAAAAGTACAAAAGTTTAAAATAGATAACAAAAAAAAGTGTTGGTAAAGTTTTTGGACAATGAAATTTGTGTATTATTTCAATTCTCCCTTAATCTAATATAATTACTGTTAAATACGTGGGGTCTTTTTTTTTTCATCATTACCCTTAAACCTTTGCAGATAAATATTAATTATATATATATAATAATAACACACTTGATTTTCCATAAAGATTTGAAATATAAATTTCTCAACCAAATATCGGAGTAAGTATATTCACCAAGTTCACATTTGTGTTCATCCAAATAATAAACTAGTCTATTCACCAAACTGTGTAAGTATATGGACAGGTGTAGTTAAACTGCACACCTTCGTACCTTAATGTAAAAGAGGATAAGTATACAGGCAAGTGTAGAATAACCAGTAAGTGCAGATTAGTGTTTATCCAAATATTGAACTAATTTATTTTCAAAATGGGGTAAAGTTTACAGATGAAGTTAGACTCCACACCTCTGTGCATTACAGTAAAGACTATCTACTATCTAGTCTAATTACACATTGTGCACTAATGTTCATGAATATCGCAACATGTATGCCGATGTGCAGAGCAATTTTAGGCCCAAAAACCGGTTACTAAAAAAATATTTGTGAAAAATAAACATTAAAGTAGTTTATTATTGTTGAAACTTAACTTTCTCAATGAGAAAAAAAATTCGAAAACAGAAAAAAGAGGACTTTGATCCGGCAATATGAAGGGTGTGTTTTGATCGGATGTTTTTCACTCTTTTTGTTCACTCACAAGAATGATTACCTTCAAATGTAAAGGATCAATTGTAGCACACACGTGACCAAATTAAATTATCGAATCCATGAGATTAGAGTTAAATAAAATACGCACTAGAAAATTTGCACCACTAATAATTAAGACAAAGTAACATTTTCTAGAGTTTGGAAATAATAACTAATTATGCAGAAAATTAAATAGAAAAATAAAATAAATAAATAGAAGCCACACTCAATCACATGTGTTTCAAGAGACAAGAACAAGATAGCTTTAGGAAAATTCAGTTTATCATGTGAAATAAGACAAATAAACAAGTGAATCAAATTATGCAGAATTTTATAGGAATGATCACTTAAGCATGCTAAACCACTCATGGACAAGTGAGATTTAGCAATTTAAAAAAAACATAAATTTTTAGGACCAAATTAATAAGGTACTTCCCTATTCCATCTATAGGTACTTCATGCTAAATTCCATCTAAGGGTAGAGCACTACACTTCCCTTTATACGTAACAAAGAAATTAAATACCCACAACCCCTTATTCGCTTTATAGGCGATTTACATGCAAAATTTCATATAATAGTGCAAGGGATCTATCCTTTCTAGGTACTAAAAGAATTGGATTAGAGTTTCCTTACCTTATTTCTCTTTAACAATGTTCTACAAAATTATCATCACGATGTCTAAAATCTCAAATAAACATGATAAACTTTCAGACCCTAAAACTATTAAAAGAAAACTAGCCCATGGTGTTACAAAACAACAACCATAGAAAAATTGTTCTTACCCATGAGTCTATGAACCAACAATAAAAAATAAAAGAAAGAAGAAAAATTCTTATCGCGTAATTCTTCGTCTTCTCTATCCGTCTTGATTATCCTCCTCCGTTCTCCTTCTCAAGTAATAAACACCGTGATTGAGTATGAGAGATGATGGATGAAAGGCGGGTATTGGGTAGAAGGTCAGAGACGGAAGTGTGTGAGGCGTGAAATGTGTCGTATTCAGCGATGATCTGTTCTGCTTGCACGCGAGGCTTATATGTGAGAAATATCTTATAGAAAAATCCAATGGGCCTCACTGGAATAAAGTGATGGGCCTTCTCTCTTCCAAATCAACCATTATCCATTAGTGGGCCTGGCATGGCAAGAGAGATAATGAGCTCTCAATAATTATTCTCAAACAACATACTACTTGGCCCCATATATTGGCAATCCACGATTCTACTGCCCACAATCTAATAATGATTTTACCAGCCATGTATGATGACGTGGCATTAGTATTTAATTCCCAATTCAATTAACAACATGGCACAACTTATAAATATCAAATGGAATAAGCATCTTGGAACTTTTGTTGCTCGCATGATCAACGTAGATGCTTACACATCTTTACTTCCCTCCTTAACTTCTATCAATCTTACTCCAAAATATGCTTATAATCTGCAAAATCTCAACAATACCCGTGAAGTCATAGAAATTATGAAAATAAATAATAAACTCCAAAAATAATATTAAAATAGTGAAATTATAATATAAAAACGGTCTATGAAAAATACGAATTTCGTTCTGAACAAATGTGCGTTCTAGAAATAGATTAGTGTGTTTCTTTGGTTTTGATAGTGTCAAAATTAGTGACAGATTTAATGAGATATTTTAGGAATAACATGACTGTAAAATATAATTTTCACATTAATGCTAATATAGGTAATTTGGGTAATAAAATATATAATTTTGTAGTTTGAAGTTAATGTATTATATAGCAATATTTAAATATATTTTGTATCTGCTAATTAGTGACCCAATAATATATTTATGTGAATCGGTTCGTACATCTGGTTTAATAAAAAATATTTTTTAATAAATAAAATTACTCTTTAAAAAGATGAGCTATTGCTTTTTTTTATGAAAAATATTACTAGTATCAACAAAAATATAAAAAATAGAAAATATCAGAATTTGAAAAGTAATTTTTTTTCATTCAAAAATTAATAATTTATCCTTTTTAAAGAGTACATTTCATATACTCAAGAGTTATCAATATATTAGAGTGTAAGAATTTGATGAGTAATATTTTTCATTTAGAAATTAATAGATCATCTCTCTAAAAAGTAATTATCTTACATGTAATAAGGAGTATGATCGATAAACCAATATGCACCTGTGAACCCGATGATCATCGCTGTTTTCACCTAAATTACAATATATTTTTATGTGTTATTTTCATATATTTTGTTTGTTTCTTGTAGTATTTGATGGTGCTTATTGTTCGTTTGGAGAATTTGTGTGATGATATGTAAATTTGTGAAAATGAGATTAAATGTATGTTAAACAGATGAATAATGGAGTCGGGAACCGAAACAGGTGAAAATGGGTGGAAGATGACAGAACTCGACATGGCTCTTGAACTCGAGTCGAGTTCGGGTACTGAGCCCGTGTCGAGTCCATTAAGTCGATTGTCCACATCAGAGATATGAACTTTCCCTCTCTTGTTCATCGAGTTTCAGAGCTTGAGTCGAGCTCCATCATGTTGCAGAAACTGCCGAGAAAGCTGTTACAACTCGAGTCGAGCTGCAGACCTCAAGTCGAGTTCGCTCAAATTTTAGAAATTAATTCAGCGCCGATTGTAGAAAGTTCTAGGTCTAAAAATACATCATTGCATCATTTTTACTGGAGGAACACATTCTGGAGTAGTTACACACACTATTCACCTAAAATCTCACATTTTCTCTCCATCCCATTCTACCTCAATTCCATCATTTATACCATCAATTCTCATTGAATTTTCACACATCCATCCATTACCACACCATCTACCACAAAACTAAGAAGGAGCACTCAATTGGTGGAGAAATTGACATAATAGAAGACGAGGAGTCCAACCTTGCAAGTGAAGCTCATCATCTTTTATTAGGTAAAACTTTTTTATCTATTAACTTTTTTTGATTTTGAAATTTGTCCATTGATTTCATACTTTTTGAAATTGGTCCAGTAGGTTTATAAAATTCGATAAATTCGTCCTCAGATCGGCTGTAGCGGGCCTCTCACCTGGTAATGCTGACTTGTAATGTCTACGTGGCTTTTCTTTTTTTTTTTAAAGAAATTCAACTGGTGTAGGTTTCCTCCTCACTCTCTCTCTCTTTTCTTTTTTTTATCAGAAATCTTCACCCATCAAGAATGCATTCATAACCTACCATCTCTCCCCGCCTCCTCCACGACCTCCACCACCACCACCTCCATCTCCTCCACCACCATCCCCACCGCCTCCATCATCTCACCCGCCGCCTCCACCACCGTCTCGCCCGCCTTCTCCACGACCTCAACCTCCGTCTCTTCCACCACCATCTCCACCACCTCATAGCAATCTCCCCAGCCACCTCCATCGCCATGTCCCCCTCCTCCTTCGCCTCCACCACCTTCTCCTTCGCCTCCAATAGCATGCATTCCTCGCCCTCCAAATCTCTCTGCAGATTTGCCGCCAGACATTGAAGCATTCTTTTGTCAAGCATCACCACCACCATGCATCCCTCTCCCGACAGCTGGTCTCCCTACAGGTCTGCCAAATCTCATTCTCGGCCTCTTTTATCAATTGTTGAGAGTGAAAATCAGCGTATTTTAGTATCCAATTTAACACCTTTTTGATGGAAATTGTTGTTATATATTAGCACAAGTGATTTATATTCAATATATATAGAAAAAAAGGTGCATTTGAGCCATTTTATTGTATTTTAGGTGAAAAAGGATCAAAAGTGCAAAGTTAGAAGAATGCTGAAAAATGCATGCTCACATTGCGTAATTTTTTTGTTTTTGTGTGGAACTCAAAATAGTGTTATAATACATGATTGGAGAGCCACGGAAGAGAAGATCATTTTGGCAAAAGAATCGTTCAAATCGGAGTTTGAACGAGAAAGTTATGCGTAAAATCGTGAGGTTGCGCAGCTGCCGGCGAGAATTTCCGAAAATTAGCCCATATTTCCTATTTTTTAGAGCACAATTAATATCCTTATTATATAATCCTCCATGATTCACCCATATTTTTTCTTTCTTTATTTTATTCCCTTTCACACCTATATATATATTTACATCATCATTCATGTGAGAAAAGCCAAAATCATCCTACACCACACCACAAGGGGGGATCACCCCCCACACCTTCCATCATCCACATCCCTTCATGCATCCATCCATCACTGTGAAGATTCGTCTGCTGAATTATGAGGAAAACCAAGAAGAAGATTCAAGATGGAGAAGGACGCGACGACGCCCGCATATAGGGTTTTATTCGTTTCCTAATTTATTTTGTAATTTTCCAGAAATATAGGTAAAAACTATCCAACACCAATGATTGTTCTTCGCAATATCATGAGCTAGAACCGTTTTGGTAGTCTAGGGTTTTGAAAGTTTTATGAATTAATTAAATTTTCTTGTATGTCCTCCATACAACACTATTTGTGGAATTATTTTATATATGATTGCATGTTTTTAACTAATATTCACGGTTGTTTTGTGCATCTTCAACTGTTATATAGAATCTGAATATATATCTTGGTTGTTGATTGAGCGCGTTCACTGCTGAACAGGATTTATTATTATGATTATAAGTGAGGGGACTCCGAAGCTTCATTCGGGTTAGTAAGTGAGGGGAATTCTAGTCGTGGAAAATAATTAATACTGATAATACCTAGAAATGAGGGGTGAAATTACGTCTGTTGCTCCGAGGTTATTCACACGTGTTACACGCATATTTAGTGATGTGTTCATAGTCTACAAGGCAGAGTTGGCCTACACTTGAGAGAGAAATTAATGAGTAAAACTGGGTTATCATATAGCTACATATTCTCCTTTCTTGAGTCACATTCGTATTCTTCTGGTGCTTATTTTATTTTAATTGTTATTTAATTTTTAGTAATTTAGTTAATTAGGTAATAATTCTCATAAATCTTTTTGTCATCCGTCTTAATTAATTTAGTAAATGATTAAATTGATAATACACCGTTCTTTGGGTTCGATATTTAACTTGGTCGCTTGCTTAAGCTGCAATTGATATCCTTAATACTTGGGGATTAATTTTGCATGCAAAGAAAACACGCATCACCAATCACCACTGCCCCCTCCACCACTGTCATCTCCAGCGCCTCCACCACTCGTATCACTACTGCCATTACCTCTACTGCCGTCAAATACTTCTCAAAGTTGGATCAGAAAAGCTTGCTTCCAAACTCATCAATCTCCTCACCTTTAACGGCTACCACCACTGAAAGATCTCTAAGCTACGACAAACTCTGGACCAGTTGCAGCCCCATCTTAATTTCAAACACCTCTCAATTCTCTCTTCTTTCCATATCTTCTCCTATCAGATTCCACTCAATCGTTTCCTGCATCAGCTTGAAGAACCCCACATTGCTTTTGTACATTTCAAACACCATTCCCACCTGCCCGCCATGCTCTAAGTTGTTCACCACGCTCGCTAACGTGTCGCCCAACACTCCCACCACCATTGCCCGCTCGTCGTGAGAAGGTGATCCCACCAGAGCACTCCCAAAGGCTCCTGAACTAGTCAGCACCTGCCTCGCCACGACCAGAAACTTGTATAGTTTCAACGCGTTCTCCCCTAGTCTCAAGTAACCTTCTTTATCTTTTATTTTTAAAACGTTCACTATTTCTCTTATTTTTTCCTCCAATTTGCAGTTCCACCTGTTATAATCCGAATTTCCCCTCGGTGAATGCCTTCTTCGTTGTTCTGGCCACCACACTACGGGCTCCACCGTCGCTGAAAACTTCTCCAGCATCGCGCACAGAAGCAACAATGGGTAAGCCTTATCTAGAGCCAATACCTTCTCCATCATCTTCTTCACATCTATGCTCGTCGGGTTTTTGATATAGGAAAGCTTTAACACCTCTGCAGGAGCGCTGCCACTGATGGCGGCGATGCCAGCCATGGTGGGATCCATGAGAGTGATGGAGTTTATGGACATTAAAAGAAGGGTATTTCAATTTTTTCTTTGGTCATCCAAAGAAGAGTGATGAAATTGGTCCACTGCCTTCAAGCTTTTCTAATCCAATTCATCTAAGAATTTTATCGTCGCTACAACACGAAATCCCACACGCTCAAACGGCGGAGGCTGTGGTGGTGGCATCTTGATGGATTTCTTATGCTGTGGTAGTGGGGTGAGGATGGGTGATAAAGAATAGATGGGAGAGAGAAAGGATGAGGAGGATGAACCACCCACGTCGTCTTTCTTAAAAATTAAAAAAAAAGTGACGTAGGCATTACAGGTCAGCATTACCCGATGCTACAGCCGGTTAGAGGACGAATTTATCGAATTTTTTAAACTTAATAGACCAATTTCAAAAAGTGTAAAATCGATGGACCAATTTCAAAATCAGAGAAAGTTAAAGGATAAAAATGTGTATTTACCTCTTTTATTTTGTCATTTTTCTCTTTTTATGGCTCAATTGGAGCAAGTTATGGATTGTAATGAATTTTCTATGAATGTTGTAGACTAGGCCTCTTGTGATGCCAGCTATCATATGTGGTTTGGAATTCTAGGTTTGCACACAAAGTGTTTGATGAATTGATTGGATTTATTTGCATTCTATTGTGAATGGTTATTCTTATCTTATGTTATGACTTGTGTGGTTAATTAATTATTGCATGTTAATTAGAGTGTAAACTTGATTATATGTTGTGGTTGATTAACTGAATGGCATGAGATGACTATATTATAAGTGTGACATGAGATTGTAAAGTTCAATACATGTTTAGAACCTCACAATAGGACATGAGAGAGAGTTGCCTATAAAACGGAACTTAGACCTTGTGATTGGACTTCTCTATAGGACTCTAATACCTCATTAGAGAATGGGAAGCATAGTGAAACTCTCCTAGGAGCCATTTTGAGATTACTTATGTGATAAGTGTCTTCATCTATGTGTGTCTTATAAAGGAGCATATAGTAGAAATAGTGAGAGCCTATAGTATCCAATCCATGACATTCATCATCAAATGTGTATGAGCCTAGAAAACCTCTACATAGTGTAGCTAGCTTTACTACCTTCTTAGATTGTTCTACCTTCACTCATCATCCATATCACTTGTTACTTGTGCATTTTTATATTTGCTTTCTACTTGTTTTCATTTGTTGGTAATTTGTAGTTAAATAACCAATCTATCATTCATTTGTCCATCTGGAGTGAGCATTTTACGAATACGGATATACAACCTTCTATTTAGGGATTCGACATTTATTACTTGATCACCGACACTATACAATGATAGAGTACAGTTGCTCTACGTATGGTAAACACAGGTCACCCGATTTATACAAATGTTTGCCTTTTTCTTAAAATTATATTAATGATTAAAATGAGGATCCATCTCATGAAATATGATATATGGTTTCACACAAGTGTCCTTCCTTATATGAGAAAATGCAAAATGGAAAAATAAAAAGAAAATTTTAAAGAAAAGAGGGGAATAACACATTGACATGAAATAATCAAATCTACCAACTTTTTCATATTAAACGATGTAATACCCCTATGTTATGTCAGTTTTGCTTAAGATTGTCATATCCACTTTAATAAAGTTAGCTCAATCATTTGATTCATCGCCTAATTAGTTGAAACACAATTAATTACAGATGAAATACTAAGCCCGAATAGAAAAGAAAAGAAAAGAAAAAACCCTAAAAATACTATGTCCAAATAATGAAATTACACTAAACCCGAATAGTGTTATTACCTTCAGGAAAAAAAAAGAAAAAAAAATTATACACTAAGTCCAAATAGGTGTAAAAATTAAAAGAAAAAAATGACACATAGCACGAATATGATTAATACATCAAGTTTGAACTTATAGAAAGCACAATAGATCTTTAAAATATTTTTTAATTAATAATAATCTTATGGGACAAAATCATAAATGTCCATTGTGATGGGTGTAAAATAAAAAATTCCCACTTGATTTAAAAAATGCCCATTTTAAAGCCAATTAGATACATTTACCCCTGATTTAACCTAAGATTTTATGTTGTCTGTTCTTGATTACCGTGAAGTCAAATTTTGAATCATTTAATACTCCCTCCGTCCAACATCAATGTATCCATTTGTCTTTTACACATGGATTAAGGAGTATTATTATTTTATGTGTAGTAGGTAGTTGTATTAATGGGGTGTGGGTCCCATATTTTACTTGTATTAATGGAGGGTGTGTGTTGAAAGTGGAAAAATTCACATAATTTGAGCTTTGATTTCTGTGTGAATTGTGTATGATTTGGTCTTAAATCGAGGCGAATCAGGATATGCATGGAAAAGTCACAAATCAAGTGCTACAGAGGTTGTTTGAGCTTAATTTTGCCGGAAAATAGGTCGGAAGTGCTCAGAATCAGAAGGAGTGAATTTCAACTGCCCGTTCGACCAAGTTATTTTGGTCGAACAATGGTCGAACGATAAGCAGAAGATGATTCAGTGCATAGGTGATCTGTTCGACTGGGGGCCATATTGTTCGACTAGATCCATTTTGGTCGAACGGCTGTGTGGAGTTTAAGATGCATACAGTTTTACACTCCAGTGCGTGTATCTATTGTTGGATTGTATACTAAAAGTCTAGCTTTTTGTATGAATAATGTTTTTGACAATATTTGATATGAGAATCATGTGATCAAACGTTTTGCATAATTGTTTATGAATTGTTTCAAAAGTCTATTTACTTTATACTGTAGATAATGTGATGTTCAGCGTCACATAGAAGATCATATTATCGGCTCCTTATAAAGTATAAATAGATATAAACAATCAGGATAGACGGGGACTATCTATTTGTATGGTTGTAGTGTGATTTGGAATTAGTATGACTTGACTATAAAATTGCACTAGTGCACTTTGTGTGTATTGAGTAGGATCGCGGTGAGATCGTTTATTTTTTACTGACTATATAATAGAACTAGATCTCTGTTATTATGGATGTTAGTACTCTTAAACCCTATACAAAAATCTCGACACGTAAGCCATTATTTATTTATTTATTTTATTCATCAATGGGTGAGATTTAATTGTAAATCAATAAGCTCGATGAGTTGGGAGATGGTACTGTCTCTATGGTGTGCTATAGATTGTAGAAGGAATCTGTGTCCTAGCAGAATTGGTTGATGATGTCCCCTTGAGGAGCTCATAATGATTACCATGTAAACTCTGGAGGTGAATTTATTCCGGCGTGATAATAAGGTTGAGTGGTACTACTCACGGTAAAAATATTAATTAATGAAATTGTTAGTAACTTAATTAATTAATGAGCATTGAATCTTAAACACGAGAAGATCAACGGGCTCACAATAAGAAGAGCCCATAACGTAATTTGGGATTAGGGTGGCAGTGCAATAATATTTGTTTAGTGGACTGATTTATTATTGGACTTAAGTATAAGTTTTGGGCTAAACTTGGATGCTTAAGCCCAATGGGAGGCCCAACCCTAATTTCTCCTCCTGGTCCCTGTTGTAGCCTATAAATAGCCAATCTCATCAATCCGAATATACAGTAATTCACGCCAAAAACTGTGAAAGCCAGATTAGTGATTGTAGATTGAGATCATCTTAGAGATCATTGCCCACACAACGTCATGACGCTGTTTAGGAATATAACAGAAGATCGGAAGGTCATTTGTTCGTTCTATTCAACATCTACAACTACAAACCCTGGTGAAAGGTAATACAATTCTATGATTATGCTTCCGCTGCGATAGAGTTGCATGGAACCTTAACGATTCACGTTAACCAAAAGATTCAAACGCCATCAATTGGCATCAGAGCGTAGGTTCTATGGTTAAACGTGACATGTTAGGCCAGGTTTTATGTGAAATATGTGATTTATTTTTGAATACAAATCACATGAAAGAAAGGGTTTTGTATTGTGTTTTATCGATAAAACCCTATATTTTGTCCATTGCTTTATTGCGATGGTGTACGTGATGTGTGACGGACGAACGACGGTACAGAAAGGTGATATGGTTGTCGCTAGCCGGTTATCGTGGCAATCGGTGACTCAATAGAGATGGCGCGATGGACCAGGCGGAAGACAGCGGGCGTGTGATGCGTTTCAGGCGCCGTTTTAGGACGGGACCAGCAGCCTTTCGAGCGGATCGGATGGGGGTTTCAGGCGAGTCGGATAGCTCTTCTGGGCAGGTCTGATGGAGTTCTAGTGAGCCAGACCAGTGAATTGGGTGGGTCTTGTCGCTGGCCGATGACATTCCAAGGCGCTGGACGTGATGGACAAATGGCGAAATGCGATGAAGCCACGACCGCCGGCATGGATTGCATGTGATAGTTGCGACGTTGAAGCTTGAAGTTGCGGTGGCGGTCTGCATTGCTAGACGTTGATTGCTATTGGTACATAGCTTGATTGGAATAGGCGGGTGCATGGCTGGAAGACAGGCTGCACTGCAAACCTTGATGATGGCAAACGACACCGTAGGCGAAGCTCCACGATAGACGAGGCGTGGCTGGCGGGTGGTGGAAGCGCAGAGAGGGCACCACGACCTGGCAGTCGTGGTCGCACGATCAGCAGCGGGTGATGACACGTCTAGAAAAGGTAGGCGGCGTGAACGACGGTGGCGATCGGCATGACCGCTGACGGCAAGTGACACGAGTCATGCCAACGACTGACACGATCGATGATTGTTTTTCAGTAGCAGCGACGTATTCCGGGGTCTAGAGTTGTGGCAGCCATGATGATAGATTACTTAGGGCGTAAGGTATACTGCTTGTTGCACAAGGCATCAGATTAATCGCTGGAGTGTTGATTAAGACAACCTAATTTTAGCGATTTTATTCCTAAGTTGAGTATTATATTTGGTATATTGTATGCATGAAAAAACCCTCTTGTTAAATAACTAAGTGGGAGAGGGATTGGTTAATAAATCATGCGGCCTCCATTATTGGATTGTTATGTGATGCAAGTAAGCTTATGAGTTGGCTATAGTGTCTTCCTCCCCAATGGATGAGTTTTATTTGTGGATCACTGGAGGGGCATAAGCTTGAATAACGTACTTAGTATCAAATAATTGTATACACTTAGGTGCAATTATTATGTATCCTCCCCAACAGAGTCACTGCTATTAATTGCATGGCTAAAGGACAACCGACTATTAATCATTGAGTCATAAGGTTAATTTGATGTATGAAATTAATGGGTAAAACCTTCTTTTGCGAATGTTAGGGTTTGTATACATCCACACTAACGTGGCATGCAAATTCACGGTGCTTGAGATGTCGGTGAATTTATTTTATATTGTTTTTGAGGGAATCAATATAAATTTTAAATTTGAAGTATTTGATCGTTGTATTTATTTACTTAATTCTCAAGATTTTCAAATGGCAATACTTAAAGAAAACAAACTTACCGGTCCAAACTATATTGGTTGGAAACGAAACCTGAATATTGTTCTTATTTTTAAGGAATACTCCCTCCGTCCCCCAAAGTATTTCACACTTTCCTTTTTCATCTGTCCATCAAAGTATTTCATACTTTACTTTTACTAAATTTGGTAAAAATACATTACAATAATACGCACATTTTACATACATCCCAATATAATACTTACTTTTTTACATCTCCCAACAACTTTACACACTTTTTCATAACTTTTCACACCTTTTTCATTAAATCATCTAAAATATATATTCTCTTTCTTACTTTATACATAAAAATACAAAATTTTCTTAAACTCCGTGCATACCAATACGTGAAATACTTATTGGGACGGAGGGAGTATAAGTTTGTGATCAATGTTCCATGTCCTCAAGCCCCTACTGTAGAGTCTACTGAAGATGAGATTGCTGTTCATAGGAGGTGGACCAAGGCTGATGAGATGGCGCGATATTACATTTTGGCTTATATGTCAAATGTATTACAGCATCAGCATCATGCCATGGAGACTGCCTCGGCTATTATGTAGAATCTTAGGGAACTCTTCGGACATCAAAGTAGGGCTGCTAGGCAAGAGGCCATGATTGCGTTGAGGAATACTAGAATGGCTGAGGGTGCTTCCGTGAGGGATCATGTCCTTAGAATGATGGGCCAACTCAATGAGTTGGAAGTCCTTGAAGCTGAAATTGATGGGGAAACCCAAGTAGATTTCATCCTCCAAAGCTTGCCTAGGAGTTTAAGCAGTTTCGCTTGAACTACAACATGAATCGTAGGTTGTATTCATTGGTGGAACTACTGACAGAACTTGTGGCGGCGGAAGGGCTTATTTGTCATTGTCCTCAAGTGAATGTTGCTGAGAATGTTGCTCGTCTTAGGCCAAGAGGCGGTAGGAAAAAGAAGTAGCAAAGAAAACCAGCAGCAAACACGGGAGGTGGAGCACAAGGAGGTGTGGTCAAGAAGCCTAAAGGCAAGTGCTTCAAATGCAAGTAGCCAGGACACTACAAGGCCGGCTTCCCTCTTCTAAAGGGGAACAAGAAAGGTATGTCTTATTTACTTGTTGTTAAATCGTATTTAGCGGCTGTATCTACTGACACGTGGTGGGTAGATATGAGAGCCACTGATCATGTCTGCAATTCTATGCAGGGGTTCAAACCAACCCGACAGCTAAGTGATGGAGAGATTGCCATATTCATGGGTGGTGCTACGAAAGTGGCAGCTGTTGCAGTGGGGGATTTTTATTTATCGTTTGATAGGAATAAAACTCTGATTTTGAGAGATTGTCTTTACGTACCTTCTTTTAGAAAGAATTTAATTTTGGTTTCTAAATTGTTTAAGGATGGATATTCTTTTTCTTTTAATGACAAGGTTATTATTAAGAAGAATAAAATTGTTATCTGTTTTGGTACGTTTGTTGATATTCAATACAACATATGGAAATTAATAATGCATCTACTAATCTTAATAAGAGAAAAGAACCTTTGAAAATGAACCAAACATATCTTTGACATCTAAAACTTGGTCATATTAACTTGAGTAGGATTCAAAAGTTGATAGAAGAGTACCGTTGGGTTCATTGGAACTTGAAAGCTATCCAACTTGCGAATCATGCTTGGAAGGGAAAATGACTAAAAGGCCTTTTAAGGCGAAGGGGTATAGAGCCAAAGAAGTGTTGGAATTGGTTTATTCTGATTTGTATGGTCCTATGTCTATCCAAGCAAGAGGTGGTTATGAATATTTTGTCACATTCATTAACAATTATTCTAGGTATGGACACATTTATTTGATGCGCCGCAAGACTGAGTGCTTTGATAAATTCAAATATTACAAGGCTGATGTGGAGAAGCGTCAAGGAAAATGTATCAAGACACTACGATCTGATCATGGTGGCGAGTACCTCTTGGGAGAGTTTAAGGACTACTTATCAGAGGAAGGGATTGAATCCCAATTGTCTTCACCGAGCACATCCCAGCGGAATGGTGTGGCGGAAAGAAGGAATAGGACTCTTATAGAAATGATTAGATCAATGATGAGTTATTCTGAGTTGGCAAATTCGTTTTGGGGATATGCCTTGGAAAAAACAGCTTACATTTTGAATTTAGTACCTTCTAAATCGGTACCCTCTACTCCCTTAGAATTGTGGACCGGGTGAAAGCCTAGTCTAAGCACATTCAGATTTGGGGTGCTCCGGCACATGTGTTGAGGGGAGATACTGATAAGTTAGAATCGCGTACTAATGTTTATCTATTTGTGGGATATCATATTGGAATGATGGGTGGTTTATTTTATGATCCAAAGAGTCAGAAAGTGTTCGTTAGCACGAATGCTAGATTCTTGGAAGAGGATTATATAATGAATCACAAACCCATGAGTAAAATTGTTCTAGAAGAAGTTAGAGGGGAAATACCTAAAATAATACCAATTGTACAAGGGGATATACCACAAGTAACTGCACAGCGTGTCATATCTAATATACAATTACCTGTGGTGCCTCATCACAGTGGGAGGGTTGTGAAATAACTGGATAGATTCATGTTTTTGGGAGAGTTGTCAAACTTGGCCTCTGGTGAACATGAAAACGATCCATGGAATTACGATGAAACACTGCAAGATAAAGATGCAGATTCTTGGAAAAAAGCAATGAAATTGGAAATAGAATCCATGTATTCTAATCAAGTATGGGAGCTTCTAGAACTACCAAATGGTGTAAATCCATTGGATGTAAGTGGGTCAATAAAAGAAAAAGAGGATCTGACGGTAAGGTGGAAACTTTTAAGGCAAGGATTATTGCAAAAGGGTATACTCAGAAAGAGGGAATCGATTATGAGGAAACTTTTTCGCCTGTGGCCATGCTTAAGTCAATCCAGATTCTTTTGTCTATTGCTGCTCATATGGATTATGAGGTATGACAAATGGATGTCAAGACAGCTTTCTTAAATGGAAGTCTTGAGGAAAACATCTATATGAAACAACTAGAGGGATTCATTACGAAGGGCAAAGAACATCTTTTGTGCAAGCTTAATAGGTCCATATATGGACTCAAACAAGCTTCAAGATCATGGAACATCCGTTTTGATGAAGTAATCCAGTCATATAGATTTATTCAATGTCTGGATGTGTCTTGTGTGTACAAGAAGTGTGACGAAAACATGATGGTATTTCTTGTGCTTTACGTAGATGATATCCTGCTCATTGGAAACAATATAAAGGTATTGTTGGACATAAGGGTATGGTTATCTAAGCAGTTTGAAATGAAGGACTTAGCAGAAGCCGGGCACATTCTAGGGATCAAAGTAATAAGAGATCGCAAGAAAAGAATGTTGTGCTTATCCCAAGCTTCATACATTGATACAATCATTGCTCGTTTTAGCATGCAGAACTCCAAGAAAGTTTTCTATCTTTTAGGCATGGAATACCTCTATCGAAGGAAATGTGTCCAAAGACACAAAAGGAGATAGATGATATAAAGGCGGTTCCTTATGCTTCAGCAGTAGGAATCCTCATGTATGCAATGCTATGTACGAGACTGGATATCTATTTTGTTGTGGGCATGATCAGTAGGTATTAAAGTAATCCTGGAGAGGGGCATTGGACTGCGGTAAAATATATTTTGAAGTACCTGTGAAGGACTAGGAATTATATGTTGGTTTACCGGGCAGATACTTTGCTACCTGTGGGTTACATGGATTCTTATTTCCAATCGGACAAGGATAGCAGTAAATCCACCTCGGGTTATGTGTTTACTCTTGGAGGAGGAGCCATAGTTTGGAAGAACGTTAAGCAGAAATGCGTTTTTAACTCTACAATGGAAGCTGAATATGTAGCAGCCTCTGAGGCAGCTAAGGAAGCAGTATGGCTCAGGGACTTCTTAATGGACTTAGATGTGATTTCTGGTTTGCCCAAGTCAATCACAATTTATTGTGATAACAGTGGTGCAGTTGCAAAATCGAAGGAACCACGAGCCCATAAGGTGAGTTAACATATTGAGCGCAAGTGCCACCTGATACAAGACATCATGAAAAGAGGGGAGATTGTTGTCGCTAAGATTGTATCGGAGGATAACCTAGCTGATCCTTTCACTAAGGACCTTCCGTCAAAAGCTTTTGATGGGCATGTTGAAGGGATGGGGATTAGATGCATGTCAGCAGATATGACAACATAGTCTTTTAGTATAATTGGAAAATTGTTGGATTGTATACTAAAAGTCTAGCTTTTTATATGAACAATGTTTTTGACAATATTTTAAATGAGAATCATGTGATCAAATGTTTTGCATAATTGTTTATGAATTATTGCAAAAGTCCATTTATTTTATACTGCAGATAATGTGGTGTGCGGCGTAATACGGAAGATCATATTATCGGTTCCTTATAAAGTATAAACAGATGTTAACAACTGAGATAAACAAGGACTATCTATTGATATGGTTTTAATGTGATTTGGTATTAGTCTGTCTTGACTATAAAATGGCACTAGTGCACTTTTTGTGTATTGAGCAGAATCGCGGTGAGATCGTTCGGTTTATACTAACTATATAATAGAATTAGATCTCTGTTATTATGGATGTTCGTACTCTTAATTCCTATACAATAACCTCGACACGCAAGCCATTATTTATTTATTTGATTCATCAATGGGTGAGATTTAATCTTAAATCAATAAGCTCGGTGAGTTGGGAGATGGTACTGTCTCTATGGTGTGCTGTTGATTGTAGAAGGAATCTGTGTCCTAACGGAATTGGTTGATGATGTCCCCTTGAGGAGCTCATAATGATTATCATGTAAACCCTGCAGGTAGATTTATTTCGACATGATAATAAGCTTGAGTGGTTCTATTCTCGACAAAGATATTAATTAATGGAGTTGTCAATAACTTAATTAATTAATGGGCATTGAATCTTAAATACGGGGAGATCAATGGACTCATAATAAGTAAGAGCCCATAACATAATTTGGGATTATGGTGGCAGTGCAATAATATTTCTTTATTGGACTGATTTATTATTATTGGACTTGAGTATTAGTTTTGGGCTAAACTTGGATGCTTAAGCCCAATGAGAGGCCCAACCCTAATTTCTCCTCGCACTCCCTATTGTAGCCTATAAATAGCCTATCTCATCAATCCAGATGTTCAGTAATTCACGCCAAAAATTGTGAAAAGCAGATTAGGGATTATAGATTGAGATCGTCTTGGAGATCGTTGCACACTCAACGTCAAGATGCGGCTTAGGAATACAGTAGAAGATCAGAAGGTCATTTGTTCGTGCTGTTCAACATCTACATCAAAAAATCTTAGTGAAAGGTAATACAATTCTATGATTTTGCTTTCGCTGCGATAGAGTTGCATGGAACCTTAACGATTCACGTTAACTAAAAGATCCAAACGCCATCATTTGTGTATTTTCGTAAAAAAAAGCCCAGTAAAGGTCTATTAGAAGATTTTCAAGTATAAAAAGGACACAATTAACATCCAAGAGAGATACCGTAGACACCACATCCATACTACATAACATCCAAACCCTACCTTCATCCCGAGGAGCTATAGAGATTCGTCTGTCGAATCGAGTGGAGAACTAAGAGGAAGATTCAAGAAGGAGAAGGACACGACAACTCCCGCATCTAGGATTTCCTTCGTTTATTTATCTTGTAATTTTTCAGACTATGAGTAAGATCTATCCAAATATCATGATTGTTCTTCGCAACATCATGGGCTAGAACCACTTCGATAGTTTTAGGGTTTTGAAGGTTTTGCAAATTAATTAAACTCTAGTGTGTATCTTCCGTACAACACTACTTGTGGATTATTTTATATATGATTGTGTATTTTAATACATACTCATGGTCGATTTGTGCATCTTCAACTATTATACAGATCTGAATATATATCTTGGTTGTTGATTGAGTGCGTTCACCAATGAACATGATTTTATGTTATGATTCTAAGTGAGGAGACTCTGAGACTTCATTAGAACTATCATATATGAATACTTATTAATTAAATTAAATTTGGATTATTAAGTAGGATAAAGAAAGTAATTTTATAGTACCTATAAAGAGAGAAATATCGGATTAGAGTATCAAACGGCCAGGGAAATAATTAATACAGATAGTACCTAGAAGGGGGGTGAAATTATATCTCTTGCTCCAACATGATTCACACGTGTTACACACATATTTACTTGTGTTTATAGAGTAGATTTGCATGACTTAATGATGCGTCCATAATCTATAAGGCAGAGACGGACAATATGCATGAGGGGGAGATTAATGAGTGAAACCGGATTATCCTAGAGCTATATATTCTCTCACTTGATACACTTTCGTTATTCTCTACTGCTTGGTTTATTTTACTTACTATTTTAATTATTTGTTTAGTAGATTAATAATTATTCCAAACTTTTATTGCTAATTTAAAGCCTCAAATAATTTAGTTTATAATTTAATTAATAATATTCCGTCCTTTGAGTTCGATAATAACTTGGTTGCTTATCTAAGCTACAATAATATCCTTCGTACTTGGGAATTAATTGTGTGTAAAGAAAACGCACAACAGTGTGGTCTCATATATTTAAAAAGGGAATTGGATAGATTAAGTGTAGATGGAGGGAGTATTTGAAATCAATTCATTTACCTTAAACTGTGCATTGCCTGAATAAAACAATATTATTTCTTAGAGTGAATAGAACAAAATTTGAAAAGCCCTAATAGAATAAAAATTTGATAGTCTGAATACTGCAAAAACTTAAAAGCCTAAATAGAACAAACTTGAAAGCCCGAATTAGTTACAATTAAATTTTATTTGAAAATTTAATTTCAATTAAAATTAATTTTGAAAATTTAATTTCAATTAAAATTAATTTTGAAAATTTAATTTCAATTAAAATTAATTTTGCTAATTAATTAAATAAAATTTTATTTGAATTTTTTATTTTAATTCCTTCGATTTTAATTACATTGAAGTTTCTAAGCCCAAATTACAATAATATTTTTATTTTTTTGATTTTATTTTATTTGACATTTACAATTTTGTTAATTTGTCAATTATTTTTGTAATTCTGTCAATTATCGAAGTTTTTAAGCCCAAAGAGTTAATTTTGTTAACTAGTTTGATAAATTAGTTTTGTCATTTATTTTGAATTAAGATTATGTCAATCATACTAGTGTTTTCAAAACCAGACCGGTCGGTTCAATCGGTTGAACTATTGGAACCGGTCCGAAATAACCTAAAAATCACTTTTGTAATTAAACAGGAATAAACCAATATTAATGGACGGAACCAAAAAAACCAGTGAAACCGATGAAATCGAAAAACCACCAGTTTTAATTTTAAAACCAAACAAACTATTTACTTTATGTTCATGTGTTCATCAGATTAAATGAACTGAAATCTAAACAAACATGGAATGATCAATCTACAAGAAATTACATAAATCTAAATAAAAATATTGAAAACCTTCATTTCGATCATTTCGATAAGTTGAATGGAGATTGTGTCACGCCCCAATTTTTCAATAAATAGAAAAGGAGATTTATTCGCAATTCTTTGATAATATCATCCTTCAATGCGAGCGTGAGTCATAAAATAAAATATCATAAACAGTGAAAATTATACAAAAGTATATCATTAGAAATTGTATAAAGAGATTTTGACGCAGCGCATTAATTAAAAAGCTCTCACGCAACGCATCCGCCCCTGGTACACCGTCGCAGCCTCAACCTGAAAAGAGTTTTGAGTGGGAGGGGTGAGCGTTTGAAATGCACTCAGTGGGTTAACTTAAATGATTGCACAGTTAAAAATAAATATGCATGTCAAATATACCAAAAGATGTAGCATATGTCATTTAATAAAATAATTTGCACATTGTCGTTCGATAACTCATTGAAAATATTTTAGACCGAACCGTCATCCGATAACTTGTGTTAGTTGGTCTGTGCGCACTTGGCCGTCACCCCAGTACGATGTTCGCTTACTTTGAAATACATTTTAGTACTGAACCGAGTCGTCACCCCGTACAAGTGTTAGTAAATATATTTGTCATCGAACTAAAAGCACACATGACACATAACATGACATATTAGTAACACATATCACATCTTAACATAGCAATTATGACATAAAAATGTAGAACTCGGTAAAGAGTGAAAGTTACCCCCACCTTGGGAATTGTAGAGTGGACAAGGCTTGCTCTTCGATCTCATAAATCCTTGAAAATGTATACTAATTTTATTACAAATATAAAATAAATATTTTTCACTTAAAATAAATAGTGATAAAAATTATAATAATTCTATTTAATGAAAAAATCATACTTATAAATGAAAAGTAAGATGATGATAATAATAATAATATTCAAAATAAAAAGTTAAGATAATAATATAAAATTATAATCATAAAATTAAAATATATATTTATAAAATAAATATATATAATATGTATTACTGCTTGCATAAAACCTACAAAATTGTTATTAAAATATATAATTTTATAAATTGCAATCAAGTCTCTGCATTATATTAAATTCTTATTTAAACTTACCCTAAACTTTATACTTATTACAAAATGACCCAACTTGAGTTATACAACTCCGTTTGAAATTCCGAAAACACCGTTGGAATCCTCGTGAGGTGAGGATCACATCAATACCAATTTTGTATCAAAATGTTAAAGTTTAGAAAATATGAAATTATACCGTGAAGTGGGTTTCTTCCCAACTTCTTCATTTTACGTCAAAATTAAAAACTAATTATATCTTTGTGATCCTCGTGAAGAGAGCTTCAAAACGAATTATAATATCAAAGTTAACTCACATCGAAATAAAATCTGCCATTAAATGGGTTGAAACTTTGACGGAGCTTTTCTAGCTCAAAATGGCATCTATTTTATAAAAGAATTATATATTTGGAATATACGCTTCGAGACGAACATTTTCGTATATTACATGATAAGGTTTGACAACAAAATGAATAAAATCAAAAAGGGCAGTGTGTGAGAATTGATATATATATACGTGTATATATGTGTGAGTTATATATATAAGTATGAATGCGTTGGTTGTATATACATACATATCAAACTTGGTGGCAAAGTTTGATCACACCACTCACACACGTCACTCTCCTTATCCAAAATTTTCAATTGTTATCCAAATATTAATATTATTATAATATCAACCTGGTGATCAAGTTGATCACACTACACACACCCACACATCACTCTTATCCTTATCCAAAACTCTTCCAACTTGCACTCACACCCACTTGTTCATTCCCACTTGCACACTTGCACACAATTAAATATTATTACTATTATTATAATTATATAATATATAATTATTAAAATATAATATATTTATATAAAAAATACAGTTTTATAAAATATAAAATTTACGAAAATATAAATTACGAAATATTGGGGTGTTACAATCTATCCCCCTAAAAATAATTTCGTCCTCGAAATTTAGAAAAACTCTCATTTTAAATAACTGAAGTAAATAGTAAAATAAACACTTATATACCTTGAAGCTGACGTCGTGTACCAAGTAAATGCGTAGCGAGTATCATTAAAAAATTATTTAAATACCAGTCTTCCAAAATCTAGATTCATAAAAAATTTATTTAAAAAAAATGAGTCCACAAAAACATAGATCCATAAATAATTGATTTTTTTTAAAAATAATATGAGCCTACAGAAACGTAGACCCGCTCTTATACCATCTGTCACGCACCAGTTTTTCAATAAATAGAAAGAGAGATTTATTCGCACTTCTTTGATAATATCATCCTTTAATGCGGGCGTGAGTCATAAAATAAAATATCATAAACAGTGAAAATTATACAAAAGTATATAATTAGAAATTATATAAAGAGATTTTGACGTAGTGCATTAATTAAAAAGCTCTCACGCAACGCATCCGCCCCTGGTACGCCGTCGCAACCTCAACCTGAAAAGAGTTTTGAGTGGGAGGGGTGAGCGTCTGAAATACACTCAGTGGGTTAACTTAAATGATTGCACAGTTAAAAATAAATATGCATGCCAAATATACCATAAGATGTAACATATGTCATTTAATAAAATAATTTGCACATTGTCGTTCGATAACTCATTGAAAATATTTTAGACCGAACCGTCGTCCGATAACTTGTGTTAGTTGGTCTATGCGCACCGGGCCGTCACCCCAGTACAATGTTAGCATACTTTGAAATACATTTTAGTACTGAACCGACATAGTCAGTAACTTGTGTTAGTTGGTATATGTGCACCGAGTCGTCACCCCGTACAAGTGTTACTAAATATATTTGTCGTCGAACTAAAAGCACACATGGCACATAACATGATATATCAGTAACACATATCACATCTTAACATAGCAATCATGACATAAAAATGTAGCACTCGCTAAAGAGTGAAAGTTACCTCCACCTTGAAAATTGTAGAGTGGACAAGACTTGCTCTTCGATCTTATAAATCCTTGAAAATGATATACTAATTTTATTACAAATATAAAATAAATATTGTTTACTTAAAATAATAATAGTGATAAAAATTATAATAATTCTATTTATTGAAAAATTATACTTATAAATGAAAAGTAAGATAATAATAATAATAATATTTAAATTAAAAAGTTAAGATAATAATATAAAATTATAATCATAAAATTAAAATATGTAATTATAAAATAAATATATATAATATGTACTACTGTTTGCATAAAACCTACAAAATTGTTATTAAACTATATAATTTTATAAATTGCAATCAAGTCCCTACATTATATTAAATTCTTATTTAAACTTACTCTAAACTTTACACTTATTACAAAATGACCCAACTTGAGTTATACAACTCCGTTTGAAATTTCAAAAATACCGTTGGAATCCTCGTGAGGTGAGGATCACATCAATACCAATTTTGTATCAAAATATTGAAGTTTAGAAAATATGAAATTATACCGTAAAGTGGGTTTCTTCCTAACTTCTTCATTTTACGTCAAAACTAAAAACTAATTATACTCTTGTGATCCTCGTAAAGAGAGCTTCAAAACGGACTATAATATCAAATCTAACTCACACCGAAACAAAATATGCCATTAAAGGGGTTGAAACTTTGACGGAACTTTTCTAGCTCAAAATGACATCTATTTTATAAAAGAATCATATATTTAGAATATACGCTTCGAGACGAACATTTTCGTATATAACATGATAAGGTTTGACAACAAAATGAATAAAATAAAAAAGGTCAGTGTGTGAGAATTGATATATATATATATATATATATATATATATATATATATATATATATATATATATATATATATATATATATATATATATATATATACGTGTATATATGTGTGAGTTATATATATATATAAGTATGAATGCGTTGGTTGTATATATATACATATCAAACTTGGTGGCAAAGTTTGATCACACCACTCACACACGTCACTCTCCTTATCCAAAATTTTCAATTATTATCCAAATATTAATATTATTATAATAGCAACTTGGTGATCAAGTTGATCACACTACACACACCCACACGTCACTCTTATCCTTATCCAAAACTCTTCCAACTTGCACACACACCCACTTGTTCATTCCCACTTGCACACTTGCACACAATTAAATATTATTACTATTATTATAATTATATAATATATAATAATTAAAATATAATATACATATAAAAAAATACAATTTTATAAAATATAAAATTTACGAAAATATAGATTACGAAATATTGGGGTGTTACATATTGATCCATAAATTATTACACAGATCCAAGATATTGGAGAAATACATTGAAAAGCCTCTCAGATACTAGGCAACCGCCTCCATGAGGTCTCGGCTAGCTGCAATCTTCTTGATTAATTATGAGTTCAACAAGTGTATTATGAACTATGAAGTATTTATCAACTATTTAAGTGAGATACAAAGAAGAGGAAGAGTAACAGAACTAGAGAGAATTATTGCTGATAGAAAATAGTGAAGAGAGAAACGACGTTGCAATAGATGAAAGTCCTAATTTTGCTGTAGTCATTATATATATAAATCTGATATATAAATGGATGTGGGCCCATTTCTTTTCCTTTTTTTCGTAATATGCCTGGGTCTTAGTTCAATAAATAGTTTTTAAGTATTAATAATAATAATTTATTTATTATATTTTTTTTAATATTATTTTAAAATATAAATAAAAATAGGTAAATTTAATTTTTCCGGTTGAGTCGATTGGACCTCGAACCATTGCTTTTAACGGTTCGATCTCCGATCCGATTATAAAAACACTGAATCATACAATAAAATTTTGACATTATGTAAATTACATAAATTCTAGTATTATTTTTTGAAATGGTATTAATCCAAATTTAATGAATTAATGAACATTAAGCAATTTCCGTTGATTACAAAGTTAACAAATTAATTGCCCAAAATTAATGTATATTACACTTTCTATCAGAATTAAGTTAATAAATGAATAAAGTTAAATTATGTCAAAATAATACATGTGATTGGTGTATGCCCAAATAGACTAATGTCAAATTAAATTTATTCATTATTCTAAAACCCGAAATGCATTATATTCCCTTGTTAAAATAATTACTTTTTTTAAAAAAAATTTAAAATTAAATTAGCTAATCATTAATTAAATTAAATGAAATTTTCAAAAGCACAAATTACATGATAGGTTAAATTAATTGATTTTTTCATTTAAAATAAAATTTAAAATTAAATCAGTTAGTGATTAATTTAGATATAAATATTTAAATAATTGAATTAAAAGTCCAAATGAATTAGTTATAATCCAAATGAAATTCAAGAATTTCAATAACGAGAATCCTCAATACATATTAATGAACGAAAATTTAAAATTACAAAATTAGTCAAATGAAATTTTAATTTATACTGATTTATCAGTAAACTTTTGATACATAAATGTTTAATATATGTTTTTCCTTTTATTTTTATTAATTAGATTGTCATATTTTATCTGATAAAATAATAAATAAAAATATAATAAAAATTAAATATTTTATAATTATATATGAAAAAATTAGTCATAGGTACACACTGTGCACCCTAAATTACTAGGAGATACAATAAGTTTAAAAAATTATTCTCACATATAAAATATATTAAAATAAAATACTAAATATAATCTTAATTCATTATAATCTCATACACTTTTAAACCACAAATCCCAAATCCCTCACCCACCCACCGCCGCCGGACTGCCGCTGGCGATGGGTGACCGGCGGCCGCCGCCGGCGACCACTCCTGCCGCCGCCGGAGCTGCGCCGCCGACCACCACTCTACCGGCGATCGGTGGCCGGCGACGGCCGCCGCCGCCGGAGAGTAGGAGTATATAATTTTTTCGCTGCACATGACACTTACGATTTACACTTTTTTGCTGCATATACTTTTTTACTACACATAACTTTTGCTACACACGAAGTTTTATGCTGAACACAAACATTTATGTGTAGCACATTATAAAGGTAATATTAGAATATCACTATATATTTATGTTATTAGTAGTAATATTTTTGTATGTTTGTATCTCATAGTAATAAAGGAGTTTTTAATGTACCTTATAGTAAGTACCCCTAATTATATATTAATACTTTTTTCTAAATTAAATAAAATATGATAAATTTAATATTTAAGTCATAAATCTAAATAAGTAGATATCAAATACATTAAAGGTTTATCTTTTAATTATAAATTATAAAATGAATATTTTAAAATAATTAAATCAAATTATATAAATCATAAATAATTAAATTAAATCATATTAATCATAATTTGACACAACTTTTTTAATAGACAAAGTCTCTTTTAAGACAAAGTTTATGTGAGATGGTATATGATAAAGTATGAGTGTTATATAGGAATAATATGTATATTGGTTATTAAAAAATATTTTTTTTAAGTATGATAAATGATGTATTAAAAATTATTTTTGATGTTATAATATGATGCAGTACAAAGATACTTTAAATAACAATAAATTTATTTTACCTATTTATATAATAAATCAATCCGTTTCAAAACATGTCTTACATATTCATCTCATAAAAGGGTGCACTTTTTAAGATATTAAAAAAATAAATCACTGATATCAAATATAAATAACTCATAATATAATCACTTTAATTAAATTAATGAGTATGAATGGTAAAATTTAATGTAGTGGTTTTTTTTAAAACTAGATTTTACCAATTCGTGTGTTACACAGAAAGAATTATATTACAATTATTTTTATATTTAAATTATTGTTTTCAGGTTATATGTATATATATATTATTTATTTATATGAATTTAAATATTTTATAAATGTAAATTTTCTTTTGTTAATACTCTCTCCATCTCACACTTATTTTTATTTTTTATATTTTTATTAGTTCTACACTTATCTTCACCACCAAAAAAGAAACATCACACCAATCAACAAACGGATATATATATATATATAATATTAATGTATTTTTTTTAACATAAGATAATTTTATACTCCATTTATTTATTAATTAAATCTTATAATATGTTGTACGCTTATTTTTCATAACATCGATATTTATATATAAACAGATACACGTAAGTACTCGAGGCATATAATCACACCCGTTCCAAATATAATAAGATTTTCTTAAATTATCCATACTCATTTCAAACTTAGAACCACACATATCCGTCCTAATAAGGTTCGTGGAATAGGTATCGAAAAATATCCATCCCGTTATCATCCATACTTGTACCAAATACGTTCTTCATCACTATTACTTGTAAATACTTTAGCCTTTAGAACTCTATCTATGCCTCATAATGACCCAACATGTACTTTTGTATAATATTTGACATGATATATATTTCTTTTATATCCTCCTAGTTCTACTCTTACCCATCACGTTTAAAATATTTATTACGATACTTTTCAAAATAATTTAATAATACTTGTGGGTTTAGAAAACAATTAAAAAGTGATCAGAAATTTGATCGGTAAACTAAAGTCAATATTTTAGCATAAAATAGATTAATTAAATTAAATTAAGATTTACTTTAAAGTAAATACTACATCTTAAGTATACTATAGCACAAATTTTTCTTGCTGACGTGTCGTCTCCACAGCGTTCATCTTAAGTATACTATATGTCATCTTAAGTAAATACTACATCTTAAGAATACTATATGTCATCTTAAGTATATATGGTAACAAATAAAAAAATATGTATATAAATTAGAATGAAATTTTAATTAAAAAAATATATCAAAATATTAATTAAAAATATTCTTTTTTTATACATGGCCGTGCCTCATCACTGATGATCTAAGCGAGGCGGCACCTCAATAATTTACCATAAAATAATATTTCTTAAAAAAATATATAAATTTTTTATATTTTATTTGTTTATTTGGGTTTCATTGATTAATCATTAAATATTTTAACGTAAATAAATTAATTAGCATCAAATTAAATCATATATATTAAAGGAAAAAAGAATATTTTATATAATATTTTATCTCACTCCACCTATAAATAAGATTTTTTATTAATCATTCTAAACACACACATTCGATTCTCCATGAGGAATAGAAGCGTTTTTCAAGTTTCTCTAGAAAATTAATTTATGAAAGTTCCTCTAGAGAATTAATTTATGAAAGTAAAAAAATTATTTTGATAGAGCGCATTAAGTAGAGATTCGATCTACCTGTAAAAAATCGATTTAAATATTTTTGAATCGATTTACCTCTTAAGAATCGATTCTGTAATACCCATTATTTTTATTAATATTAATATCTTTAATAAATAGTAATAATAATAAAATAAAAATTCATACTTGATAAGGAAGGCTGATGTGGACAAGTAGATAAACTTAGCATACAAGTAAAGGAGATTTATTGTTACATAGTAAAAATTTTATTTAATCAATCCAATTACCTTCTCTCTATATATATACTTGTCTTTTTTACCATTAATAGGGGAGAATTACAGTAGAAACTTACGGTGGTGTTGAAGTAAGTATAGGTATTATATATATATATATATATATATATATATATATATATATATATATATATATATATATATATATATATATATATATATATATATATATATATATATATATATATATATATATATATATATATATATATATATCAAACACACTAACTCTTTTATTTTCTTCCTTTTCGTAATTTTTTATATATCATATTATCTATGAAAATGATCGTCTCAATGCGTAGATTCCAAATATATAACTCTTTTGTGAAATAGATTTCGTATGAATTACATAAGCTCGGTCAAAGTTAGTACCCCTTAATGGCATATTTTGTGTTGGTGTGAGTTAGCTTTGATGTTATAGGCCATTTTGAAGCTCTCTTCACGAGGATCACAAAGGTATAATTAGTTTTGAGTTTGGACGTGAAATGAAGAAGTTGGGAAGAGACCCACTTCGTGTCAAAATTTTGTCCCCTTTAAACAACGTTATTTTTATAAAAAATTGTATGCATGTGATCCTCATCTTGCGAGGACTTCATACGTGCTTTCGGATTTTCAAATGGAGTTGTATAACTCAAGTTGAGTCATTTTGTAATAAGGTTAAAGTTTAGGGTAAGTTAAAATGAGAATTTAATATAATGCAGGACTTGATTGCAATTTATATATATATAAAAAAAGAAAAAAATTTAACTTCAAAATTCGAAACTCATTTTCGAATTCTAACTGTGCAGGTGGGTGCATGTGTGCGTATTATGTTAATTAATTTATTATTTATTTATTTACTTATTTATGTATTTGTTTATTTAATTATCTTATTATATTTATTTGTTTAATATATATGTATATAGTTATTATTTGATTTGATTTAATTTTTTTAAAATATTAAATATAATTTTGTCACTATTAATATTTTAGGATTAGAATCTTTATTCAATATATATTTATGTCATTTGTATCCATATTTTTAATATTACGAATTATTATTAAAGTTGTAAATTATAATATTTTAGAATTTAGCTTTAGTACAAGAAATTATTTTTAGAAATTAGTTTTAGTACTAGGAATTTTATTATTAGAAGTAGAACTCAGTTTAGTGTACCTTTGCAGACATACCAGAGAGCGAGCAAGCTTAGCAATCCACTTTACACACTTCCAATAAGTTTAAAGTGGGGTAACTTTTACTCTTTACCGAGTGCTACATTTTTTGTCATGATTGCTATGTTAAGATGTGATATGTGTTACTTATATATCATGTTATGTGTCATGTGTACTTTTAGTTTGATGACAAATATTTTTTTTACTAACACTTGTACAGGGTGACGACTCGGTGCACATATATCAACTAACACAAGTTACTGGCTACGTCGGTTCAGTACTAAAATATATTTCAAAGTATGCTAACATCGTATTGGGGTGACGGCCCGGTGCACATATACCAACTATCACAAGTTATCGGATGACGGTTCGGTCTAAATATTTTCATTATGTTATTGAACGATAATGTACAAATTATTTTATTAAATTGACATATGTTACATTTTATGGTATATTTGGCATGCATATTTATTTTTAACTGTGCAATCATTTAAGTTAACCCACTGAGTGTATTTCAGACGCTCACCTCTTATTGATTTTCAGAACAAAGTTTAGAAGATGGAAAGGCCCCTGTAGATGTCCCAAGCCCATAGATGACTTTATATTATATCTTATATTTAGTATTTTGTTAGAACTTTATTTCAGATATATCATCTGAACGTACTTATTTTGGGATGTTTCACTCTACTCGAGAGAGTAGACACTAATATGTAATAATCTCTATGCAACTTTTACTTTATTATATTATCGATTTAGGAAATTTTATATTATTTCTGCTGTGCATTCTCGACTCCCTTTATTATTATATTGGGAATTGTATATCTAGTAGCATCCCAACCCCATAGCGTAACCCGAGGCGTTACAGCATGGTATCATAGCGGTCTATCTAAGACTTGCTCAAGTACCTGATTTAGAATTTATTACCATACCCTATGATTGACTATTTTATGATTACGTCATAATTATACTTTAGGATTTTTATGTGTGATTATTTTTTCTTTAATACTTTAAAATTTTTTATGACCTTAAGAGTAAATTTAAATTGTGTTAACCAGATGGAAGCAGCTATTGCGCACATTAACGCTGTTAGAACCCATCGAGTCGCTCTTCGTGGTAGGAACGAGATTGATGACTTAGGCACTCATTTCGCTTTGATGCTCATCATTCATCATGAGGATTTTCATAGAGCTCGGAGGGTGATGGAGGTGCAGTACTGCTTCATCCTCATTCATACCTAGCCCAGCGTGTGGGCTGAGATTGCTCGGCAGATTTATTTTGAGATGTTCGTGGTTCCTCCAGGGTACTAGCTGAATTATGTGGCTTGTAATGTATGTTTCTACCACACATGGGCCCTTAGAGACCAGGCATCTCCCCCCTGTCGGATTCCTGGGTGGGCCGATGATGCATTTCCCTATAGCTGTACCAGTGGATCCTGTTGAGGTGTTCGTTAATATACCTGGTGATTTCGAGATTGATGGGGATATTGCTGATGGAGTGATGGAGGATTAGGACACCCTAGTGGTTAGCCTAACTCAGACTTATTAAGATTTTGCTATAGTTAGTAGCGACACGTTCCAATAGATGGAACCTTTTTTACCCATAATTGGGTGATGTATATAGGTAACCTAGATGTCGCACTAAATAGGCTTTCTTGACAGTATTCTAGACTAAGAATGACTTTTAGATGCATATGTATACTTAACAATCAGAGTGCCAACGACACCGTTTTGCTATTACTAATATATGTGTGTATATATAATTATATTTGTGTTTATACATTTTACTCATTGTATTTTAATGATATACCAGCATATAATAATGATGAGTATAAAAACTTTGAACAGATTATGAGTCGAAGAAGACCACAAAACCTACCTACAAATGAAAATCTTGAAAACATTTATGGCGATCCAGGAGATGATTTAGTGACAATCCTTTGGGGATTGACTCAACAATTTCAAGCAAACTCTGCACGACCACCACCAGCAGAACCTCTTTCTAGAAATGAACCAGCCTTGGTAATTGAACAATTCCGACGTTTCAATCCACCAACATTCAACAGAACGGAGGACCCTGCGGAAGCTGAAAAATGGTTGAGGTCGTTGGATAAAATTTTCACCTATCTTGATTGCACTGATGCACAGAAGATTGCGTGCAGTGTATTCCAGTTCGTGGGTGAAGCTGATTTCTAGTGGGAGGCTTACGGATGCACCAAGACACCTGAAAAGAAAGCAAAAATGACATGGGAAAACTTCAAGGATGTAATAATTCAAAACTACATGCCTCTGTCATTCCGAGATGAAAAAGAAAGTGAATTTCTGCACTTAAAACAAGGGACAATGAGTGTTCTCGAATATGAAAGAGAATTCAATCGGCTCTCCAGATTTGCCACACACCTTCTCAACACGGAGGAGAAGAAAGCTAGACGATTTGAAAAGGGATTGCAATCGGAGATTAGCACTATCTTGGCTGGACAAGGGACGATGACTTTTGCAGATGCATTTTCTAGAACTCAAAAAATTGAGTCTCGACAGAAGAATAACAGTAACCGAAATAAAAAGGCGATATAGATACCTGCAAACCGCAAGTGGGGAGGACCGGTGATCAGAAAAGGAAATCATAAGGTTCAGAACAAGCAAATAAAAATTGGAGGAGGATCAAGACCACCGCCACTCGGAACAAATTCTCCCTGCTCAAAATGTGGAAAGAATCATCTTGGAGCATGTTTATATGGAACTGGAATATGCTATCGATGCCGTCAACCGGGACACACCATACTAGAATGCCCAAAGTCTAAAGTAGCAGGAGGATCAAGTGCTAGACCGGCACGTGCATATGCTATGACACAACAAGAAGCTGAGGAAGAACCAGAAACAATAGCAGATATGCTATCAGTATTTGGCACTCCTGCTCTTATACTTTTTGATACGGGAGCCACTCATTCATTTATATCTTCTAAGATGTATAAGAGAGTAAAAAATAATTGTGAGTAGTTAGACAAATCAACTCTTGAGGTTAGTATACCTTCGGGTAACTCAATTCGAATCATGAAGTTGTGCAAAAATGTGAAGATAGGGATGAATGATAGAGTTCTACTTGCAGACCTTCACGTAATTGAGATGAAAGATTTTGATGTAATCTTAGGAATGGATTGGCTTAGAGCTAATCATGCTGTAATTAGATGTCGTGAAAAAGAAGTAGAGTTCCAACTCCCAGGAGACGAGAAGTTTACATTTCACGAAGCGAAAATAGGAGTAATACCACGAATTGTATCTGCAATGAAAGCAATCATAATGATGAAGAAAGATGGATGTCAAGCATTCTTAGTGAGTATTGTGGAAAGTGAAGGCAGAAAGATGAGCATAGAGGATGTTCCTATTGTGCGGGAATACGAAGATGTGTTTCCAGAAAACTTACCAGACTTGCCACCCAAAAGGCAAGTAGAATTCACAATCGATCTAGTACCGGGAGCAGCACCAGTCTCAAAAGCACCTTATCGAATGGCACCAAAGGAGCTGCAAGAATTGAAGATCCAGTTACAAGAACTCTTGGATTTGGGTTTCATACACCCTAGTGTTTCACCTTGGGGAGCACCTGTTTTGTTCGTAAAGAAGAAAGATGTTCATTTAGAATGTGTATCAATTATCGAGAACTGAATAAACTTACCATCAAGAATAAGTATCTGTTGCCAAGGATTGAGGAATTATTTGATCAGCTGGGCGGTGCTAGCGTGTTTTCTAAGATAAATCTGAGATCTGGATATCATCAAGTGCGAAGCAGAGCGACACTTCGAAGACTACTTTTAGAACACTTTATGGGCATTATGAGTTTGTAGTGATGCCTTTTGGTCTCAGCAATGCACCAGCAATTTTCATGGATTTGATGAATCGTGTTTTCCACTCGTACATGGACAAATTCATGATCGTGTTCATTGACAATATCTTAGTGTATTCTAGAAATCGGGAACAACATGAAGAACATCTGAGAATTGTTCTAGAGACACTAAGAAAGAAAAAGTTGTATGCCAAATTCAAGAAATGTGAGTTTTGGTTAGACAAAGTTGTCTTTCTTGGGCACATCGTGTCAGCTCGAGGAATTGAGGTGGATCCGGCCAAGGTGGAAGCAGTAGAGAAATGGAAGACACCTACAAATGTGGGAGAAGTACAAGGTTTTATTGGATTGGCTGGATATATAGAAGATTTATTGAGGATTTTCAAAGATTGCAGGGCCGTTGACAAAATTAACACTCAAGGAATTTAAATTCTGTTGGACGGAAGAGTGTGAAAAGAGTTTTAACATTCTTAAATAGAAATTAGTCACTGCACCTGTACTAACAATTCCTGATGGGACAGAAGAATTTGTCATCTATAGTGATGCTTCAAAGCAAGGATTGGGATGTGTTCTGATGCAACGTAATAAAGTAGTTGCATATGCGTCTAGACAACTCAAGATCCATGAATAATACTATCCAACTCATGATTTAGAATTGGTAGCGGTGGTGCATGCTTTGAAAATTTGGAGACATTATCAGTATGGAGCAAAATGACAAATTTATACAGATCACAAGAGCTTAAAATACTTTTTCGAGCAAAAGGAATTAAACATGAGGCAAAGGAGATGGTTGGAATTAGTCAAGGATTATGATTGTACAATACTGTACCATCCAGGAAAGGCAAATGTGGTGGCAGACGCTCTAAGTAGAAAAGGCAAAGGGGAATTAGCCTGCTCTATGAAAACCAAGAATTATTGGTGGCGGAGTTCTCTCGAATGAGTTTGGAAGTAGTGATACCTTCAAATAGCATTGAAGCAGTGTTAACTGCGTTACTGATTAAATCCTCCTTAAGAGATAGAGTCAAGAAATTCAAGATGGAGACGAATTTCTCAAGAAAATTAAGGAACGTGTGAAAATCAGGAAAGGAAAGGGATTTGCTCTCACTGAAGATAGGGCACTTGTCTTTGGAAAAAGATTGTGTTCCTAGAAATGAGGATCTTATTAGAGAAATTTTGTCAGAAGCTCATTGTACTCTGTACACGGTACATCCAGAAGGAACCAAGATGTACCAAGACTTGAAGAATGCATTTTGGTGGAGAAATATGAAGAGGGATATAGGCTTGTTTATCCAAAAGTGTATGACTTGCCAGCAAGTAAAAGCAGAACATCAACGACCCTCAGGGCTCTTGAAGCCATTAGAGATTCCTGAGTGGAAATGGGAGCACATTGCAATGGATTTCATTTCTAGATTACCAAGATCAATACGAGGAAATCAAGCTATATGGTGATAGTTGATCTTTTGATCAAGTCCGCACATTTTCTTCCAATTAAAATGACTCACGAAATGGATAAGCTTGCACAAATTTATCTAGAAGAAGTTGTCAGATTACATGGTGTACCAGTTTCTATAGTTTCGGATCGAGATCCAAGATTTATATCAAAATTCTGGCACAGCTTACAAAATGCAATGGGCACGAAGTTAAAGTTTAGTACGGCGTTCCATCCTCAAACTGATGGTCAGTCTGAAAGAACTATTCAAACATTGGAAGACATGTTGAGAGCATGCGTCCTAGATTTTATAGAAAGCTGGGAAAGATACATACCACTGATAGAATTTGCTTACAACAACAGTTTTCAAGCTACTATAGGCATGGATCCTTACGAAGCACTCTATGAAAGGAAGCGTAGATCTCCTCTCTATTGGGACGAAGTTAGTGAGAAGAAAGTTCTAGGACCAGAGATAGTAGAAAAGACAATGGAAGTAATTGAGAAGATCAGAAGAAAAATCTTAACAACACAAAATCGACAGAAATCATACGCTGATAAAAGACGCAAGGATTTGCAGTTCCAGAAAGGAGATAAAGTTTTTCTCAAAGTCTCGCCAATGAAGGAATTTCTCGCTTTGGAAAGAAGGGAAAACTCAAGTCAAGATACACTGGGCCGTACGAGATTTTGGAGCAAATTGGCGAGTTGGCATACAAGTTAGCTTTACCACCTTATCTAGCTGGAGTGCATGATGTATTTCACGTGTCCATGCTACATAAATATGTATTTGATTCAAGCCATGTTGTTAACCAAGAGGTTATACCAATCGACAACAATTTAGCGTATGAGGAATTTCCTATAACCATCCTTGATAGAAAAGTTCATAAGCTAAGGAATCGTGAAGTTATTTTATTTAAAGTACAATGGAGCCGCCACAATAAAGAAGAAGCGACGTGGGAACGCGAAGACAACATGCGAAACAAATATCCGAGTCTATTCTTACATAGTAAGTGAAATTTCGAGTACGAAATTTTATTTTAGTAGGGGAGGATGTAATACCCATTATTTTTATTAATATTAATATCTTTAATAAATAGTAATAATAAAAAAATAAAATTCTTACTTGATAAGGAAGGCTGATGTGGACAAGTAGATAAGCTCAGCAAACAAGTGGAGGTGATTTATTGTTACACAGTAAAAATTTTATTTAATCAATCCAATTACCTTCTATATATATATACTTGTCTTCTTACCATTAATAGGGGAGAATTACAGTAGAAACTTACGGTGGTGTTGAAGTAAGTATAGGTATTATATATATATATATATATATATATATATATATATATATATATATATATATATATATATATATATATATATATATATATATCACACACTAACTCATTTATTTTTTTCCTTTTCGTAATTTTTTTATATATCATGTTATATATGAAAATGATCGTCTCAATGCGTAGATTCCAAATATATAACTCTTTTGTGAAATAGATTTCGTATGAATTAGATAAGATCAGTCAAAGTTCGTACCTTTAATGGCATATTTTGTGTTGGTGTGAGTTAGCTTTGATATTATAGGCCATTTTGAAGCTCTCCTCACGAGGATCACAAATATATAATTAGTTTTGAGTTTGGACGTGAAATGAAGAAGTTGGGAAGAGACCCACTTCGTGTTAAAATTTTGTCCCCTTTAAACTTCGTTATTTTCATGAAAAATTAGTATGCATGTGATCATCGTCTTGCGAGGACTCCATACGTTCTTTCGGATTTTCAAATGGAGTTGTATAACTCAAGTTGAGTCATTTTCTAATATGGTTAAAGTTTAGGGTAAGTTAAAATGAGAATTTAATATAATGCAGTGACTTGATTGCAATTTATATATATATATATTTGCAATTTATATATATATATATATATATATATATATATATATATATATATATATATATATATATATATATATATATATATATATATATATATAAATTTAACTTCGAAATTCGAAACTCAGTTTCGAATTCTAATTGTTCAGGTGGGTGCGTGTGTGCGTATTATGTTAATTAATTTATTATTTATTTGTTTATTTATTTATTTATGTATTTTTGTTTATTTAATTATCTTATTATATTTATTTGTTTAATATATATGTATATAGTTATTATTTGATTTGATTTAATTTTTTTAAAATATTAAATATAATTTTGTCACTATTAATATTTTAGGATTAGAATTTTTATTTAATATTTATTTATATAATTTGTATCCATATTTTTAATATTACGAATTATTATTAAAGTTGTAAATTATAATATTTTAGAATTTAGCTTGAGTATTAGAAATTATTTTTTAGAAATTAGTTTTAGTACTAGGAATTTTATTATTAGAAGTAGAACTCAGTTTAGTCTACCTTTGCAGACATACCAGAGAGCGAGCAAGCTTAGCAGTCCACTTTACACACTTCCAATAAGTTTAAAATGGGGTAACTTTCACTCTTTAGCGAGTGCTACATTTTAT
This sequence comes from Pogostemon cablin, assembly GCA_023678885.1. Lineage (NCBI taxonomy): Eukaryota > Viridiplantae > Streptophyta > Magnoliopsida > Lamiales > Lamiaceae > Pogostemon > Pogostemon cablin. The sequence goes on along the minus strand of CM042980.1, from coordinate 16,987,358 downwards.
GTCATGATTGCTATGTTAAGATATGATATGTGTTGCTTATATGTCATGTAATGTGCCATGTGTACTTTTAGTTCGATGACAAATATTTTTTTACTAATACTTGTACGGGGTGACGACTCGGTGCACATATACCAACTAACACATGTTACTGGCTACGTCGGTTCAGTACTAAAATATATTTCAAAGTATGCTAACATCGTACTGGGGTGACGGCCCGGTGCATATATACCAACTAACACAAGTTATCAGATGACGGTTCGGTCTAAAATATTTTCATTAAGTTATCGAACGACAATGTGAAAATTATTTTATTAAATTGGCATATGTTACATTTTATGGTATATTTGGCATGTATATTTATTTTTAATTGTGCAATCATTTAAGTTAACCCACTGAGTGTATTTCAGACGCTCACCTATTATTGATTTTCAGAACAAAGTTTATAAGATGGAAAGGCCCTTGCAGATGTCCCAAGACCATAGATGACTTTATATTATATCTTATATTATGTATTTTGTTAGAACTTTATTTCAGATATATCATCTAAACGTACTTATTTTGGGATGTTTCACTCTACTCGGGAGAGTAGACACTAATATGTAATAATTTCTATGCAATTTTTACTTTATTATATTATCGCTTTGGGGAATTTTATATTATTTCCTCTGTGCATTCTCGACTCCCTTTATTATTATATTGGGAATTATATATCTAGTAGTGTCCTAACCCCATAGCGTAACCCGGGGCGTTACAGATTCAGCTTCAAGAGGAAGAGGATCGATTCAAGAACTTGAATCGATTAATCGATTTACTTCTTAAGAATCGATTTAATTATTTTTTAAAATCTACCTCTAAAGTATTGATTCAAGAATTCTTCATGATTTACTCCTTAAGAATCAATTCAAGTATTTTTTAAAACTTACCTCTAAAGCATTGATTCAAGAATTCTTCAAGAGCTCTAAAGAATTAATTTATGAAAGTTCCTCTAGAGAATTAATTTATGAAAGTATAAAAAATTTATTTTGATAGAGCGCATTAAGTAGAGATTCGATCTACCTGTAAAAAATCAATTCAAATATTTTTGAATCGATTTACCTCTTAAGAATCGATTCAGTTTCAAGAGGAAGAGGATCGATTCAAGAACTTAATTTGATTAATCGATTTACTTCTTAAGAATCGATTCAATTATTTTTTAAAATCTACCTCTAAAGTATTGATTCAAGAATTTTTCGTGATTTACTTCTTAAGAATCAATTCAAGTATTTTTTAAAATTTACCTCTAGAGTATTGATTCAAGAATTCTTCAAGAGGAAGATGATCGATTCAAGAAATATTCTTCATAAGGAAGAGGATCGATTCAAGTATTCTTAAATCAATTTACATTTTAAGAATCATTTCAAATATTCTTTAATATCTACCTCTATAGTATCGGTTAAAGTATTCTTCAAGTGAAAAATGATCGATTTAAATATTTTTGAATCGATTTACCTCTAGAATATAAGTATTCTTTAAGTTCTTTAATTTCAATCATTATTTCATATATCAAATAACATTAGAATCGAGTTTATAAATATTTGTTAATTTTTAAATTTAGTATATTAATTAATATTTATTTATTTATGTGTATCTTAATTATTCAATTATAACGTATGAATTATACAATTTGTCTTTAGCTGTTTATATAATATAATTTGAAACTAATAAAATTAAGTTTATAAAGAAAATAAATTCATTAAAATTTTATAAAAAATTAAAATTATATTATATATTAATTAATTTTATTTATATTTTACATTATTTTTTAAAAAATAACTATTAACGAAAATTAATTACTATTATATATTTAATTAAAAATAATTAATCATTATCATGAGTAAAAAATAACACTTCACATAAATATTTATTATAATATTATGAATATTTTTAAAAAATATATATACATAGCAACTATTTAAATATTTTAATAATTTTGTTTTAATTAATTGTAAAGTCTTTGACCTTATTTTCAATAAATAATCAAATCTTTAATATACTAATTGAGAGTTTTTTTATTTGCTTGCGTGTCGCTTCCAAGAGCCTCCGTGGTGACGCGTCAAATTGTGATTTATTTGAATTAATTTAATTAATTATTTTTTATTTAATTTTATTTTATTATTTTGAAATATAACATCTTTGAGACACTCTCATGTGAGATGAGTTATTTGTGAGACAGGCGTGAGACGTGTCGATTCATCATTAAAGTATGTTTATTATATAAATAAAGTATGCTTATTTGTAGTTAATGTATGTCAATAATAAATCATATTATAACACACTAAAATCATACTTTAATGCATAATCCAACATATTTTAGAAAACATACTTTAATGACCATTGAACATACTTTATCTAAATAATGAACATACTTTGGTGATGGGTCCACCCGTCTCATAAATAACTCGTCTCACAAGAGACTTTGTTAACATCTTTAAATTACAACTAAAAGATAAATATTTAAAATATTTTATATTTATCTTAAAGAAAATTTTTATAGAATCCATATAAAATTAATTTTAATATTTGATTTGATAAAGCTTTTTATTTTTTTTGTTAATAAAAATTTATATATATATATATATATATATATATTTCCCCACTTATAAATAAGGTTCTCCTCTACACACAAATTATTCTATGAAAGTTTCTCCAAGTTCCAAAGAATTGACGGTATGCTATTTATTTATTAAAATTTACATTTTTAATTATATTTCTTTTAACTAATTTGTGTAGTAATTTTGATATAATTATTTTAATTGTCAAATTTAAATTCTAGGAAGTTTCATATGGTTTTGTATTTTTTAAATTTAATTTGTTTTTTTATTGATTTTATTATTATTTTATTGGTTCATACATATATAATCATATTAATTTAAATTCTTTTGAATTTTTTTATTTTTTTCGACACTCAAATTCATGAGGTATATTTTTTAATTTTTATTAATTTTCTAAAATATTTTATCCCGCGTACTACACAGGGTTTTGTACTAGTTATATATATTAAAAAATATATTAAACAAAAAATTAATAGCTTAGCTAATAAAATTAAGAGGTTTTTTCGGAGTAAATATCAAATTAAAAATATATATCAAAATTAAAATAAATTTAATAAAAAAATATGATCATTAAAATTAAATAGTTTAAATTGATCGAATATATTAAGTAAAAAATAAATTACCAAAATATAAATCTTATGTAAATTAAATTAATTAAATATTAATTTATATATTGATTGAAAATTAATATATATATATATATATATATATAATTTTCAAATATGCCAAAAATATTTTCAAAATTTACGAAATTTATATTATTTAATAAAAAAAATTTTGAACCAAACAAGGATTCATTTATTAAGTAGAACAAAAATAAAAGTTATCGAGGAGGTCATCCACAAAAGTAGGAAGCTCGACCCAACAATGGGGACTAGCGACTGATCACAAAACCCGAGCAATGCAATGTGCCAATGCATTGGCAATACGAGGAATAAGATGAACAGCATAAGAAACGTTTAATGTAAGAAAACTTTGCATTTTGAAATGAAGTCTCCAAACACTAATATCTCCACTTGTATTTTTGAAATCGCATCATAGACTGTCTTGGCATCTACTTCAAAGATAATTCAAGTCCTAAGTTCTTTATCCATGACATCGCCTCAAGGAGACTCATGGCCTCACCTTCGCCCACATGAAAGTTTCCAGGAATAACCATAGATTTGCAAGCAATGAATATACATTCTTCATCTTTTATTATTATTCCTATTCTTTGTTGGCGTTCGATCGTTTGGTTAACTTGAACCGTTAGGGTTCCATATGATTCTATATCAGCGAAAGCAAGAACATAAAATCATATTACCTTTCACCAGGGTATGCTGAAGATGGAATGAATTCTCTCCGGCAGCATGCGCGACCTCACCATTTTGGGCATAACTTCCTCATCCGATCTCTGATTTGAGTGATTTTTGCGTCAAAACGATTTTCTCTTCCGTGGCTTTCCAATGGTATATCACATGAACAGCTTAGAATTACAAACAACTTTTAAAAAATTGTGGAAGATGACGAACAGCAGCATCAAACGAACTCTTGATATTCTGCTGTATTCTCAGTCCAATCTTGACGTCGTGTGGGCGACGATCCTCAAGATCCTCTCAATCTGCTGTTCCCTCTCCCTCCTCACAGTGTTAGACATGAATAATAATAATAATAATAAGTATATATGTGCTACAATAGGGACCAGGAGGAGAAATTAGACTTGAGCCTCCATTGGGCTTAAGTATCCAAGTTTAGCCCAAAACTTATACTTAAGTCCAATAATAATAATATATTCGACTAAAATATATTAATGCATTGTCGCTCTAATCCCATAATTATGTTATGGACTCCTTCTTATTATGAGCCAATTACTCTCCCTGCGTTTAAAATATACAATGCCTATTAATTAATTAAGTTACTGACAACTCCATTAATTAATATCTCATCCGAGAGTAGTACCACCCAATCTTATTATCATTCCGAAATAAATTCACCAGCTGGGTTTACATGATAATCCTTATGAGCTTCTCAAGGGGACATCATCAACCTATTTTATCGGACATGGACTTCTTTTACAATCAACAGCACACCATAGAGACAACACTATTTTTCAACTCACCAAATTTATTGATTTAATTACATGTAAATCTCAACCATTGATAAATCAAAGAAATACATACTGCCTTACGTGTCGAGATTATTATATGGGAATTACGAGCACGAACATCCATAATAACCGAGATCAAGTTCTCCTATATGATCAGTATAAATCGAATGATCTCAAGCAATCCTGCTCAATACACACAAAGTGCACTAATGTGATTCTATAGACAAGACAAACTAATACCAAATCATACTACAACCATCCGATAGAGAGTCCCTATCTATCTCGGTTGTGAGCATCTGTTTATACTTTATAAGAAAATCGATAATATGATCTTGCCAAAGCATAAAGAACCGCTTTCTATACCTTTATCTTCTTTTGTGTCTTAAGACATATTTCCATAGATAAAGTAACATGCTAGAATGAGTAAGGATTGTATCATTTCATGAAACTTGAGATGAGCACAACATTCTATCTTGTGATCCGTATCAACATGATCACAAGAATATATTTTGCTTATCTTAAGTCCTTCATTTCATACTGCTTTATTAACCATACTCATACGCCCGACAATACTCTTTTATTGTCTCCAATGAGCAAGATACTATCGACACATAATACAAGAAATACCATCACGTTTCCATCACTCTTTTCCAATACACAAGACCCATCCGAGCATTGATTAAATCCACATCACTAGATTTTCTCATCAAAATGGATGCTCCAAGATCTTGAAGCTAGCTTTAGTCCATTGCTGGATAATTTTAAGCTTACACAAAAAATAGTCTTCACATTTTTTAATGAATCACTCTTGTTGCTTCACATAGATGTTTTCCTTAAGACTTCCAATCATGAAAGTTGTCTTGACATCTATTTGATATACCTCATAAATCAGTATGACCAGCAATAAATAAATAAAAGAATCCAGATTGACTTAAACTTAGCCACCGGCAAAAAAAAGTTCCTCACACTCGAACTCAACCTTCTTTCTGAGTTTACCTTTACGCAAGAAGCCTTGTTTCAAAGTATCACCTTACCGTCTGTCCTCTTTCATTTTGTAGAGCCACTTCCAATGGCTTTCACACCATTTCCCGATTCTACAAGCACCTAGACCTAATTTAGAATCCATATATTCTATTTCAGAAATCATTATATTTTGCTAAGATTCTACATTTCTATCTTGTAATGCTTCATCATACCTATGGGCCGATTTCTTGTTTACTAGGGATCACGACTCTCCCAAAATATAAATCTTTCAGGTTGTAGAACAACCCTCCCACTACGATAAAGCACTACACTCAATTGTGTATCAAACGTATCACGTGTTGCAGTTTCCTTGTGGTATATCCTCTTGTACAATTGGTACCATACTTTATGTTTTCCTCTCACTTCCTTTAGAATAATTCATGCATGGGTTTGTGATTTATTACATTGTCCTTTTCCAAAAATCTAGTGTTCGTGTCAACAATAACCCTTTGATCTTTTGGACTATCAAATAAAATACCTTTCATTTTTCTAGGATATCCCACAAATAGACAAACATCCTTATGGCATGCTGTTTGTAGGGCATACCCATAAAATGAATTTAGTAATTCCAAATAACTCATCATCTATCTAACCATTTCCATAAGTGTCCTATACCATATTTTTGCTACACCAGTCGGCTGGAGTTTGCCCAGTGTTGACACCTTAGGATTCAATCCCAACCTCTGACAAATGCCTCATGAACTATCCTAAGAGATACTCGCCACTACAGTTAAATCGTAATGACTTGATATATTTTTGATGACCCTTCACCGCATGAGCCATACACTTTTGAATTAATCATAGTACGAAGAGTTGCGGTGCATCAAAATATATCTAACCACCTCTCGCCTGGATAGTCTTAGGACCGTATAAATCAGAATGAACCAATTCTAACATATCTTTGGCTCTACACCCCTTTGCCTTAAAAAGCAATCATGGCTTAGTTTCATATGCCAGAGGTATGTTTGATTCATATCCGAAGGTTCCTTTCTCTTAATAGGATTAGAAGACGTATTATCAATTTCAATTTGTTGCATCCGAGGGATAAACATGATTTAAGAGTGTACAAATTGTTCATCAATGTACCATAACATATTATAGCTTCATCCTTCATTATAATGACCATGTCATTTAAATGCAATAGATTATCCATCCGTAAATGCATAGAAACTGAAATTAAATTATTTCTATGAGAACGTACGTAAAGACAATTTCTCAAAATCAAACGTTTATTCATCAGAAGATAAACACTCCCACTGCAACAGCCACTACTTTCGTAGCTTACCCATGTACTCATTAATCTCATCATCACTTAATTACATGCTTTTAGGTTGCATTTAAGTTGGAGGTTAACAAGGGTTAACCATCGTTATACCCATAGAACATGTTGTTTATTTTGCAACTTAAGAGGATGGGATAAACGTTCGGGCAGACCCCTGCCCGAGGTTAAAATCCTATGTGGAAGAATGCGGAGGGGTCAAGTGAACTGCCCAAATTTGGGCGGATAGATTTCATTCGCAGGGTTAAGTGGGAGAAATTACTTCCAAGACCTTATTTCACTGTTGATTAATTCGTAGATTCCAACAATACAGAGGAGACAGTGTTCTGACCTATGCAAAATCTCTTGTTCTCTGACTGCAAATTGGCCGTGAACGACCTGCCGAACCACATATACGACATCGCCTGGGACGCCGCAACACCACCGATAAGACCCACGTGTTTATACACGAATTTGACAGAGAAGCGGAGAAGATTTGTAACGAAGAATTTGAAGTTGATTTGCCGCCCTCAAATTTCACTCCGTCCGCTGCCACTTCCACTCCCACTTCCATGATTCTCCTTTTCTTTTCTAATGTTTGATTGTGAGTAATTTTTGGAACATTACCAATTGAAGCAGAGAGAGAAAGCTGTGATTTGAGTAATTTGGGGATACTGTTGATAGAATCGAGAGAGAGAGAGAGAGATTTTATGAACACGGTTGATTCAATCAGTGAGAGGTAGGTGGTGCTTTAATTAAGGGTATTTAAGTAAAATTTCCTTATTTATAACCCTTGAAGTAAACATGTATTGAGAAAAGGTCGAGGTTTATCCTCAAGTTAACATCCGATGATGGTTCAAATTAAACCTTGATGTGTTATCCCTAACCTTATAAGTAAAGGCAGCCTTAGTGATTCCGGTATCTACACACAACTAGTGAATGGGATACTAACCTTGTTCATATCTTACTGAAATTTGCATTCCTTCGCCACATGTTTGTCCGAAGATCCCCACCATATACAACCTCTTGTATTTCAGACAGAACTTGCTCAAAACATCTAGGCAAACTATCGAGAATAAATTGATTTAGGTTTCCCCTTCAATTTCTACTCCAAGTCATTCAATTCATTCATCAAGTCAACCATGACCTCTTGTCTTTCTAACTTACTCAAGTATCCGAAGAGTCGCATGAGATTGACCATCATATTTCTATGAACCTCTCATCTCTTCACTAGAGACTTAAATAGATACTAGAGTACATATTTAGTGAGAACACACATGTATTTTCCCTAAGAAGTAATAATCGAAACCAAGATTCTTTTCTAATCATATAATTTTAGATCAGTAAATATGTTTTCATTTAGTAAACAATAAGCGAGATAAACCATTTGAAAATACAAAGAATCACGTAAATAAATACACCGATCAAATCTTTGAATTTAACAATTTATATTGATTCCCTAAAAATAATATAAAATAAAATTCACCGACATCTCAAGCACCGTGAGTCTGCATGCCATGATAGTGTGGACGTATACAAATTTGAACATTTACAAGAGAAGGTTTTACCCATTAATTTCATTTGTCAACCTAATCTCATGATAAAATAACTAATAGTCGGTTCCTCTTTAGCCATACAAATAACAACAGTGACTCCGATGAGGAGGATACTTATTATTTACATCTAAGTGTACACTTTATTTGATCCCAAGTCCGCGGCCCAAACTTATGTGCCTTACAGATGGAGAAGTACACACACACTCAGATAACTTCCTACAATCGTCATAAAGAAGTTCGTTCTAACAATCCATGAACAAACTCATCCGATGTGGAGGAAGGCCCTATTGCCAACGCGCAAGTTTACTCACATCACTTACAAACCAATAATGGAGGCCGCGGGAATTTATTATCAATCCCCTCTCCCACTTAGTTATTTAACACCGAGGGTTTTTACATGCATATAATATTCAAGAATAAAATACGCATGCCCCTATTACACCAATTAAGACAATAAATCATAGAGAATCATGCATACATATATAATAATAATCATATAATTAAATTAATTATAAACAGTTATATATTAGCGTATTCGATTGTTCGCCACCTAGCATAAATGTCGGTAAAGACCTCCAGATTTTCAAACTTTAGAATATCTCCAGATTATCAAAATTTTGAAACTAGCGATATTGACCATCGATATCGTCCAGATTATTTAAATCATGGATATGACCAGATTATAAAATTTTCAAAATTTCTAGATTATCAGATTTTTGAAACTATCGATATCGACCATCGATATCATCCAGATTATCGAAATCATTGATATTAAATAGATTATCGAAATTCTCGATATCGTCTAGATCATCAAAATCATCGATATTGATATGAAACCATATACTCCCTCCGTCCGCCCGAAAGGTCCACATTTTGCCATTTTGGACGTCCACACCAAATGACTGCATTTCCCTTTTAAAACACATGGGACCCACACACATCACTAATATAATAAATTTATGGGTCCCATACACCCCACTAATACAACTACCAACTACACCTTAAATAATAATACTCTTTAATCCACGTGCAAAAAGCAAATATCCACCTTTGTGGCTGACGGAGGGAGTATAACAATAATAGACAATTAAATCAATTATGGCAGTTATATATCACGAATTAGATCGCCACTTAAATTAGAAAGTCTTGTCCGATATTCCATCTGTTGAACCGATGCCTTAAGCAACAAGCAGGATTACTTGCGTACGACCTACATGTCGGACGAGGACGAGTCTGTCGGCAACACAGCACATCGGCACGAAACAATACTGCCTGATCATCATACATGCCAGCACGAATCATGCCATATACTGATCAGCATCCGCACGACATCCATGCTCGGCAGTCTGCATGATTCGTGCGCCCAGATTTCACGGCAGCACGAGGCACGACTTGTGTCGTGCATCATGCAACCCCCGCACACCTTCCCGACGCTACGACACGTTCTTACTAGCACGACTCGTGCCGAAAGCCAGCACTAATCATGCCGAACACCACTGCCTACGTCTATCGCCAATCATGCCCGAAGTCAGTCAATCATGTCGCTAAACGACCATCAACCCCGCACGCTTCCTGTCACTTGCACGGACCACCGCCGATGCCATGCTTCTGGTGGCACGACTCGTGCATCTTCCAAGCATCGTATTCCCACTGCCCAGCCATTCTCCACTTATGCATCATCATCCGCCGTGGTTGCGAGCTCGACATGTCGCCGTGAGCCACAAGCCATATCACCTTCGTCAAGCGTTTATCAATGACAATCACACCAACTTATCCGGATAGAGTTTTCAACAAGAAACAATAATTTCTAAACCCTAATTCATGTTTGCCACACAAACCCTAGCCTAACGTGTCACGCTTCACCACAAAAAACGAAGCTCTGATACCATTATTTTTGTTCGATCATTTGGTTAACGTGAACCGTTAGGATTCCATATGATTCTCTTTTAGCGGAAGCAATAACATAAAATCATATTACCTTTCACCAGGGTATGTTGAATAAGAGAATGAATTCTCGCCGGCAGCATGCGCGACCTCACCATTTTTGGCATAACTTCCTCATCCGATCTTTAATTTGAGTGATTTTTATGCCAAAATGATATCCTCTTCCGTGGCCTTCCAACGGTATATCACACAAATAGCTCGGAATTATACAAAATTTTAGAAAATTGTGAAAGTTGACAAACAGCAGTAGCAAACAACCTCTTGATCCTCTCAATCTGCTATTCCCTTTTCCTCCTCAAAGTGTTAGACATGAATAATAAGGGTTTCCAGATAGTTGAGATTACTCATATATGGGCTACAACAGGGACCAGGAGGAGAAATTAGAGTTGGACCTCCATTGGGCTTAAGTATCCAAGTTTAGCCCAAAACTTATACTTAAGTCCAATAATAATAATATATTCCACTAAAATATTATTACTGCACTGCCGCTCTAATCCCATAATTACGTTATGGGCTCCTTCTTATTATGAGCCCGTTTGTCTACCCGCGTTTAAGATATACAATGTCTATTAATTAATTAAGTTACTGACAACTCCATTAATTAATATCTCATCCGAGAGTAGTACCACTCAACCTCATTATCATGCCGGAATAAATCCACCAGCTGAGTTTAAGTGATAATCCTTATGAGCTCCTTAAAGGAACATCATCAACCTATTTTATCGGACACAGATTCCTTCTACAATCAACAGCACACTATAGAGACATCACTATTTCCCAACTCACCGAATTTATTGATTTAATTACACGTAAATCTCACTCATTGATGAATCAAAGTAATACATACTGTCTTACGTGTCGAGGTTATTGTATAGTGATAAGAGCACGAACATCCGTAATAACCGAGATCAAGTTCCCCTATATAATCAGTATAAATCGAATGATCTCAAGCGGTCCTACTTAATACACACAAAGTACACTAATGTGATTCTATAGTCAAGACAAACTAATACCAAATTATACTGCAACCATCCCGATAGAGAATCCCCGTTTATCTCGATTGTGAATATCTGTTTATACTATGATTAATAAAAAGCAATTATGGCTTAGTTTCAGATGCCAGAGGTATGTTTGATTCATATCCGAAGGTTCATTTTCCTTATTAGGATTAGAAGACGCATTATCAATTTCAATTTGTTGCTTCTGAGAGATAAACATGAATTAAGAGTGTACAAATTATTCACCAATGTACCATAACAAATTATAGCTCCATCCTTCATTATAATGACCAAGTCATTTAAATGCAATAGATTATCCATCCGTAAATGCATAGAAACTGAAATTAAATTCTTTTTATGAGAACGTACGTAAAGATAATTTCTCAAAATCAAATGTTTATTCATCAGAAGATAAACAACTCCCACTGCAATAGCCACTACTTTCGTAACTTACTCATGTACTCATTAATCTCATCATCACTTAATTACACGCTTTTAGGCTGCGTTTACATTGGAGGTTAACAAGGGTTAACCATCGTTATACCCATAGAACATTTTGTTTACTTTGTAACTTAAGAGGAAGGGATAAACGTTCGGGCAGACCCCTGCCCAAACGTTTAAAATCCTAGTGGAAGGATGTGGAGGGGTCAAGTGAACCGCCCAAATCTGGGCGGATAGTTTTCATCCGCAGGGTTAAGTGGGCGAAATTACTTCTAAGACCTTATTTTACTGTTGATTAAGTCGTGGATTCCAACAATACAGAGGACATAGTGTTTTGACCGGTGCAAAATATCCTGTTCTCTGACTAAAAATTGGTCGTGAATGATCTGCCGAACCACATATACAACATCGCTTGGGACGTCGTCGCGCTGCCGATGAGACCCACGTGTTTGTACACAAATTTGATAGAGATGCGGAGAAGATTTGTAGCGAATAATTTGAAGTCAATTCGCCGCCCTCAAATTTCACTTCGTTGTCCGCCGCCTTCCACTTTGCCCATTGCCGTTCGCCGCCCTCAAATTTCATTCTGTCCGCTACCACTTCTACTTCCACTTCTGTGATTCTCATTTTCTTTTCTAATGTTTGATTGTGAGTAATTTTGGGGACATTACCTATTGAAGCAGAGAGAGAAAACTGTGGTTTGAGTAATTTGGTGACACTGTTGATAGAATCGAGAGAGAGAGAGAGATTTTGTAAACACGGTTGATTCAATCAGTGAGAGGGAGGTGGTGCTTTAATTAAGGGTATTTAAGTAAAATTTTCTTATTTATAACCCTTGAAGTAAACATGTATTGAGAAAAGGTCAAGGATGGTTATCCTCAAGTTAACATCCGATGATAGTTCAAATTAAACCTTGATGTTTTATCCCTAACCTTAGAAGTAAACGCAGCCTTACACTACTACAAAACTGTGAATAGATATCAGTGCATAGATGTCGATTAATTGTAAAACTGATATCTATGGGTTCAAAAACCGATATCTATTCTAGAACCGATATTTATTATATAATGAATATTCTAATAGATATCAATTATGTCCAAATGATATCTTTTGTTGATGTCTATTGATCTTATAGATATCAATTATGCCAACCAATATATTTTCGTTGATATTAATGTATTTAATTTTTAATTAATTGATTTAAAAATAAAATATAAAAAATTTGCGTCCATAACACAATTAAATCGTTATTCTGAGAATAAATTAAACATGTTATGAAAATTAAACTTTTGGCTTGATTTCCCAAATTATACGAACCCTAAATTCTATTCACAGATCGACACCACCGATAACGAACTCGCATCGCCCACACCCATCGCCTGCACCCGCCACCTTCTCAAGTTGCCTGCTCGTGCCATCCACTCTTGTCAACTGCTCGCGCCGCCACTCCCGTCGATCTTTCACGCTGCCGCTTCAGTCGCTAGCCTGTGACGATTGAATCAAAGAAACCTAACCATATAAGCTAGGGCTTTTCTGGAATTCCAGCAAGCATCTCCTTCTTGTAGTTCATCCAGCGAACCTCTCACGCCGTGCAGCTCATCTGGCGAACTCGTATTGCTCTAAATTTCACCGTCGCAACGAGTCTCCTTCTTGCAGCAGCGGTTTTTTCGAATACTATAGCCACAAGGTAATTTGGTTGTCTTTGTAAATCTCCTAATAGATGAGAGTTAACTTTAATGTTGTGATCGGTGTGAAATTCACCTAGGTTTTAAGTGGATTTTTGTGGCTTTAATTCAATAATTGAGCATGATTTTAATGAAAATACTATTAATTGCTTGATTATTTGGAGAAAGGTATTTTTGTTTATTTTTGCAGAAAAATGAGTGATTTTGATAAAAATGGATTCTAGTGAAGTGGAAGATGTGGGAGAAAATGAAGCTCGATTTGGAGTTGAAACGAGCAAGAACGGACCAAAGGAAATTTTGTTATAAATCCTATTTTTTGTCCCATGAGCTAAATTATCTCACATTGATTACTTACAACAAATTCCTCTCACTCTACCACTACATGAACCACTTGTCCCACATTGGAAACTCACTCAAATTTCTCTCATCCTTACTACTATAAATACCATCTTCCATGAAAATCACCATTGAACCATTCTCCACCCATTTAATTCTATTAAATTGAATCATTACTAAATTCAATAGTTGAGAGGGCTTTTAAGTAAGACCTCCATAGTTGAGATCTCTCCCCCTTTCGGGGCGAGGGATCCATAGTTTTAAATATTTTTCTAGATTAGGATTTTAATTGCTTTCCAAGAAGGTGGGGACACCAAGGAAATGATGAGCTTGGTGGATGTAAAAACTTTATTCGGTCAAATCTAATCCTACTTATTTTCTTTTTATTTTCTTTGTTTTGATTGTTTAAGTGATGCTTGAATTATGGATTAATTTGTGATATTATTTAATTGTGTTCCCAGCTTTGATTAGTTTCATTTATGGATGCTTAATTGCTTAATTTATATGTTTGATTTGTGCGGTTAATTGTCTATTGCATGTGGTTAGAACGAGAGTTCAATTATGTCTCTTAGGAATTAATTGAATCATTTCATCATGTGGGTTATGTGGATTAATGTGGGAAGAGTTGGAGACGACCTCTCATATTTAGAACTACGTAAAGACGCTAGAAAGGTTAGATCGAGAGGTCAATTAATCTAGTGAGGGGAACCAAACCTTAGTGAATTCATAATACCTAGAAAGAAAATATTACCTATGATTTAGTACCTTTTAGGGAACTCGTACGTGTAATTAGTACCTATTGGGAGGTGTTTGCTATGGTATCGATCCTATGTGCTATTTTGGGGCCTTTGTAAGGGCCTACATCCTCTTCATCTCGAGAGAGAGTTTAGGTGGAATTTGTGATCGCTATTACTGTGATAGCTTAAATTGGGAGGCAATTAGATGTGTTACATGATTGATTCATTTGAAGTGCATCATGAAAACTCCCTTTGCATTGAAAATTCCAAAAATATTGTAATTAGTTTCTTTTCTTATTTCTATTGTCCTCCCTTCTCGGTCGTCCCTAACTAATACGAGACTATAACTTGAAGGCCACGAATCCTAAATTCTCCGTGGTTCGATAAATTCTTTAATTGGTCATCCGGACTATTTACGACCAATCAAATGGCGCCGTTGCCGGAGAATTTAGTTGTATTTATGACTTCGGATTTCGTTGAGTGTTAGGTTAGGGATATTTTTATTTGATTTTTTTTGTTTTATGGTTGTGTTTATAGGACGAAAGCGTGGTGCCATGGTATTGGACTTGAAGAGCAAAGGAGTGGTGCAAATTGAGGTAATGAACATTTTCTCAACTTAAATTCAACTTTGCTTAATTTATGTTTGGGGGGTATGTTCTCTTTGTTACTTGACTTTTCTATGGTTTGAATTATAAAAAAGGCATCAATGAACTCCTACTTGAGCATATTGCACCGGCGCACGTTTAAGTCCTTACTCTTTTCTTTGGCACACTTATTCTCCTTTCTTTGTTTTTATCTTTATTGGCTCTCTTGTGCTTCATTGTGAGAAATTTTGAGACTATGATATTTGGTTGAAACTTGTGACGAGATGGATTTTTGCTTATGTTCTTGTTGAGTTATGGTTTGTTCTTGTTTTGTGTTTCTTTCACTACTATAAGCCCGTGAGCTTTTGAGCCTTTAAATCGTATATCAAACTTTTTTTCCTTTCTTGAGTGCATCATTATTTTGTGTGCATTCTAGAACTTGCCATTGTGTCTTCTTGAAACTAAACATGTGTGACGATTGTTGGAAGTGATTTAAGACCATCTTTGTTTTGATAAGTCACTTAGTCAAATCGATACTACCAAATGAAATCATATCGTAGTTTGCCCCTTTGAGCCTTATTATCCTTATTTTTTTGGCAACCTACAAATTTAGCCATTTTTATTCATATTTTATATCCTAATCACCTTTATCAATTAGTAGAGGATTAATGGGGATGAAGTTGTTGAATTGAACTTACAAGAGAGTTTGGAAAGAGAAAAATTGTGAAAATGCTAGAAAAGAGAGAGAAAAGATGAGAAAGAAAAAATGGAGGTTGTGTGAAAAAAAAAATTGAGTAAAGCTTGTATAAAAGAAGCATAAAGGAGCTCTACTAGAAAAATAGAAAGAGAGCCCTTGGAGAAAAGAGAGAAAAACTCAAAAGTGGAAGCAAAAAAAAAGGTTTGTTAGTGTGTCGGATGGAAGATTACATTTTTCTTAAGGTGAAAAGAGAAAAAGAGAGGATGAGGGTTGAAGTGATTAATCAACTTAAATTCTCTACTAATCTTGAGCTTACTTTTCCTAAAAATTTTCCTACCCAAGACCAAAAAGCATACATTAGAGGCGGCACAACGACACTTTTCGATTGTTCTCTTTCACACCCAAGACCAAAAAGCATACATTAGAGGCGGCACAACGACACTATTCTTCTGTTCGTATCACTCCGATCCCTTCCCGCCATCTCCTTGATCTTCACGCTCCGGTTCCTCTATGCCTCTTGCTCTGCCTCCATCCTCACTTTTCTCCATCAGAGGCGGCACAACAACACTTTTCGATTGTTCTCTTTCACACCTCCATTGCCGCACAGAACATCTCCGCCGTTGGTTCCATCAGCCGCTCCTCCCTCACTCCGCCTTATATCTATACCTCCGCACCTATGCGCCGCTGTACCTCCACCCTCACGCTCGCTCCGCCACTTTCTACACTCCACTTCCAACTCTATGTTAGGATTCTTTTTTTTTTTTTAATTTTTTTAGGTATCTACTCTCTTGTTAAATTTGTCCACCTCTAATTTTCTAATTTAGATCTAATTTAATTACAAGCTTATAGAATTATAGCAGTAGAAGTTGCCCGTCGAAGTTGGTTGAGAGGTGGCAGTAAAAGTTGATTTTCATACAATTGGAGATGAAATTGGAACTTAGAGGTTAGGAGAGAAATCAATTGGGGTAGAATTGGAGGTTACATCGATTAGCGATGGAAATATAAATTACAGTTTGAAAGAAATGGATTGAAGATTAAGTAATAGGATGTTGCGTATTTGAGCGTATCCTGAATAATTTTTATTTTAATACATTTATGAATAAAACTATATACACTTCCTCAATTTATGCACTTTGTTTTAATATATATATATAAATAAAATTTGTACACAAAGTTTTTAAAAAGCGTACATTTATTAATAATAAATTATACAATTAATATTAAAATGGTATACAATTAATCAATAAATTTGAAACTTAGATCTTATTCAAAATAATAATATAATTGTGAATTATAAGTATTACATTTATATTAATAAACTGATGTGATAAAAATATGGATATTTTTATATCAATATTATTAATTTTTTATTTTTTTTAACAAAATTGATACAAACATGTAAATTATTGAATTGCAACTATTACAATTAATTTTCATAATGTTTCATCCATATTAATAAATACATTTAAAAATTAAAATAATCTTTGAGAGATAGATTTTCCTGTTTTGACCTTTCAAGCCAATGAGGAGAATACGGTCGATGAATCTGGTCTGTAACAAGATCAGCTCTATACACTTGTTAATTAAAATTTATACAATTACTAATAAAGAACTAAAAAATGCATGATATATTTGTATTCAAAATTAATAAATACACTAAAGAATAAAAAAAGATACATTTATTTCAAATAAAAGATACACTTGTTAAAATAACTAAAAAAATGCTTTATACATTTATTTCTAAATTTGAAAAATACATTAAAGAATTAAAAGTAATACATCTATTTTATATTACGTATACACTAGTTAGATAAAACTAATACAAATATAAATTCTAAAATATTTGATACATTTATATAAAGTTAATAAATACATTATGGAATAAAAGATATACAATTATTTTAAATAATATATACATCTATATTCATGTGAATTCCAAAACCAAATCACCAACAAGAACGATAAATTTCATCATTTCATATTGTGAATCTTCATCAGGTTTGGTTGATAAGAACCTAATCAGGCTTCAACTCTATTCTCCTTCCCCAAAGTTCAACATTCGCAAGTTAATTTTTGCCGCATTAGACGTTGCCATGCAGCACTCTCAAACACTCAAATTCAATTGAAAAAAAATCAATTAATTGAGAAACACTAAATCTAATTCCAAAAATTCAAACAGTAAAAATTAACTAAGAATTAGGGTAGAATCAATGTGAAAAAATTGGGGAATACTACAAAAATTAGAGTGGTGAGCAAGAGAAAGAAGAAAATTATCGAAACCAAAAGAGTGGTGAGCGAGAGAACAGAATAGTGAGTAAAGAGAAAAAAGAAGAAAATTACTGGAAAGACGGCGGAGATAGGGATACAACGACAGAGGTGGTAGCCGGTAGGGAGAGAGGACGGCGATGGATGTAGGGAGAGAGATGGCGAGGAGGCTGCGGCAGAAAGCTGAGGAGGCGAGAGATGAGAATCGATAGGTGATAGGAAGAGAGAAGCGACATATGGGATGGAGAGGGTCATCAAGCTTATTACGGTATTTATATCTGGGTCATTGGATAAAAAATAGATCATGTTCCACATTAAAAACTATTGTACAATAGTAATTGCCAAAAAAATGTAGCAGGATCACGATTGCGCATGGATTAATATTTGTATGGGCCACAGAAACTAAAAAAATTATTCTTTTAGTCATCTATGAAACTATTTTAGGCTATTATAGTTACATTTGCATTTTTAATTATGAATATCTATTTATATCAATTATATTTTACTAGCTCAAATCAATTTTTTCCAGATTGTTGATACTGCAAATTGAAGGATGGGATTAAATTGGTAGATGACTTCTCAAAAGTTGCTGATAATTACTTTATACATGCTTAGGGGTGTATTTTAATGATACGGTATGTGCTTCTAGAATAAACGAGTTGCAATTTCAAGTTGGTTGTGGATTGTGGAATCATGTTATATTTATTATTTTGTTCATATCTGTTCAGTGGCATTTAATATATTCTCTTTCATCTCAGTCAAAGTCCCGTGAGGCAAAACGAACTCTACCTTCCCTTCTCACAAAGTGTATATGTTTCTCTCTTAGAGGCTCAAATTCAATTCTTTGACCATCATAAATTTCATACCAAACATATTTTAAAGGTTTATTTTTTGCTTTAAAATGTGATCAACAAATTTAGTTGTTGTAAAATTCAAAATCAACTGCCCAAATATTGAAGATGATGCAACAACAAAAAATGACGAATTTCTGATACTGTGTTTTATACTGTGGTTTGAGTTCCTCCATTAAATAAAATTTGATATTTTCCAATTTATAATAACTTCTGACATTATCCTTCTATACATTCCCAACGTTATATGCAATGTATATTATTTGATTTATAATATATATTAATTATGTACGCCTAAAGAAAATCAATTTATCTTTTAATTTAAATTTGCATGGTATTCTGGCTTCGTGTGTGCCAGGAGAAGTGTGTTTAATTGAAGTTATAAGACAAAACTCTAATGTTTGTTTCCGGTATTAAAAGCCGATTTTGATTTTCAATGTCTACACACAGGTTTTAAAAATTACCCCTAATATCTACATTCACTTCTCAATTAATACACTCATTCTCTTTATCTCTCTCTCATTCATTTTATTTTTAAATTAATACATTCTTAAACATTGATTTAAAGTTAAAATTTACTATGCATAAGGTTAAAATCTATTTATAGTTCTCAAATTCCACAAAACCCCAAAACAAATTATTTATTATATTTCATATATGATGATTTTTTTATACACATAATACTTGAACAAAAATGGTTACCATGATAATTTTTTAAATATTTTTAGTTTAGTGTAAATTTTTATTATATAAATATTTAATAATCCTGCGTGCTAATTTTTTTATTTTTTTAGTTTAATTTTAATTTTTATTATATAAATATTTAATGATCGTAGCACGCGGGTTACGTGCGTGCTAGTATATATATATTTACACCTATCCATGAAGGAGATAATATAGCACAACAAATTGAAACAGTTTATGCTATCACTAAGAGCAACAAAATCAAACGAGAATTCTAAGAATAGCAAAGTCCAAAAGGCTACCTCTCAGCTTTGAATCAAATCCTGAGAGCTTCGTTTAGCCTTAAAAGGGATCAGATGGACATTTCAAAGATCCCAATTGAACACCATGATATACAAAAACACCCAATCAATCAATAAGCAAAGAATCTATCTGTTGATTTCCAAATTTCAAAGATTAACATACTACATAATTTTCAAATTTACCACATTTTTTTCAACCCTTTGCATAGAGTAAAAGCACATGACAAATACTATGTGAGCAATCCTTGATAATTTGTACAGGACATGCAGGATTAAACTTATTCTAAAAGAATGGAACAAATATAAGATGCACAACGCAAATGCTTGCTGACGTGTAGGGTGAGTCTTCCACAACTACATGAGCGAATGAGGAAGAATAAAATCCAAACAAATGCATAGGAGATGACTAAGAAGAGCAACATCCGCCCTTTTGAGCAACGGGCTGTCCACGGATCTGCACGGTAGGTGGCCTCGCACTGTTTGATGTAGGTTGACTTGCCATCCTGCAATAATATGAAGAAAGTGAGCCATTTGTGTTATATATATAAAAATATATAGAATGAGGGTGGGGTAGAGAGTGAATTCTGATGTAGTACCCATACAAGGAGCCAAGCACAAATTCATATTACAATAACTTTTTCTATTTCCTATTAGAGATATTGCTTGCCAGATCTCAAGTTAGACTCCATAATAGAAACCAATTATGGTTTCTGCATCAAGACTCTCTCTCTCTCTCTCTTTCTCTCTCTCTCTCATTCTTTCTTCTCTCTATATATATAGGTACATATGTAGATAAAAACCAGCTACAAGTAATTTAATTTCATTGTATGATGCAAGTGAGAATGAAGTACACCTGTTCTTAATATCAGAAGCCATAGCCATGAAAGCCTGCTCAACGTTGGTGGCATTTTTTGCACTAGTCTCTAAGAATGGAATGCCAATTTCATCCGCGAATGCCTCACAAGACATCAAAATATGTATTAAAGCTACACCATTACTCAAATCAATCAATATAATTAAATGGAAAGGCTACCCAATAGAATTTATACCTTTGCTGTATCATATGATACGGCTCTGTTATCAGCAAGATCACACTTGTTCCCTACGAGAAGTTTATTCACATTTTCACTAGCATATCGATCAATTTCATTCAACCATTGTTTAACATTGTTAAAGCTCTCTTGGTCAGTTACATCATACACTATCTGCCAGAAATTGCAAGCAATTTATTTAGGAACATAAATCAAGGAATTGTTAGTCAAACAACATGAACAAAAACACTCACTATAATTCCATGTGCCCCACGGTAGTAGCTACTAGTTATAGTCCGAAATCGTTCTTGACCAGCAGTATCCCACTACAAATACAAACAAAATGAAAAGGTGATATTGTCAGCTTGATAGAAGTCCATCACATAGGTAGCTGCAATTAAGATGCCAAATCAACATCAGAGAGAAAAACTATGCTCATATATATTTCTTTTCTCAGAAAGATCTTTATGCCCAACATTTCAAGTTAAGAGGTCTTACTTCGTTCCAGATTGAGATTTGCTTAAAAAATAAAAATATCTGTGGCGGATTTTCAAAGAAGCAACTTCGTATATATTTAGGGTTTTTTTTCTAGGGAGAAGTGATAAACTGGAATTGGATTTTGATGTATGTCTCGTTTGATATCATTCCCTCAGTAAATGTACACCACAATTTGTAAATTTGAAACCGGCACGGTCACTTTGAATACATCAACAGATAAGATATATGCGGATCGCGAACCCATTGAGATGCATGAAACAATAATTTGATGAATAAGGGAGGGTCCAAATTAAATATAACTGAAAATCATGTGGTCAAATTCGATGCAGTTTGGAGATAACACAATATCAATAAATATATTGTTAAAAGAGTCATATTGATGTTATAGAAAAAATCCTTATCGGCACATTGATTTATATTTAACAAATATATTTCTACGTGCTTCTAATGTGCAATGTCGAGCAATTCTGATTTCTCGGTACAAGAGATGCTTTTTGGGAATGGGATATCTTTTTTTTTCCTTTTCAATTCTGTTTAGATAAATTCTATGCCTTAGAAAGTCCAGGTTTTCTTTGGTGGTTGATGCTCTTGGACAACATTTCCACATGAGCTGTGTTATATAAACATTTTTGTGATACCGTGTACTGCTATGCTAAGTTGGTGCATGATGTGTAATCATAATTCCAAGGATATGGGCCACATATTCTAACGCTGTTTACCTCTATCTCCTACATTGTGGAGAAGAGTGCTTATAGGGCTTGACCTTAATGGAGAGTACCGCATAACATTTCAGATTTTCTCATTGTCGGACATTTGTAGTTACATTACCAGGGTCAATATTTGTTGGTCTTTTGGGATATAAACAGAAAACAAATAGAATCTACAATGATGTTGAGGAGTCCCTAAATGAGCTAAAAACAGGCATATAATTAGGTTTGCATGGTGGCCATCAATTCATGGTCCGGTTCATAATTTAGGTACTGAAAATACATGATTACAAAGGACAAATGGCAGCTTTTAAAATGCATTTGCATAAAGTAGATTCAAGTGAAAGGAACCTTACAATCTGAAGTTTAATAGTCTTTCCATCTTGCTCCACAGTTCGAATTTTCTGTAAGAAAATTGGTCAGGATTGGTTAAGCTTTCCAACTAAAACTTACAATACAATGCTAAGCCTTACAAAGTCGACACCAATTGTGCTGATATAACTGTCAAGGTATGAATCGTCCTGTAAAACATAGAATAAGGTAAGTCATTATACCCAATATCACCAAAAACATTAAATACTTGAGAGGAAAAATTATAAATCCACCACAACATAAAACAATTTTCTCTAGTTTGACTAATTGAATAACTCGAGAACTGAATAATTGAATATATTATCAAGATGAAGTATGTGAATGCTATACAGACGCCAAAGTTGAAACCACTTGTCAGGTCCAGAATGGAGCTAATACCACTTTTACTCAATTAACTAATTTCATAGTATGAAATATTGTTTAACAAAATTAAAATTGAAAAATACACCAGCACATGAAATAAGTATCTTCGTATTTGGTTCATGATAAACCAATATAAGCACAAAAAACTGATACCCTTTCTTCACCTGACAACCAAACTTAAGATTTCAATGCAGAATGCTGTGTAATTGCAATCCTAGTTGATTACGAACAATGTTCTTAGAGACGCTTATTGCGTGATTGGTATGCGGGAATACAAATGAGATCACCTGTTACACAATGATGTTTCATCTCCTATTACACAAATTAAATACTTGTCACGTGTCATAATCAAAGGCCAAAATTCAATACATGCCCCAAGGGCTTATTAGTCATTTGTAGGGTATAGTTTTTTTATATAGGGAAACACCAATGAAACATGAGATATGTAACAGGGAATTCAACTTGGCTGGAATAACTTAGGAATAGAATCAGTATTTCTAATTTGATTCTCATTCCTACGTTTGGTATGTTTTTTACAAATGAGAATATTAATTCAATAAGGAATGTATATTCCTTAAAATTGGGAATCACGATTCCTCCCCCCATGGCTTTACCTATTCCCATGGTTCATGGAATCAAATATTTATTTTTATTTTTTATTTTTTATATAGCATAAGATACATTAATAATTATAAATAATTTTTTTTATTAGACAAACTCTCTTATGAGACATTATATATGTGAGACGCTTTGTGAAACTTGTTAAAGTATGCTTATTATATAGATAAAGTATGCTTAATGATTGTTAAAGTATGTTTTCTAAAGTATGATAAATGATGAATTAAAATATAATTTTAGGGTGTTATAATATGATTCATTATTGACATACTTTAACTACAAATAAACATACTTTACCTATATAATAAACATACTTTAGTAATGGGTCGACCCGTCTCACAAAAACCCATCTCACAAGAGAAGTATCTCTTTTTATTATATCACAACTCATTTTTTATAATCACGAAAATAAAAAATAAATTATTTTTTTTCATTTCACATATAATTTTCATATTAAAAAATTTAACATTAAATTATTTACAAAAAATATTAAATTATTTAAAAATTTAAATAAAAATTCTTATAATTTAATACTCATTATAATTAAAATTATATAAGAAAAATAAAATTTAGTAAAAGAAATAAATTTAAAATATAAAAATTTATATAATTAATTAAATCTTTATTCTAAATATAAACTATTAAAATATATAAAAAGTATTATATAAATTAATATTATGTTTGAATTGATTACACACAAATATTAAATATAAAATTTAACTTTATTCATATAAATTTTTTTTAAAAATTAGATACATTTTTTTATTTAAATTACAAATATTATAAAATTTAATTTTAATTTTACTCATAATTTTTTATTAATATAATTATTAAAATATATTAATTTTATTTAAATTTAAATTAATATAAAATTAAATAGTAAAATTTGAATTAAGTTAATTAATGTATTTTCTGTTACCTGAGTTATTCCTGATCAATACCAATCATGAGAATAATTATATTCAGAAAAAATTAATTTAAGACACACTTTGTACCCATAATTACTATGAGATACATTGATTTAAAAAAATTACTCTCACGTACAAAATATTAAAGTAAAATACCAAATATAACCCTAAACTCATACACTTTTAAACCACAAACCCTAAACCCCTCACCCACCCACCGCCACCGGACAGTCGCCGACCAGTCGTTGGACCACCGTCGGACTCCCGCCAAACCGCTGCCGGCCGGTCGCCGGACCGCCGCCGAATATACACTTTTTTGCTGCAAACACTTTTTTTACTGCACACACTTTTGTTGCACACGAATTTTCATGTTGCACACAAATATTTATGTGCAGCACATTGTAAGGGTAATATTGAAATATCACCGTATATTTTTGTAGTTAGTAGTAATATTTTTGTATGTTTGTATCTCATAGTAATAAAGGAATTTTTAATGTACCTAGTAGTAAGTACCCTATTGTCATTCCTTTCCCAATTCTATCTCATCATAATTTCATTCCATCATACTAATTATGTCGTTAGTGATTTAATAAGGAATGGAATGATAGTGGGAATGTAGTGTAGAGGAAATTGAATGATATCTGGTTATACAAAAATTGAAATAAAAAAATACAATAGTACATTAGATTCATTATTGGTAGAACCAATTAAGAGGCTCATCCATATCATGTTTATTCTCACTGCAATCATGCCAATCACCAATCTGGTGGCTATATAAGAGCTTCTTTGAGAGAGAGAGCCATTTGGCATTAATTATGTTAATCCATAATAATAAACTAGCTCCTAAATAGAGGTCAAATAAGAAGACAGAGTAGAGAACAAGGATCATCCCAGAATATTTCTTGTGTTATCTATAAGCAGCTTAATGCTTGACGGGAGACATAACTGTGTCGCATAATCATTTTACTTCCTACTATTACCACATACTAGTCTTAATTTACAATATCAACTTATCAATTTGGTCCATCCTCCCAACAAACCCGAAATGGAGAACCAATTCGACTCAATAGAGAATGATTATTCAATGGAGAAGATCAACTCACTTTCTGAAATAGTCTCGTAGCAATAATCTAGGTTCAACAAACTGGACAAGCTAGATGAGATGCACTCCTCACCACTAGAAAAAAAGGGAACGAAATGGAATTGTGGGGTTTCCCAAATCAATAATTTGGGAGAAACTAACACTCGAAAACTTCTCCAAGAATATTCTCCAGATTGGACCATTGCCAATAATGATACCAAATTTTAACAGGAGTGAACCCATATCATTGACCACCAGAGAGTAGATGTACTTTCGAATTCAAGGCACAAGAAAGGAATTAAAGGTGGAATAAACTCTTGTTTAGATTGAGGGTGCGACTTTTAGTTGGGTTTATTGGGTGACTGAGAGATCTCCCAAAATGACTAGGAGCCTACTAACGTTTGAATTGCTAAGAAGATATATAGGGAATCTTTTAACAAATTCTTTTGGAGATATCGCAGCAACAAGACAAACTGGAAGTATAGATGAGTATATTGATGAATTTGCAGCTCAAATGGCCCTTGTTACGCGTATCACTAAGGTTTGGGTCTTACTCAATGTATTAGAAGGAAAGGTCCAAGTGCTAATTAGATCAAAAGAACTATGTATTAGCTAGGGAGATTGAACAAGAATCTGAATTCATCACAGGGATCAATTCATGCAATGCAAATTTGGGATGTCAATGGGCAAATAGGCCCAGTCCAAGCATGTTATTTCAAAACCTTTGACTGACAAAATGACAAATATGGTTGGAGAAGGTTCAATTATGCAATCATCAGAAAAATAGGAGCGAAACTACTTTTTCAATTAGATTCCTCATACTCATAAATTGCGGCCTCTGTTTCAAATGCAAAGAGCTTTACCACACATTGCATCATTGTAAGGGAAAATCTATTTGACTGCTGATTGTAGGTGAAGAAGAAGAGGACATGGTTGATGCACATGAGTTGAAATGCTTGGGGAAAGAAAGTTGTCCAAAGGTCTAATCATCCAAGAAATGGTGCTCTCTAAATTTGCAGCTACAGGTTTAGAAAAACCCCCCAAACTATGAAGTTGAAAAGGTTAATCAACTGAATGGAGGTTTAAGTCATGATCAATAGCGGATCAAGCCACTTCTTTATATTCAAGGTGGCAACGCGAGTATGTCTCAATGTTAAGCTATGTTTTATTCCATATGTAATCAAGTCAGAAACTTCCTCATCATCGGCAGTCTCAGAATTAGATACAAGTCAGGAGCTCGACTTGTAATTATTATTGGATGCTTTTTCGAAAGTTTTTCACGATCTCAAAACACTTTCCCACAATGTCCTAAAAATATCGTGTTCCACTGAAACCCAATAAGGCATCAGCTGGTCTGAAAGTCTAATAGGTATGGACATTTGCAGAAACAGAAAATGGAAAGATGTGTAAAAAAACGCTAACCGCTGGAATTTTGCAAACAAGTTACATCCATTTTCAAGCCCGTTTCAGTTGGTACAAAAAAGGATAGGAGCTGGTTTTCGGCACTAATTACAAATAACTCAGAAAGGTTATAATCCCACATAAATACTCAATTCCATTCATCAAAGAGAAGCTAGACAAGTAAAATGGCTCTCGTTTCTTCAATAAGCTAGACTTGCAAACGCTTACCATCAGATTCGACCGCTCTAGAAGATCTTCCAAAAACGGCAATTCGAATACATTATTGGCATTATGAGTCTTTGAAAATGCCATTTGGCTACAACATAATTAGCATTAAATAACACCTCATAATAATACTTTAAATTTATATAACACAAAATGGTAACACTTTTTAAATTATTATGATATGTAACATTTTTGTAACACTTTTTATATAAATAACACACACATATAACACTTTTCTAATATGTAACACATGCATATAACACTTTTATATATATAACACATTTTATGTAACACTTTTACAACGGTAACACTATAATATAACATTATACATAAGTAAAATTTTTAAATAACACTTCTACATACATAAATTATTTACATAACATTTTAAAATAATATTTTTAATACTCCATATTTATAAGATGAATATTAATTAAAATTTTATATATCACATATATTTTTAAAAAATTACATATTTTTAATTTTATTTTTAAAAAAAATTGAATAAATTAGTTTAATGTAATTATATAATAAAAAATATATATAGTTCATTACATAAAATATATTTTATATTAATATATATTATTTAAAATCAAATTACAAAATTAAAAAAAAATTATTTAAAAAAATTATTTAAAATTACATTTACTACCATTTTTTGTTAACTGTTAAAATGTTTAAATACCAAATTTTATTTGAAAATGAAAGAAAAAGAATTTGAAATATATAATAAAATAAATATTTAATGTTTGTTAAGATTGATGGACTAGCTAAGTTGGCAGATGAAACACATTATAACTCATAGGTCATGGCTTCAAACCTAAGCAAACGCAATTAACAAGGGCAACAGCACCTAAGCAAACGCAATTAACAAGGGCAACAGCGACACCCCTAAAAGTGTTACATATCGTCCATAATAACACTATATATTAGTCTATTAGATAATATTTTTTGTTATTTTATGACATCTTGGTTTACTATGCAATAACACTATATATTAGTCTATTAGATAATATTTTTTGTTATTTTATGACATCTTGGTTTACTATGCAAGATGGTCGAACCATCCACAACATCTCCACATTGTAATTGCCATAGTAAAAAGTACTCACTCTATCCCAATAAGCAAACAATGCAAGATGGTCGAACCATCCACAACATCTCCACATTGTAATTACTAATATTTTTCGTTTTTTTATGACATCTTGGTTTACTATGCAAGATGGTCGAACCATCCACAACATCTCCACATTGTAATTGCCATAGTAAAAAGTACTCACTCTATCCCAATTAGCAAACAATTTCTAATTTACTTCCATCGCAAATAGGGATGGGAAAAAATACCAAAATTTTAGTATACCGCACTTATTATATCGGAAAATACCAAATTTATCGAAATTTTTGGTAAGGTATGATAACGTATTGAATATTTTAGTATGGTAAAGGTATGCAAAATTTCAAAACCGAGATACTTCGGTATATACCGAAATACCGTAAATTATTTTAGTAAGGTAAAAATAAACCTTTAATATTTTAAAATTAGTGACCAAATCAATAAATCTAGGGTAATTTTGGAGTATATTCGATGCACGAACACACCATAAAATTTATAGTTTTAAATTTATAATATAATTGTAATTATATAAATATTTTAAACTTTAATCTAAGAGTATGTATTAATTATTACTTAACCTAGAACTTAGTGACACAAATTTTATAGGTTTCTGATACACCCGGTGCACCATGATTAGACTTTTAAATTTATTATGTTTTATTAATGTTTTTAAATTTGAAATATTTTTATTTCCCATATTGTTTGTAATTTATGGATTTTGTAGATATTTATTTTACTCAATTTCATTGTGGTTTATGGTGGATTATTGGGATTTTGTTGTTATCTTCTTTAAATTTATGATGTTTTTAAACGATATATAAGATAAGCACATGTAAAACGACATATCAATCGTTCAATATTTACGGTATTTATCGAAATAATCATACGGTGAGGTATACTGAAATTTCGATAAGCAAAAGGTATATTTACCTTGTATGTATTCATTCTTTCCATTGTTGTGATTCGTTTGTTTTCTATATATTGAATTGAATAGCATACCTCTCGTTACTTTCGTGGTGAACAACATAAACCCTCAACATGGTATCAGAGCCCATGGTTAACAAAAGTCTAGGGTTCGAACCTCACCGCCACCCATTTATGAGAAAATTCCACATGCAAGGCTTGAGGCAAAAATTAACCCCGCCTGCATGTGAGAGGGTGTGTTAGAGTGACTTGATTAAGTATTAAACAACTCTCCTCTCTATCAGCTTAAGCTTTTAGATGAGGTGGTCATTTAACAGCAACCTATTATTATTGAATGTGATGTGTCGAGTCGTGGTGTATGAGAAGTGTTAATGCAATATGCAAAACCCAACAAAGTATGCTTATGATCAAGAATTGATGGCTCTAGTCCTTGCCATACACCATTCAAGACAAAATCATGATAGGCAAAAAGTTTGAGGTCTGCAGCGACCAAGTAATCATCACCACCTTCAGCAACGAATCACCACACCTGCCCATCAGACTTCGATTGCTAAGCTCATTGGTTATGATTTCAAAATTAAAAATAAAAAAGAGGTAGAAATTGGCTGCTGATGCAAGCTTGTCTTGACAAGATGACGAGGGAGAACTTTCAGTAGTTTTACTTCCTCAATGTGATGAGGTGTTACGGGTATTAATAGATTATCTCACAAGAGCTCACCAAATTATACAACGATCAGCAAATAAACACTGAAGGGATATGAGTTTTCAAGTGGGTGACAAAGTTTTTCTAAAGCTACAACATTCATTCTCTTCAACCACAAGAAATTTCCAAACTAACTCCACAGAATAAGCCTTATCAAGATCACAGTAGTGGTGGGAGCAATGACTCATCGCCTAAAATTACCTGACTCTTCCCGTGTTTACCCTATATTTCACAAAACTCAACTAAAGTCCATGGCAGGGAATGTCAATCCAGAAAACATATTGCCTTTTAATCTCATCACGAATGAACCTGTCTTTGAATCTGAATGCATCATGCAATCTCATTCAATGAGGCGAGAATATGACAAAATGACTCATTGGTTAGTTAAGTGGTATGACAAATTAGAGGATGCTACTCGAATAGATGTTGCATATTTTTGTGGGCAATGCACTGCTAACACTACTAATTCCAGCAAGGAATAAATTGATTGAAGCAATCAAGGGACCATTCTACCATGATTATTCTCAATGCAATCACGCTTATCACCAACTTAGTGGCTATAAGTTTATTTGAGAGCAACAATAATTATTTTAATTCCATATAGATTTTAAAATAAGGATTATAAATAAGAGGGTAGAGTAAAGGAGGAGGATCATTCCAGAATATTTCTCATATTTCTAATGATAGATAAATATTTTTTTTATTAAATCACCAACCACCTCCTAAGACCACTATAAAATTAACACGTTATTCTTGCGTTGAGATCTTGAATGTAGCAGTAAAGTAAGAAAAGTTACCATTTATTTTCTCATATTGGTTAACTATTAATAAAGTAAAGAAGTTGACATAGTAAATTGAGATTGGTATGTGAACAGATGAAAATAAGGATTTGAATATGATGTATCTATCATCTCCATTCCCCAACAAAAAAAAAAAACTTTTAATTGTGGATCTCCTTATCTTCCTCTCATAGCAGAGGTTTTAATTGGGACATAGAACGTAATTTTATAAATTAATATATACTCCCTCCGTCCCCCCAGTGTATTTTACACTTTCCTTTTTCATCCGTCCCTCAAAGTATTTTACACTTTACTTTTTCTAAAAGTTGTAAAAAATACACTAATAATACCTACTTTTTAGACACATTTAAACATAATACTCACTTTTTCACATATCCCAACAACTTTACACACTTTTTTCATTAAACTAATTTAAATATTTCTTCTCTTTCTTTATGTATAAAATAACAAAAATTTTCTTAAACTTCGCGCACAAAAATACGTTAAGTACTTCGGGGGAACGAAGGGAAATAAATGCCAATATGCATCACAATTTACTCCAACAACTACAATAAGAAGAATCTTGAAACTTACAGCAAATCTCAGGAGAAGACATGACTTGCCAACGCCTGAATCTCCAATTAAAAGAAGTTTGAACAAGTAGTCACTGCAAGAGACAACACAAACGACAAATGAGTTATACGTAAAATCATTACAGACGTTAAGATGCATGAAATGTAAAATTCAGAATGTACAGATAAATGTATAGTAGAAAATAACCTCCAAGATGTTAAAATATTAGCATGATTTATGTGGTGAACATAATACTTTTAAGTAGAAAAGTTAAAGGGGATATATTTTTCCAGAGAATTGAATAAAACAATTTTATGTGAAGCATCATAACTAATCAGAGGGTGAGTTGTAAGTTATTATGTATAGAGTATTTGATATGTATAGAGCAATTAACTAAATATGAATTTAATGAGTTCCAAGTCCTCAAAAATAACTTTTTATAGCGTTATCATTCATTGGCTGAACAGAGATTAATAAACATGCTTAGGAGTTGAGAAACAATGTTATCAAAAAGCACCAAAATGTCTAAATACTGCCCATAGCCCAATAAGGGTGACTAGGAGAACCTAACTGCATATAACAGGAAAACAACCAAGATGTAGTTAAATTTCATCAACACATATAAACAAAAAAAATTGAAATATATATATATATATATAAGAATAAATTAAAACTTAAAATTACCATAATCTTTGCCAGACAAACGATCAAAGATCAATAGAAGAAAATCGACGGATCTAACATGGGATCCGACATAAAATAGTAAGATAATTCACAAAGTATTAACCAACACCAGCGTGTATCAACAGGAATAGGAAATTCCAATTCCCCAAAACAAAAGCAAAGGAAAAATAGAAAAATAAACTAGAAATTGCAATAATTCTTTTCACTTGTCAGAATCGAAAAGAGAAGAGAGATTTACTATTCTGGATTCATGATTGAACACGTCGATTCGATAATGTGAGTCGGAATATTCTCCTTCCGACAGTCAGAGATTGTTCGCTAACCAGAAACTGTGTCGGAGGAGTTGTCAGTGAGAGAAAAACGTATTTCGCTCCTTTGCTATTAATAGAAAATTAGAAAGAAAGAAATAGAAGCATTAATGCGCTTATAAATAAAGCATACAGAGTGATACATCGGAGTGGTGAAGGGACGTCGGGGGAAATTGGTATTGATGATTTGTTTGTTAACACTCAAGTGGTTACACGCAACATGCGGATGGATGCCACGATGGAAATTCAAATTTAACATGCTTTCAGGTGACATGAGATTTGAAAAATGTCTCTTGAGCTGCCAATTGGAGATAGGGATTGGATTCTAATCCGTATCAATTTGAGCTCCCAATTGCATATTGTGTGGTTCAATTCATGTAAATGAATTTTAAAATGAACATTATTGATTGAGAATTGAAAAGGCCAATCAAATCAAACCGGTTGAAATTCATATTTTTCTACTTTGCCTATGGTTGAAAGGCACAATTACAAAGATTGAAAATATAACCCAACATAATATATTTTAAGATAATTAATACTTCCGTCCCAACTTATTCTTCACCGGAAGATACGGAATGTAAAAAAAGTTACTTTTTAACTAATTTTATTGACTTTTGGAGGGTAATGTAATAGTTTTAGGTAATAAATAAATTATAAGTATGTATTGTGTGTTAGGTAGGAGTGGTGAATTTGTAATTATAAGTATGATATTGACTTATGTAATACTTTTTTAAATATAGTAATTTATTAAAAATGTTATATATATAAAATAGCACTAGTGGGGACATATATGTCCTTTTCATTTTCCCGCCAAATAGTTGGTTTTTATATTAGGAATGTTTTAGATTAATCTTAACCGTTTATTATTTTAAACTAATTAATCTCAGTCCTTAGATCACTGTAATCCTCATTGTTTTAATAAATTATGTTGAAATAAATATTATTTTAGTATTATATATATCTAATAATTTGAGTGAAAGCCCTTCCTTATTATCGTTTTTTGATTGCGTGTAAATCTCCTCATTTTGATATTTTTATCAACTTTTTGGCTTGGTTTTTAGAGCAGTGTGATTTTCTGGATATCCTAAAATCAAAATAAAGTCAACAAGACAATCACATCACTTAAATAATTATTTTGCGTCGATTCGTCTGCTTGATTTTCGTTGTTCTTTGTTTTCAACATAAGGGTTCCACTTCTTCATCTTCTTCAACAAATCTAGTATTGGTTCCCATTCCAAAAACAGGGAATTACATTTTCCTTTGCGATTTCATAATTTTTGATCTGGATATTATTTTTGTTCCTTATCTTTTTATTTTATTACAGGATACTAAACTGAACGGTTCTTCCTAATTGTTTCAAATCTAAGTAAATCTCCCATAATTGTCAGAGTTTTTTAATCGATTGATTTGGCAATTTTTCTAATTCTTTCATTATTTATGCTAAATCTTTTTAATCATCCCGACAATTATGGATATCGCTAGATCCCCCCAAATAAAATTATCTCGATAAACTTCGAGGTAAGTTTTATTGTAGTTTGATATAAAAGTATGAATTATTGTATCAGCTATCCATTTAATGTATATAAATAGTCGATAAACAAGTAATTCTTTTTTCTGTTGAATCGGTCATTAAATGGTTGCCCATAAGTAAAGATTTCATTATTTCTCCAACTTTCCCTATCTTCTATAGTCAGTAAATATTTTAATGCATAATACTCATTTCTAGATTACAAGGATGTAATGCTCTTTTATATATAGAAAATCGATCTTTTCTTATACGAAGTAGTCACTGTGATTCTGCTCGACGAATATGTCGACCCGACTCTCTCTCTCCTGCAATATATTCTTTAAATCCCAAAATCCACAAGAGAATGTATTCTTTTTTTGCAAATACGATGACAGACAATGTTTACTTAACACAAGGTCGTTAAATTTCTTTTTTAATATTTCATCATCATCTATTGTGATTTTTATTGGTAATAGGGATTATAAGACTATTATTTTGTTTAGGTTAAATGAAATCAATTGATGAAAATCGTCCGAATAGATGTAAGTCAATTTACTATTTAGTTTACTGTTTATTTATTTTATTTTTCTTAATTTTCATGTGAAATCTATATTTGTTTGGGCATCTTGCTATGAGAATTATTTCCATACAGATATATGAATATACGTATACCAATTTTTTTATGTATTTCATTTTAAATCTGTAATCTAAAATTCTGATAATAAACATTATGTACAGGGATCAGTGAATTGACGTGTTCTGATCAGGATTTCATAGAATACATTGTTAGATTCTACAATACTCTTGATGGTTTCATGCTTGAATACTCTCCAATGTACTCCAGTTAGGGGTGTGCATCGGTGCAAAACCGAACCGAATAGTAAAAATCGAACACCAAAATTTAAAAAATATGAACCGAACCGACACCGAAGTAGTGGAACTGCCCAACTGAAATCGAATCGAAATTTTGGTTCGGTACGGTTTTCAAACCGATATTGCCGAATTAACTTGGGAAAAAAACAGATGTCCAGTAAACAACCCAATTATCAAATCTCAAGCAGATGTCCAATGCTTAAGATGCAACTTACAACAACAAACCCACTAAGAAAAAATGTTGTATTGATAAATTAATAATTAATAATTTGCACAGTTGCACCCACCATTCTCAAATCTCAATCACTTCAAGATTGTAAAAATTATTTCTCACATATGTAATGTATTACAACACTTCAAAAATGTACAACACTTGGTACATTCAATCTTTTACATATAAGATAGAACGAATGGTTACTTCGAGGATAAATTACAAAAAGAAAAAATTAGGGTCTTTCGCTTTTATGCTTCAAAGGGGTGATGGATACGACTGTATTTCAAGAATCACCGGTGGCGACGATGCCCAGAAGAGCGAAGAGAAGACATAAAGAGAGGTTGAGTGGGGACGGGGGAATACTTACCAAGAAGAGACAGGGTGGGATGGTGGTGAGTGACGGCGAGGTTGGGCACGACAGAATGGTTGCCGCTGCATGGAGTGGTGGGCTGGGCAGCAGCCGTCACGCCGTGTGCCGATGGGCGATGCTGGGAATTGCGACCGAGTGGGAGTTGGTGGTGGTGGTGACTGGCGGCGAGGAGGCAGACTATGGCTGGGGCTGATTGGGGGTGGGGTGAGGGTGGGGGGGCGGGGATCTCAATTTTCAGATTTACGTTAAAGGCAGAAGATGGAATGAAATTAGGGCAGGGGGCTTCCTATTTATATGGGATCAAATTTAGTTCGGTTTTTTTTGGTTTCTCGATTTTTTAAAGCCCTAAACCGACACCAAACCGAACAATCAATTTTTTATTTTTAAAAATTGAAACCGAACTGAATTTTTGAAAATCGAACTGAATTGATCGGTTCGGTTCAGTCGGTTAATTCGGTTTTTCCGTTTTTCTGCTCACCCCTAACTCCAGTTTCTACTTAATCAGAATGGTAGGAAAAATTTTTTTATTTATGTACTCTTTATATGTCAACTGTGATTGCTAATTTGAGATTTATTCGAACAACCTACTAATTTGTTATTTAATTTTATATGTCTGGGCATTACCAAAGTCGTTTGTTTGTTTATATGATCGTTCATTCGCTGATAAATGGACAATCATAGACTAGAAGAATGAACATTGGATTGTCTTAATTAATGTGATTGGTGATTCATATTATTTTGAAGTGGATGGAATGCAATTGAGATAGGATTCAATTTGGATTATCATGATAACATTCTTTTTATAAGAACTGGCGAAACTGTCTTTCATGTAAGGTTCTTTGATGGAAGGAAGAGGGTCAACCTTTTCTACGTTTAAATCCCGTTCATTATTGTGGTTAATTACTATATTACCTAGAGCCTTTTCATATACTATCATTTACATAATTTTTATTTATAAAATTTATATGGATATTATCAAACTTGTAGGCGTTATCACTGATCGAATTTTCATTCCTGAATTCACTTCCGAGTCTCATGACTACATTGTATGCTCTGTTTCATTACTAGGGCATACTATTTTATATTAAATATGAACATTCTTTTGTTTGTTTGTAAGATGCATTAACAATATTTATTAATATTATTTCTTAAATAGCATAACTGTTTATTGATTGGTATAACTGAAATTTTTAGGCAATTCCAAGATTAATCAGTAAGATGTATGGTGGTAGTTTTTCGCTAAAGGGACTGATGAAGGCAGAACTTAAAATTGAGTGTGTTAGTGATTTGGAAAATATCGGTGGATAGTGGAGAATAAAATTTGACTGGGATCGATGTTAGTGTTATTAATCTCTGTAATAGGTAAGTAAATTATTTATATATAGATAATTTCATTGATTGATTTGATTCGAATTTAAGATAAATATTAACTCTGTGTAATTAATTATATTAAAATTATTTTATCTTAATTGATATTTATCTTATAAAAAAATAGATATAATTTCTCTATAAAACTCAATTATTATTTTGTTTTAAAATAAAGATATATTTGACTATAATATATATATTTTTCTAATTAAATAACATATGAAGAAAATAAAATATAAAATATTATTTAATATATTAAATTATAAATATTAAAATAATATTTATAGAGACGATACTAATAAAAATAAAATGGAATGAACAATTAAAATAAATTACAGAACTTAAAAATAGATTTCATAAATTAATCATAAAAATTAAATTAAAAGAATATATATAGATATTATCCTAAAAAAAATAAAATTAAATGAAAACTTTGAATAAATTACAAAACTTAAAAATAGATTCTATACATTAATCTTAAAGATTAACTAAATAATAATAAAAAATATAGTTGACTTGTGCTTTTGATTTTCTAAACTTGTTTGGCTCATTTTTGCAAGCTTCATGTTTGGCTTTTAATTGTTCTCTGTCTTCTCTCTCTCCCTTTTTTATTTTCATTTACCTTTTAATAAAATTTTGCCTAGTTTAATGCTTTGGATTTTCTAACTATAAAATTCTGAAGTTAATTCTGGATATCTATACTGATGACTTTTTTTAATGATTGAAACTGCAAATAAGATCAAATAAAAATAAGAACAATAAAATAAAAAAACTTTAAAAATAGAGTTTATGGAATATTAAGAAACACAAAAAAAAACATAAATTATAAGATAAATGAAGAAAAAAGAATGATACCTCAAATGATAATGTTTGAACCTGAAAATAAGATTAAAAAGAAGAACAAAAGATAGAATATAATTAAAATATGGTTCATAGAATTATTATAAAGCAAATAAAAAAATAGAAGAAAAAAAGGATAGAAAAAAAAGATACCTCAAATGACAATTATTGAACCTACAAATAGGATCAAATATGAGAATAATTGAACCTAAAAATAATATCAAATAAAATTATAAAAGAAAATAAAATAAATTAAATTATAAAAATAGGGTTTATAGAATTATTAATAAAAAATAAAAAAATCGAAGAGAAAAAAATAAAATATCAAAAAATTAAAAATTATAATGATACCTTTAAGAATGATTGAACCTGCATATACAAGATACATGTATTGATGACTTTTTTTAATGATCGAAACTGCAAATAAGATCAAATAAAAATAAGAACAATTAAAAAAACTTTAAAAATAGAGTTTATGGAATAAAGAAAACACAAAAAAAGAAGAAAAAAAATACATAAATCATAAGATAAACGAAAAAAAATTGATGCCTCAAATGATAATGTTTGAACCTGAAAATAAGATTAAAAAGAAGAACAAAAGATAGAATATTAAAATAAAAAATAAAGTTCATAAAATTATTATAAAGCAAACACAAAAATTGAAAAAAAATAGACAAAAAAAAAGAATGATACCACAAATGACAATGGTTGGACCTACAAATAAGATCAAATATGAGAATGATTGAACCTAAAAATAATATCAAATAAAAGTATAAAAGAAGATATAATTATTAAATTATAAAAATAAGGTTAATAAAATTATTAAAAAAACACAAAATTCAAATAGAAAAAAAAAAGATAACTCAAAATTAAGAAGTATAATGATACTTTTAGGGAGAATGATTGAACCTGCATATAAGGTCAAATAAAGTATAAATGTCAAAACAAATTAGATTAGATTTTAAATAATATGAAATAGAATATGTAAAAGAGAAGAAAAAGAAGAAGCATTAGAGAAAAAAAAGAAAGAGACGGAGAGAGTTAGAATTTAATTAGGTAATGAAAAGATTTATATAGAATGATTTTAACGAATGAACGACCATGATTGAAAATAAATATTTATAGAGATTATCCTAACAAAAATAAAATTGATATATTAATTTAAACTAAGCATATATTAATTAAAAATTAATTAATTTTATATTGTTAAAATTAAATAAATAAATAAGTAAAATTTAAATAATAAAATCTATTATTAGCTAGTATAATTAAATTTTATGATTGAAATAAAAGAAAAATCATATGTCCTATGTATATTAAATTAAATTATAGTATATGAATATTAATTGATATATTAATTTAAATGAAGCATGTATTGATTAAAGAAATAGTTAAATATGCAAAAAAAAATTTCTTATATTTACTTAATTTATATTGTTAAATAAAAAAGTAAAATTTAAATAACTAAATTCATTATTAGTATAAGTAGACTTTATGATTGAAATCAAAAACATTAATTGGACGGTCATGCAAGATTAAAATTGAATTATTTCTGAATAGAGTAAATTTAAAAAAAATTGAAAACAAAAGTAGAAGTTTATGTTTGCTGAATTTTTTTAATGATCGAAACTGCAAATAAGATCAAATAAAAATAAGAACAATAAAATAAAATAAAAACATTAAAAATAGAGTTTATGGAATATAAAGAAAACACAAAAAACAAAAGAAAAAAATAAAACATAAGATAAACGAAAAAAAAGAGTGACACCTCAAATGATAATGTTTGAACCGAAAAATAAGATTAAAAGATAGAAAAAAAGATAGAATATTAAAGTATAAAAATAGAGTTCATTTATTATAAAGCAAACACAAAATTAAAAATAAAAAAAGATAGAAAGAAAAAAAAGATAGAAAAAAAAATAATGATAACTCAAATAAGAATGATTGGACCTACAAATAAGATCAAATATGAGAATGATTGAATCAAAAAATAATATTAAATAAAAGTATAAAAGAAGATAAAATAAATTAAATTATAAAAAAGGTTTATAGAATTTTAAAAACAAAACGAAGAGAAAAAAATAAGATAACAAAAAAATTTAAAAAGTATAATGATATCTTTAAGGGGAATGATTGAACCTGCATATAAGATACGTACATTGATGACTTTTTATAATGTTTGAAACGACAAATAAGATCAAATAAAAATAAGTACAATAAAAAAAGCACTTATAGAGTTTAAGGAATATAAAGAAAACACAAAAACAAGGAAAAAAAACATAAATCATAATATAAACGGAAAAAAATGATGCCTCAAATGATAATGTGTGAAGCTAAAAATAAGATTAAAAAGAAGAACAAAAGGTAGAATATTGAAATATAAAAATAGGGTTCATAGAATTATTATAATGCAAACACAAAAATTGAAGAAAAAAAGATAAAAAAAAAATGAATGAATGATACCTGAGAATGATTGGACCTACAAATAAGATCAAATATGAGAATAATTGAATTTAAAAATAATATTAAAAAAAGTAAAGAAGATAAAATAAATTAAATTATTAAAATAGGGTTTAAAGAATTATTAAAAAAACACACAAAAATCGAAGAAAAAAATAAGATAACACAAAATTAAAAAGTACTCGATAATAATAACTTTAAGAAGAATGATTGAACCTACATATAAGATCAAATAAAAGTATAAAAGAGAAAACAAATAGAGTAGATTATAAATAATATGAAAGTAGAATCTGTAAAAGAGAAGAAAAAGAAGCATGAGAGAAAGAGAGAGAGAGAAAGAGAGAGAGAGTAAGAATTTGATCGGGTAATGAAAAAATTTATATAAGATAATTTTAATGAATGAATGACCGTGATTAAAAGCAAATATTTATATAGACGATCCTAATGAAAATAAAATTGATATATTAATTAAAATTAAGCTAGTATAATTAAATTTTATAATTGAAATCAAAGAAAAATCATGTCCTATGTGTTGAATAGTATACTAAAAGTTTAGCTTTTTGTATGAACAATGTTTTATTAATTAATTTGAAATGAGGATTATATGATCAAATGTTTTGCATATTATAATTTACTTATATGTTATTGCAAAAGTCCACTTACTTTATACTGTAGATAATATGGCGTGCGGCGTCGCACAGAAGATCATATTATCAGCTCCTTATAAAGTATAAACAGATGCTCACAACCGAGATAAATGGGGACAATCTATCGGGATGGTTGTAGTGTGATTTGATATTAGTTTGTCTTGACTATAAAATCACATTGGTGCGCTTTGTGTGTACATATTGAGCAGGATCGCTTGAGATCGTTTGACTTATACTGACTATGTAGAAGAACTTGATCTCAGTTATTATGAAGGTTTATGCTCTTAATCCCTATACAATAACTTCGACAGTAAGTCAG
Source organism: Pogostemon cablin (assembly GCA_023678885.1). Classification (NCBI taxonomy): domain Eukaryota; kingdom Viridiplantae; phylum Streptophyta; class Magnoliopsida; order Lamiales; family Lamiaceae; genus Pogostemon; species Pogostemon cablin. The sequence continues at coordinate 16,946,436 of CM042980.1, read as the reverse complement.
TATTTATTTTCTTGATTTATCAATGAGTTAGATTATTCATTAAATCAATAAACTCGATGAGTTGGGAAGTATTACTGCCTCTATGGTGTGCTGTTGATTATAGAAGGAATCTGTGTCTCATTAAATAAGCTGATGATGTCCCCTTGAGGATCTCATAAGGATTATCATGTAAACCCTGTAGGTGGATATATTCCGACATGATAATGTGGTTAAGTGGTACTACTCTCGGATGAGATATTAATTAATGGAGTTGTCTGTAACTTATTTAATTGATGGGCATGTATATCTTAAACACGGGGAGACTAACAAGCCCATAATAAGAAGGAGCCCATGTCGTAATATGGGATTAGAGTGGTAGTGCAGTAATAATACTTTAGTGGATTGTATTATTATTGGACTTAAGTATAAGTTTTGGGTTAAACTTGGATACTTAAGCCCAATCAAGGCCCAACTCTAATTTCTCCTCCTGGTCCCTGTTGCAGCGCATATATATAAGTCATCTCAACTATCCAGATATCCTAATACACGCCTAAAACATGTTAATAAAGGGGAGGAGAGCAAATTGAGAGTGTCTTGAAGATCGTCGCCCACACGACGTCAAGACTAGACTTGGGAATACATCAGAAGATCAGAGAGGTCGTTCTGCAAAGCTGTTCTTCTTCAACATACCCTGGTGAAAGGTAATTCGATTTTATTCTATTTGTTTCCGCTGCAATAGAATTACATGGAACCCGAACGAATCATGTGGACCATAAGATCCGAATGCCAACACTATGTATATTAAATTAAATTATAATATACGAATATTTATTGATAAATTAATTTAAATTAAGCATATATTGATTAAAAATTAGTTAAATATGCCAAAAATATCTCTCATATTTATCAAATTTATATTGTTAAGTAAAAAGTAAAATTTAAATAAAAAAAATCCATTATTAGTATAATTAGATTTCATGATTGAAATAAAAACATTAATTGGACAGTCGAGATTAAAATTGAATTATTTTTAAATAGAGTATATTGAAAAAGAATTGAAAACAAAAGTTGAAGTTTATGTTTGCTTATATATATATATAGATGTAACATTAAGTACATTATTTTGATAACATTTTTAAATATATCGTAACATTAATTACATTATTTTGATAACACTTTTGAATATAATGTAACATTAATTACATATTAATTATATTACTTTAAAGAATAAAAGTAACTTTTTTATAAAACTATTATGTAACACTTTTGTTAACATTTTAATTTTTTATGCAATAATTATTAATTATTATTATATTTTTATTTTATTTATACATTTATATTGATTACTTAATAATTATTTATAATAATATAATTTAACAATAATAATTATTATTAGTATTATTCTAAAAATAGTAATATATATTCAGAAATTAATTTTACAGTGTAAAATACGTCGAAGGCACAACATTGCATTGTCAAAAACTAGTTCCAATGAGAGAATTCAAACTTTGATAAGAAAAGCAAGAATCCCATGGCTTCCTTGAATTTGATCACGTATCTTGAACTAGTTATTCATCCTACTTAACATAGTTTAGCCAAAATGCTTTCATTTATTCAAGCACCACCATCCTAACGGCCTACTCGTTTTCTACCTATACATACAAGGTATTAACTCATAGAGGCAAGCATAGGGCGTAGTATCTTTCATTTGATTGTTCTATCTTTGATTAGAGGAGTTCTTTGTGATCCAAAATAGTTTATTGTTGCTATAACATCAAAAGCCTTGCAACATATTGTCTCGCCGAAGAAAATTCTATCCTAATTTAATACTGTCAAATTATAATCAACTAAAAAAATCGATGCAGTAGGTGCTTTAAATAGTCAACTAGTAGAGTTTGATTTTATAAAAATAATACATAAAACATCCCATCTCCTAATAATGTCATTTGGTAATTTTCATACATACACGGTATTAACTCATAGAGGCAAGCATAGGGCGTAGTATCTTTTATTTGATTGTTCTATCTTTGATTAGAGGAGTTCTTTGTGATCCAAAATAGTTTATTGTTGTTATAATATCAAAAGCCTTGCAACATATCGTCTTGCCGAAGAAAATTCTATCCTAATTTAATACTGTCAAATTATAATCAACTAAAAAAATCGATGCAGTAGGTGCTTTAAATAGTCAACTAGTAGAGTTTGATTTTGTAAAAATATTACATAAAACATCCCATCTCCTAATAATGTCATTTGGTAATTTTCAATTGTAGAACCTGTTAGTTTAAAAAAAAAATAAAAGGATAAAGAAAATTGTTTTCAATTTTAGTTACTAGAAGGTATTTCAATTGCGCAGACAAAATCAAAATCTAACATAGTTTTCCTCATTTAATTGTAAATATGACACATGTATTAATCTGAAGTCTATCTTCTGCTTTGGGAACTCTAATTCAACAAACTGCAACACTGTATTCTTTAAAAACATTCAGTAAAACCAATAGAGTTGTGAAGAGTTTGTTTCAGCCAAAAATATAGATTATAGAACAATTTTTTAAGTAGTAGTTGGAGTGGAATCTGCAAGGACAGAGAAATTATGATTCAGTATAAATGACCCACTAGCTGATTAAAACCAATTAAAAGTAATTTCGTAACTAAATGCTGAACTAGTGAAGTCCAAAAAATTACGATAACTTTCATCATTTTGATGCTAAAAGGGTAAATAACAGAGGTCACTACATAGTACAATGAAGCACTCTCTTAAGTAGAGTGTAAGCTTTATAGAATATTAAAAAATAGCCAACACATAAATTTTGATGATGGAAACACAAAGCCACTAAATTTTTATGCTCAACTAATACAATGGACAGAGCAAAATTGATCATGCAGAGATTAAAATATTAATCGCTTCTTATACGAGAAAATGAAAAGATACGACATACCTGAGCAGCATATCCCTTGATGATACGGTGGTAAAAATGTTCCTTTGTAATGTAGCGGCTTCCCAGTTTTATGGCTAATATCTTTTTCACTTGAAGAAATTGACAGCTAAAGAGTAAGGGGAAACAATAGAAAAATAGTTTATCACATGAGAAAAGGAATGAGTTCACAAGTATGGGGAATCAAAATGAGACTTCTCATGAAAATAAATTATTGACAACAAGATTGTAATTTAATTTCGTAAACAGCAGTAGCTAAAGAATCCTAATCAATAATTTTGTATGATTAAAATAATTTTGTAAACATGTCAATAGATCAAGGTATGTAAGATTAAAAGCCACATAAAGTGAGAAGCAATCATGAGATTGTTAGATTGTATACTAAAAGTCTAACTTTTGTATGAACAATATTTTAGCAATTTATTTGAAAATGAGAATCATATGGTCAAACGTTTTGCATATTATAATTTATTTATATGTTTGTGAAAAAGTCCACTTACATTATACTGTAGATAATATATTGTGCGACAACACGAGGAAGATCATATTATCGGTTTCCTTATAAAGTATAAATAGATGCTCATAGTCGAGATAGACGGGAATAATCTATCGGGATGGTTGTAGTGTGATTTGGTATTAGTTTGTCTTGACTATAAAATCACGCTAGTATGCTTTGTATGTATTGAGCAAGACCGCTTGAGATCGTTCGACTTGTGCTGTCTATATAGAAGAACTTGATCTCTGTTATTATGGATGCTCGTGCTCTTAATTCCTATATAATAACTTCGACACGTAAGACAATATTTATTTCTTTGATTCATCAATGAGTGAGATTTACATGTAATTAAATCAACAAACTCGGTAAGTTGAGAAGTAGTGCTGTCTCTATGGTGTGCTGTTGATTGTAGAAGGAATCCGTGTCCTATTTAGATTGATGATGTCCTCTTGAGGAGCTCATAAGGATTATCATGTAAATCTTGCAAGTGGATTAATTCCGGCATGATAATGACGTTAAGTGGTACTACTCTTGGATGAGATATTAATTAATGGAGTTGTCAGTAAATTTAATTAATTAATGGGCATTGTATATCTTAAACATGAGGAGACTAACGAGCTCATAATAAGAAGGAGCCCAATAACGTAATTATGTGATTAGAGCGGTAGTGCAGTAATAATAATGATATATATTATTATTATTGAACTTAAATATAAGTTTTGGGCTAAACTTGGATACTTAAGCCTAATGAAGGCCCAACCCTAGTTTCTCCTCCAGGTCCCTGATGTAGCCTATAAATAAGTCATCTCTGCTTTCCAGTAACTTGATCATTCACGCCTAACATTGTGAGAAGGGAAAGGGAATAATAGGTTGAGAGGATCTTGAAGATCGCCACTCACGCCACATCAAGATTGGACTTGGGAATATAGCAGAAGATCAAGAAGTTGTTTTCTATAGCTGTTCTTCATTAACATACCCTAGTGAAAGATAATGCAAACTTTGAATACTTGCTTCCGCTGATTTAGTTTGCATGGAACTCTAACGGTTCACGTTAACCAAACGATCTAACGCCAACAATTGGTATTAGAACTTTGGTTTCATGGAAGACTTGACACGTTAGGCTAGGGTTTATGTACCATACGTGGATTAGGGTTTAGAATATTAATTGTTATACTTGGATACCCTAAATATTTGACGACGATTGGAGAACACGAACGGCGAGCAAAGGCTGGATAGGTTCGACGCAGCGACGCACATCCGCAGGCGATGCCGAACGAGTCGTGCCGTAAGTTGGCATAAGTCGTTCTGGCAGGAGACGTCGGTGGATGCATTGGACTGTGTGAGCCATGCGGCGCTGACGCGTGGTGTCTTAATGCACAAGGCGAGCAGCACGAGTCGTGCGGGTGACGATGGGCTCGAGTGGTGGTGCTGCTGGCGGGGACGTGTCGCAGTGACGGAGCGTGGTGATACACCTTGACACATGACATGACACGACTGGCAGGTACGAGCGCCACCGAGATTGGCACACGAGTCATGCCGAGCGACTGCACGATTGCACGAGGATAGGCACATGATGCAGGTGACGCGATGGGAGGATAGAAGTCATCGGCACGACTGGCACATCTGTACAGCATAAGTCGTGCCGACCACTGGCACGGCTGTGAGTGGTTTCTAGCGTGCCAGAGGTGACAGGCACGAGCGGCGGACAGAGACGGCACGAGTCGTGTGGGTGGGCGGCACGACCGGTGGTTACGTGGCGCGTTGGTGCAATGGTAGGCGGCACGACTCGTGCAGAAGTGCGTTCGAGTCATGCCGACGTGTCTCAGAATAGCAGTTTTATTTTTTTACATGTTTTTGTGCGCTTTTCGTCATGATATATAACTATCATAATTTGATTTAATTATTTGATTATTGTTATATATGATATGCATGATTTTATGTGATTTATTGTTTTAAATTGCTGAATATAGAAGCATGCTAGGATACATATTTTTTATTGATGGATATTATATGCATGTAAAAACCCTCGGTGTTAAATAACTAAGTGGGAGAGGGGATTGGTATATAACTCCTGCGGGCTCCATTATTGGTATGTAAGTGATGTGAATAAACTTACGTGTTGGCAATAGGTCTTCCTCCACAACGAATGAGTTTGTTCACGGATCACTGGTACAAATTCTTTGCGATGATTGTAGAAAGTTATTCGAGCGCGTGTGTACTTCTCCAACTGTAAGGCACACAAGCTTGGGCCGCGGACTTGGGATCAAATAATGATGTACACTTAGGTATAAATAATAAGTACCTCCCCAACGGAGTCACTGTTGTTATTTGCATGTCTAAAAAGGAACCGACTATTAATTATTTTGTCATGAAGTTAGGTTGACGAATGAAATTAATGGGTAAAACCTTCTCTTGTAAATGTTCGGGTTTGTATACATCCACACTAACGTGGCATGCAGACTCATGGTGCTTGAGATGTTGGTGATTTTATTTTTATATTGTTTTGAGGGAATCAATATAAATTGATAAATTCGAAGTGTTTCTTCCGTTTTATTTATTTATGGTTCTCAAGATTTTCAAATGGCACTCAATTCACTTTCTGTCATACTTAACGAACACAAACTTATTGGCACAAATTATGTTGACTGGAAACGAAACATGGACATTGTTTTAACTGCTGAAGATTATATCTTTGTACTCACTGAGGAATGTTCTTTGAAACCTACGGATGAATCTAGTGAAGAGGGGATAGCTACTTATAATAGGTGGGTTAAGGCTGATAGGATGGCTAAATGCTATATTTTGGCTTCTATGTCAAATGTGCTTCAACATCAACATCAAGCTATGAACTCTGCCTATGATATGATGCAGAATCTTAAGGAACTCTTCGGACACCAGAGTCGTCCTGCTAAGTCTTGGGGCATGACTGTACTAATGAATACCAAAATGGCTGAGGAAACTCCCGTAAGGGAAAATGTCCTTAGGATGATGGGCCAACTTAATGAGTTGGAGGTTCTTGGAGCTGAAATCGATGGGGAAACCCAAATTGATATCATACTCCAAAGCTTGCCTAGGAGTTTTGAGAAGTTTCGTCTGAATTATGGTATGAACAAACATTTGTACACGTTGGCGGAACTTCTGACAGAACTTGTAGTGGCGGAAGAACTGTTTCATAGAGCTCCCCAGGTTCATGTTGCTAAAAATGCTACTTATCCTAGGCCGAAAGGCGGTAGGCATAAGAAGAAGTAAGGAAATTCAGTACCGGTGAACCAGGTGAATCCAAAGGGTGGTGTGATCAAGAAGCCTAGAGGCAAGTGCTTCAAATGCAAGCAGCCGAGACACTACATGGCAGACTGCCCTCTTTTGAAGGGGAACAGGAACAATAAGTCTTATTTACTAGTTGTTGAATCGTATTTAGCGGCTGTATCTGCTGACACTTAGTGTGTAGATACGGGAGCCACTAACCATGTCTGCAATTCTTTACAGGGGTTCCACCAAACCGGACAACTTAGTGATGGAGAGATTACTATACTCATGGGAATGCTACAAGATTAGCGGCGTTGAAGTGGGAGAAGTTTATTTATTTTTTAATAAGAATAAAACTCTTATTTTGAGGAATTGTCTTTATGTACCTGATTTTAGAAAGAATTTAATTTCGGTGTCTAAATTATTTATGGATGGATATTCCATTTCTTTTATTGACAAGGTTGTTTTAAGGAAAAGTGAAATGTTTATCTGTGATGGTACATTGATAGATAATTTATATACTTTTAATCCAATTTCTCTCACTGTGCAACAAATTGAATTGAATAATACATCTACCAATAAGAGAAAAGAAACTTCGAAAATGAACCAAACATATCTTTGACATCTAACACTAGGTCATATTAACTTGAGTAGGATTCAAAGGTTGATAGCTGGTGGACCTCTGAGTTCAGTAGTAGTGGAAAATTATCCAACTTGCGAATCCTGCTTGGAAGGAAAAATGACCAAAAGGCCTTTTAAGGTAAAGGGGTATAGAGCCAAGAATCTGTTGGAATTGGTTCATTCTGATTTATATGGTCCAATGTCTGTCCAGGCAAGAGGTGGTTATCAATACTTCGTCACTTTCATTGACAATTATTCTAGATACAGATACATTTATTTGATGCGCTGCAAGTTTGAGTTCTTTGATAAATTCAAAGAGTACAAGGCTGGTGTGGAAAAGCAACTTAGAAAATGTATCAAGACACTATGATCTGATCGTGGTGGTGAATACCTCTTGGGAGAGTTTATGACTTATATATCAGAGGAAGGAATTGAATCCCAATTGTCTGCACCAGGCACACCACAGTAGAATGGTGTAGCAGAAAGATCGAATAGGACTCTTATGGAAATGGTAAGATCAATGATGAGTTACTCAAAATTACCAAATTCGTTTTGGGGATATACGCCTTAGAAAAATGACTTACATCCTGAACTTAGTACCTTCTAAATTGGTAGCTTCCACACCATCGAATTGTGGACCGGGCAAAAGCCTATTCTGAAATACTTTCGAATTTGGGGTGCTCCAGCACAAGTGTTAAAAGCGGATGCTGATAAGTTAGAATCACGTACTGAAGTTTGTCTATTTATAGGATATCCTAAAGGAACGAAAGGTGATTTGCTTTATAATCCAAAAGACCAAAAGGTGATCGTTAGCACGAATGCTAGATTTTTGGAAAAGAATTACGTAATGAATCACAAACTTATGAGTAAAAGTGTTCTAGAAGAAATAAGAGGGGAAACACCATATATAATATCAATTGTACAAGAGGATATACTACAAGACACTGCACCGCGTATCACACCTGATACACAATTGCCTGCGGAGCCTCGTCGTAGTGAGAGGGTTGTGAGACAACCCGATAGATTCTTGAGATTGGGAGAGTCATCTGACTTGGTTCTGGGTGAACATGAAATCGACCAAATGGAATTACAATGAAGCTTTGCATGATAAAGATGCAAATCATGGAAAAAGGTAATAAAATCTAAAATATAATCCATGTATTCTAATCAAGTCTGGGAGCTTGTGATCCACCCAATGGTGTAAAAGTTATTGGATGCAAGTGGGTCTACAAAAGAAAAAGAGGATCTGACGGTAAGGTGGAAACCTTTAAAGCGATATACCAAAAAAGAGAGAATCGATTATGAGGAAACCTTCTCGCCTGTTGCCATGCTTAAGTTAATCCAGATTCTTTTGTCTGTTGCTGCTCATATGGACTATGATGTATGGCAAATGGATGTCAAGACAGCTTTTCCTAATGGAAGTCTTGAGGAAAACTTCCATATGAAGCAACCAGAGGGATTCATTGAAAAGGGCGAAGAACACCTTGTGTGTAAGCTTAAAAGGTCTATTTATGGATTGAAACAAGCTTCTAGATCATAAAACATCTATTTTGATGAAGTAATCAAGTCATATGGATTTATTCAATGTTCGGATAATTCGTGTGTGTACAAGAAGTTTGACGAAAATGTAATGGTATTTCTTATACTTTACGTGGATGATATCCTGCTCATTGAAAATAAAATGTAAAGGTATTGTCGGGCGTTAGGGTATGACTATCTAAGCAGTTTGAGATGAAGGACTTAGGAGAAGCTGGACACATTTTAGGGATCAAATTAATAAGGGATCACAAGAAAAGAATGTTGTGCTTGTCCCAAGCTTCATACATTGATACATTCCTATCTCGTTTTAGCATGTAAGATTCCAAGAAAGGTTTTCTACCTTTCAGGCATGGAATTCCTCTATCAAAGAAAATGTGTCCAAAGACACAACATGAAATAGAGGAAATGAAGCTAGTTCCTTATGCTTCGGCAGTAGGAAGCCTCATGTATGCAATGCTATGTACGAGGCCGGATATCTGTTATGCCGTGGGCACGGTCAGTAGGTATCAAAGTAACCCAGGACAAGGGCATTGGACTGCGGTAAAGCATATTTTAAAGTACCTGCGAAGGACTAAGGATTATATGCTGGTTTACCAGGCAGATACTTTGTTACCTTTGGGTTATACTGATTCAAATTTTCAGTCAGATAGGGATGTCGATGAGCGTTTTCTCAACACACAATATTAATCCCCAAGTATGAAGGATGCTATTGTAGCTTTGATAAGCGACAAAGTATTTATCGAACCTACCCAAAAGACGTATCATTATTAATTTAATTATATTCTAACATATTAAGACTATTATGGAAAAATAGTTATATGATTACGTAACTGATTACTGAATAATTAAAAGAACAATTAGAATAAATAACAGTAGAGATTGAACGAAAGTGAATAAGTGAGAAGATATGTAGTTCTTCGGGCCATCCAGTTTGCTTATTAATTTCCCTTTCGTGTATCAATGTCCGACTCTACCTTGTGGAATATGGAAGCATCACTAAACTATGCAAATATACTCTATAGACATAAGTAAATAATCGTGTGACACATGTGAATATCCTTGGAACAAGAGATACAATTCACCTCCCTTTCTAGGTACTATCAGTATCAATTATTTCCTGTGCACTAAGTACTCTAACCCGATATGATCTCCCTTTATAGGTACTATGAAGTTATACTCATTATCCTACTTATTAACCTGAATATGATTCAATTAACACGTATTTATATGAAATAGTTCTAATGAGACTTCAGAATCTCTTCACTTAGAATCATAACATAGAATCCTGCTCAGCAGTGAACTCACACAAATCAATAATCAAGATATGTATTCAGACTCTACATAACAATTAATGATGCACAAAACAACTCTGAGTATGAATTAAAAACGCATAATCTTATATATAATAAATCACAAGTAGTGTTGTACGGAGTATACACACGGAAGTTCAATTAACTTATAAAACCTTCATAAATCCTAGAAATACCGAAGCGGTTCTAGCCCATGATTGATCGAAGAGCAATAATGGTGGTTGGGTAGATCTTACCCATAATCTTGAAAATTACAAGATAAATTAAGATGCGAAGTAAACCCTAGATACGGGCGCCGTCGCGTCTCTCTCCATCTTGAATCTTTACTTGGTTCTCACTTGATTCGACATACGAATCTCTCTCCATAGCTCCATGGATGGTGGTAGGGTTTCGGATGTTGTGTAGAATAAAGGTGGTGAATGACCCTCTTTCCCCTTGCGTATGGTCTTTCTTTTATACTTGTGAGCTCTCCTTACGGACCTAGGATGATCTTTTTGAGTGAAAATATGCACTGAAGGTGTAAAAATATGGATCTAGACATGTCCAGCACATCAGTTCGACCAAAAGCCTTGGTCGAACCGATCACAACAGGTCGAACCACAAGTCGAATCGACTTGTAACACACTGGCAGGTCTGGAGTTCGACTCGAATTACACGTCGAGTCGAACCACACTCCTGACAATCTCCCGACGCCTGATTCGACCAGGGATGCTGGTCGAACTACTCTCTGCTTGGTCGAATCGCCTTCATGCATGGTCGAATCGGGTGCCTTCGACACCTTTTCTCCAGTTCCAATCACTTCTAATCCGTTTTCCTTCAAAATTAAAACATAGGAGTAAGTGTAAATTTCACAAGGCCATCTAATCAAATACAAGTCATACTTACATATGCAACTCTATTAACTTAAAACAAGTATCACTCGCATCATACATTTCATTCATGAAGAAACATCACTCAATTATAACACAATTCAGAGTACTAATTCATTTAGCTCACAAGATAAGTGTTTACTCTCGCACTCAAGTGTAAAAGATATACACTTTAAATATATTAATATATACGCTCATAATCAATTCATATTCCCGCGTAACCATAAGCTTGGCAAAGGTCTAAAAAATAAACTTATAATCACTTCATTACTAAGATCACTAGGGGTGTGCATCGGTGAAAAACCGAACCGAACTGAATTACCAAAACCAAACATCAAAAATTTTAAAAATTGGAAACCGAATCGAAACCGAACTACTAGAGAACCTGAACGAAACCAAACTGAATTTTTTGGTTCGATTTTATAACCGATTTCACCGAAGTAATTATATAAAAGAAATCCAAACAACCTATTTGTATGCAGTTAAATTCCAGAACAAAAGCTAATCAAACAGAGTTAGCTATCACCCACTGCACCAGGGAATAACACCTTCTAGCATCCAAATTACTACTGCTAGTCTCTCCCCCTACATCACGCCCATGATCAGTTCTATTCAATTTCCAAAAATTTCCAAACCTCACGGGAAATACCCCTTTTTGAGCCATGACTTCCTCAATTTTCATCCTCTTCTGAGATACAGAGAATACATTATCTCCATAATTGGGGCATCCATCTTCCACCCTAAAATCATCATAATCGAAAATTGGGTTCTCTATTGAAAATCAGTGTTGAAAAGAGTCCCCCTTCAAAGAGGACAAGTTGAATTCGACAACAGCAATCTCAATTGGTAGCACTATAAATTTGAGCAAGTTACAGAGTTCCACCATGAAATACTTGCCTTTGTTTTTGGAAGGTAATTAGGTACTAGACAGGTGGTCGACGACTCTACACCGGCAGAAGGCGCGAGGCTGGCGGCGAGGCAGGGAACGGGCTAACGGTCGCGACTGGGTAGGGTGGTGCTATGGTAGGCTGGACGGTGGTCATGTGGCTGGGAACAACCGGAGAAGGACAGCATCGGCTGTGTGTGGTGGTGGTCTGGGCAACGCCGCGATGGTCTCAAGAGTGAGTCCAAACATGACATGTGAAATAAAAGAAATGATATAAGGGTTAGGAAATTAGGGATTTATATTCAAATGCTCAAAATCGGTTCGGTTATCGGTTTTTCGATTTTTCAAACCTTAAAATTGAAACCGAACTGAAAAACCAATTTTTCATATTCTAGAAACCAAAACCGAACTAATTTTTTAAAAACTGAACCGAATTGATCGATTTGGTTCTGTTCGGTCGGTTATTTCAGTTTTGTCTGTTTTATGTTCACCCCTAAAGATCACAAAGGACTTGTTTTGGTTTGTAATGTTGGCTCTTTGGTAAATGTAGAAAAGTATAGATAAAGTGACTAATTCACTAGTAGAGAATTACCTTGGAATTTTGCTTTTTATAAAACAACTTCTTCTCTCCTTCTTATTCTCATGACCTTTCCGATTCACTTTTCCTCCTTTTTCTTGGCATAAACATCATCTTTATTTTCAGTACAAGGGTACCAATTTCGGGCACTACCCTTCTAAGCAGTCGGGGTATCGGTTTCAGACACTACCCCTAATAAGATTTAACCATATTTCTTTAAATTCATGCTACTCAACCCCAAGTTTTCTTCCTTTCTTCTTCACATTCAAGCTAGCATTTATTTTTCCTTAACTTTCTACTAATGAATAGGGTATTCAACAAGGCTTACGTAAAGGATAAATAAAGGCTTTTAATCAAGGCTTACCAATGAAAAAGCTTGTAAAGGCTCAAAAGGGCTCGCAATGATTTGTATAATATATGGGAAGGTAAATTTTGGCTAAGTGACTCAAATAACAATAATGTTCTAAGATCATGTCCTAATAACCAATCAATCATAAGTCTCACACAAGATTCCAAGCCAAGTTCTACAATACGGTCATATGAACGATTCTCACAAGAATAAACTATCATGCTTTTTGCATTATTTTCATAAGGCTCAAATTCTCACATTGGTAAATAGAATCCTAAGCACTCCTTAAGGAATATAATCAAGATTAATTCGCAATGAACTCCACATATTTAACAAGTTATACATGCTTCTCATCAACAAAATCGATATATGCAAAATACGAATGCAATATATTTAGCAAAGAACCTATCATAACAATCCAAAACAAGTACCTCCAACCAATCCATCAACAAGTATCAAGTATCATAATCTGCATCCAATCATCAAATCAGAATATAAGTAGACACACATGCCACTCACACCACAAATACCCATCCTGTAAAGATAAAAAGAGAAGGGAGATGAGATGAAGCAGATAAAGGGAAAAAACCCTGGTGCAACCTACTTCTCCGGAGCATCGTCCTCATCATCATCATCACTCATGTCCATGCGCCAACGGTCAAAATACCTATGGAGATTATTCAGCTTCCTATCTAGCTCACGCTCATTAGCCTGTATCCTTCCCAATCTCCTATCCATTTCTACGTAATTTGTATGCAGTGCAGTGTATCTCATATCAAGTGCTGCATAACTCGTGGTAAGCAAGCCCAGCTGGCGGTTCGTCTCCTGCTGATTATTGTTCAGGTTGGTCAAAATGCTTGTTCATCAACCTGAACTGCTCCCTCAAGTACTCATCAGGACCAGCCCAATACCACTGCTGTGCCACTGCCGGAATGGGTGGTGGTGGCATCCCATGCTGCTGTGGAACATCTATCTCAGGATGGATCTGATCCTCTCCATGCATCCCATGCTCATCATGCTGCTGCTGCGGCTGCTGTGGCCCTTGCTAGCTGATGAGTGTGTTAATTCACGAATCTTGCACCTAAATTTGTGCTATTATGGAGTGTTTGAAGGTTGAAATTGGTTGTAAAGTGATATATATTATGAAAAGGCATGAATCAGGTCTTGTTGGAGTTATTTGAGTGATTTTTCGAAGGAAATCGGAGTGGAAGTGTTGAAACTGAAGAAAGAAAGTCGAAGCCATCCGATTGGGCAAAGTAGGAGTGCGATTCGACCTGAATGAGGTTAATTCGACCAGCCCTTCAGGTTGAATTGGCAACACAACACGAGCAGAAGGTGGATTCGACCACGACAGGGGAATTCGACCTGGGCGTCTGGTCGAATCGAGGTCGAATCGATTGGTGGAAATGCCGATTCGACCTCGTCACTTCGATTTGACCTGGGCAGTTGGTCAAATCGAGCACCTGGGACATATAGTATGCCAATTCGACCTGCAATTTAACTTGTAATGGTCAATTCGACCTGTTGTTGAGGTCGAATTGAGGCTTGAGAACTTACCATATCCATGTTTTTACACCGTCAATGCGTGTGATCACTTAAAAAGCCTATTCCAAGCCAAGGAGACGTGATTACAAGTATAAAAGAAGGCTTGTGCAGCGTCATAGAGAGACAACTTGATCAAGAAGACAAGGTGATGTAGAGATGAGAGGAGATCGATCCTCCATCTTCCGGAGGGGCTGTGATAGAGTTCCGATAGAGATTCAAGTAAGATCGGTCCAACTAACCATGATTGTTCTTAGATCAATCATGGGCTAGAGCCGCTTTGGTAGTTCTAGGGTTATGAAGGTTTCATGAGTTAATTAGTCTTTTGTGTGTAAACTCCGTACAACACTACTTGTGGTTTATTTTATATAAGATTGCGCATTTTAATCCATACTTATGGTCATTTTGTGCATCAATAATTGTTGTGTAGAGTCTGAATACATAACTTCATTATTGGTTGAGTGCGTTAACTGCTGAGCAGGGGTTTTATGTTATAATTCTAAGTGAAGGGATTCAGAAGTCTTATTAAAAATATCTTATATGAATACTTGTTAATTGAATCATATTTGGCTTAATAAGTAGGATAAAGAGTATAACTTTATAGTGACTATAAAGGAAGATCAAATCGGTTAGAGTATTAAGTGCACGTGAAATAATTGATTATGATAGTACCTAGAAATAGGGTAAAGTATACATCTTGCTCCGAGGATATTCACACGTGTCATACGCATAACTACTTGTGTCTATAGAGTAGATTTGCATGGTTTAGTGATGCGTCCATAAACCACAAGGCAGAGTCGGATACCGTCACATGAAAGATGAATTAATAAGTGGAACTGGATTACCTGACAAACTACCTACTATCTTACTTGATCACAACTCACTTAAATCTTCTTCTTGTCATTAAATTACTTTTGTTACTTTATTATAAAATCACAACCATTATATTTTCCAACATAGTCATAATTTACTAGAATATAATTAAATTGATATTTATCCGTCCCTTGAGTTTGATATATAACTTGGTCACCTTCGAAATTACGATTAATATCCTTCATACTTGAGGATCAAATTATGTGTTGAGAAAACGCCTATCAAGTTTCTGGCGCCGTTGCCGGGGACGGCTTAAAGTATCTTTTTGTTATTTCTAGTTTTATTAGGACTATTTTAATTCTTGTTTTACTATCTAACTCTTATTCTTTTTAGGTGTATGCTCACAAGATCAAAGAAAGGTGAATTAGTACCATATAATCCTGAGATCGGAGCGTCATCGAGGAAGAAAAAGAAGAAGAAGGGTAAGAATAAGAACGTAGAACCTACTACAGCTCTGAATTTTGGAGTTGAAGTGGACGAACCGAACCGGAAGCAACTGAAATTGTAGTTGATTCAAAGGAAGTAGCAGAGTAAGTCGACATGGCAGTGAATCCGGACAATCTGGCCATCCGTGAAGTCTTCAAGAATAAAGGGGCTGGACATTTTGGGCTTCTAGGAGCAAGGGGGGCTAATGCGGACTTCGATCTTCACCCCACTCTTATTAGAATGATAGAAAGGAACTCCTTTTCAGGAGGGACTTTCGAGGATCCACAACAACATTTAAACAAGTTCTTGGGCTATGCAAGTACTAAAAAGATACAGAAGAACATGGAGATGCTCGGAAGATCCTCTTTTTTAAATTCTCACTTACTGAAAAGGCTAGAGATTGGTACAAAACTATCAACGCAGCTGAATGCACTACTTGGGAGCAATTGAAGTTAAAGATTTTGGAAAGATACATGCCACCTTCGAAGGTGTTCAAGATGAAGCAAGACATTACCAATTTGCTATCGGTTGTGGAGAGAAGTTTCATGAAGCTTGGGATAGATTCAAGGACATGCTTCGTAAGTGTCCACAATATGGGCTATCTAAAGCTCAATATATCAGTATATTCTACAGTGGATTGGACTGTGATTCTTTTGTGTTATTAGATGTTTCTTCTAATGGAGCACTGCTTACTAAGTCATCCATAGAGGCCGAGAAACTTTTTGAAGATATTTCGATGAAATCGAGAGATTGACCAACTGATAGAGTGAGAGACACTTACGTCCTTGGAAAGGTAGCTAAGGTTGAACATGTTATGGTGAAAACAAGTAGAGAAGATGAGATCGTCTCTAGCTTGTCGAGTATCAACAAGCTACTTGAGTCCCAACAAAAGCAAATCAATGATATATCTCAGTGCGTACCAATCATGCAGCAGGAAGTTATGAATAATGGAATGATCCAAGAGGATATGGAAGAAGAAAACTATGTTATGGGCCAAAGTATTCAAGGAACGAGGTATCAAAATCAAGGCAACCAGAATTATCAGGGGAACTATAACAATCATGGTCCTCCGGGTAATTATCAACAGCCTAGAAGGCCAAAGTTTTCAAGGAGTAATCCTAACAATGCAATTGAACCTCCGACGAGTGTTGATCCGGGTGGAAAAGTGGAAGAAGAAAAACTGGGTTTCGAGGATAATGTTAACAGGTACATGGCTAGGAATGATGCTAGAGTGGATCGTCTTGAGGCCAAGTTAGAGAAGAAGATTGATGAAAACCATAAGGATTTGACTACACAAGTGAAGGACCTTACATTGTTGATGGGGGAGATGGCAGAAAGTGTTAACAAGCTTACTCAAACTATTGAGAAAGGGAAGCTCCCATCGCAAAGTATTGAGAATCCGAAGTCCTGCAACGCCATCACATTAAGGTCTGGAACACAGTATGAGGGACCTATGAGGCCAAAATTGAAATTGGACACGTCAAAGGCTCAATTCGACCAATACTACATGCCAAATCCAACAGGGGAGGTCGAATTGGACGTCTGAATGTGATTTGGAAGCATCAGAGCCTCGATTCAACCAAAACCAATTCAATTCGACCTGGGGCCAGGTCGAATTGAGGTCAAATCCACCCTTCCAGAGCACTCTTTTTTATCAGAAGCCCGATTCGACCAGTAGCAGTTCAATTCGACTAGACCTTCAGGTCGAATTGAGGTCAAATCAGAGGGCAGAAATCTTACAGTGAGCTGATTCGACTAGGGGGACTTCGATTCGACCAGACCTTCAGGTCAAATCCAGGTCGAATCGAAGATAGAGGGTGAGAATTGTGTTCCAGTGCGCAATTCGACCACTATGTGCCCAATTCAACCAGAGCACCTGGTCGAATTGAGGTCGAATCACCCCATATTGCACCTGTTTCTTCACCAAACACTTCTCGTGATGTGAACATTACGCGATTGGTTCTAAATGAGCAGAATACTGAGATCATAGCAGAGAAGACGTGGGAAAGAGCTAAAAGGTTGAGAGCCGAGAAGGATAAAGCAGAGAAGGTCGAGCGTGATGAAAGAGGTATCCCCAAAACAAAGATACATCCGCCGTTTCCTTATAAGCTGGTTAAGAAGGGATTGGAAGAGAAGTTCAAGAAGTTTTCAGATATCATCAATAAGATAAGCTTGAGTATTCCTTTCTCTGAGGCAATATTGGAGATGTCGTACTATGCTCGATTCCTTAAGGATATATTGTTGAAAAAGAGAAGCTTGAACGGAGTTGAGACAGTGAACTTGTCTGAAAATTGTAGCTCGATTATCCAAAGGAAGCTGCCACAGAAGATGAAGGATCCGGGAAGCTTCACTATCTTGTGTGAGATTGGAAAAAGGCAGGCACGACGAGCCTTGTGCGATCTTGGGGCAAACATCAATTTGATGCCATTGTCTATCTTTTAAAGGCTTGGTTTGGGGGAGTTATCTCCTACAACAGTTGCTCTACAATTGGCGGACAGGTCGGTGACGTTTCCGAAAGGTATCATTGAAGACGTTCTTGTCAAAGTAGATAAACTAGTCTTTCCTGTGGATTTTCTTGTGCTTGAGATGGACGATGACAAGGATAACATCCCTCTTATCTTGGGGAGACCTTTCCTTGCTACTGCTGGGGCCATGATTGATGTTAAGAAGGGGGAGCTTATGTTGCAGATGGATAAAGAAGAGGTCCTATTCAACCTTGACAAAGCAATGAAGATGCCTATGGAGTCACAATGTCACAATATTGATGTAGTGGAGGAGATTGTGAATGAAGACATGTCTTTGATTCTATCGAAAGATCCTCTTGAGACATGTTTGGCGGAGTCTCTTACTTTTCCCACTACGGAGCTTGATGGTCTCTCCAATGATGCATGTATTGATTATCTTGAGAAGTTACTTGCATTAGGTGATGCCAGGGATGAACAGATCATGAAGACCACTGCTGACATGGTGAATCAGAAGTCCACTGTTAAGGAGGAAATGAAGCCTGCTGCTAAGGAAGAGAAGCATGAGAGCAAGATAATTGAAGTTGTAGAGGAGATCACAGGACCAAGCATATCTCTTACTTTTCCTACTACTAACTCTAATGTGATATTTGATAATCTTTTGGTTGCAGGAAAGATGAATGATCCATATCTGAAGCCTCCGAACATACCTCCAGATTGTTATTCTTATATTGGTGTTGAAAATCTAAGTTGTTTGATCCTTGCTTTACTACGCAAGTTGAGCCTACAATTGAGTGGAGGATTGACAAGAAGGAATCAAGCCAGTCATGGGAGGAAAGAAATTCAAAAAGTTATGTTTTAGTTACAAAGAAGGGTGAGATGATTGGTGCAGAAAATAAAAGAGGAAAGAAGTACTTGAAGGTAAGAATGCGAGAGGATTGCCCTCAGATCCAGTAGTAGAGGTACCGTCGTGTCTCTCCGACGTTAAACAAGAGCGCCTGTTCGGGGCTTTTCCTCCCATTTATTGCTTTATTTCATTTGTGTGAGTAAGAAATTTTTATATTTGAAGTGCTTACTTATCGGCAATTACATCTCTTTGAAAACTTAATTTCGACTATAGTTTCTACTAAGTTTGGGGGGTGTGATGTACTTACCTCAATAAGCACCGATAGTATAATCTTTTCTTTGTAACGTTTATTAGGGGAGTTGATTTTTTTGCAGCATATTTAAACTTTAATCGGGTTTTATGTGTAATTTTTTTGCAACTTGCCTAATGTTAAGTGGTGTTTTGTTCCGTGTTTTGAGTTGTTTGTGGAGTTACTCATGAATGTGTAAGTTTTAGGATTGATTCTTGATGAAGATGTGGATTGTGAGGATAGATTATGATGCATGAGCTGGGATTTGTTTGAGACACTTGTATGATTGATTTGATATATGGGTTCATGGATTTTTGTGCATTCATATGTTCATGTGTTAATTTTCGTTGATGAGAGCATGTATAATTTGATAAGTATGTAGAGTTCTTGTGAGAATTGATCTTGATTATGTGCTATGAGGAGTACTTAGGATTCTATTTACCCATGTGAGGATTTGAGCCTTTTAATCATGCTTGATCATGATAATTTATTCTTGAGAGCATCATTCATATGAACGTATTCTAGAACTTGGCTTGGAATCTTGTGTGAGACTTATAATTGGTGAATTACTAGGACATGATCTTAGGCCATTCTTGATTGCTTGAGTTACTTAGCCAAATTTTACCTTCCCATTGATGATGTATGCCTTTGGTAGTCCCGTTTGATCCTTAAAAGCTTTTTCTTTGGCAAGTCGAATAAAAGAGTCTTATTTAACCTTCACTTGAGCTTTGTTGAATACCCTATTCATTAGTTGAGAGTTGAGGTGAATAAGTGTTGCGAGAAGAAAAAAGAAGATAGAATGATGGTTAAGTGGAATAGAAAGAGGAAGAGTATGGTTAAATCTTGTTTAGGGGTAGTGCCTAAAACTGGTACCCCGAATGCTGTTTAAAAAGGGTAGTGCCTACAACCGGTCCCGAGTTATCAAAAGAAGAATGATGTTGATGCAAGGAAGAGAAGGAAATTCAAAAATTGCAAGTGCAAGAGAAGAAATTGGAGGAGAATATGAAGCCGAATGAAGAAAGCAAAAACCTGCAAGGTAACTCTCTACTAGTGTTTGAGTCACTTATCTAAATTTTTCTACCCTTTCCAAAGAGCCAACATTACAACCCAAAAACAAGTCCTTTGTGATCCTAGTAATGAGTTGATTGTGAGTTGATTTTTGAGACCCTTGCCAAACTTATGGTTACGCGTGAGTATGAATTGAGTACACTAACCTGTTAAGTGCAACTAGCACTTGACTGAGAGAGTAAACAATTATCTTGTGAGCTTGATGACTTAGTACTCCGAATGGTAATATGATTGAGTGATGTTTTGCATGAATGATATGTATGATGCAGGAAATACTTGTCTTTAATTGATAAAATTGCATGTGTAATATGTGTTGTACTTGGTGATCTCGTGAATTATACATGACTCCTTGATTTGATTGCGTTGTCTCGGGACGAGCAACATGTAAGTTTGGGGGTTGATGAGTGTGTTAATTCATGAATCTTGCGCCTAAATTTGTGCTATTATGGAGTGTTTGAAAGTTGAAATTGGTTGTAAACCGATATATATTGTGAAAAGGCATGAATCATGTATTGTTGGAGCTATTTAAGTGGTTTTTCGAAGGAAATCGGAGTGGAAGTGTTGAAAACTGAAGAAAGGAGGTCGAAGCCATCCGATTGGGTGAAGCAGGAGTGCGATTCGACCTGAAGAAGGTCAATTCAACAGCCCTTAGGTTAAATTGGCAGCACAACACGAGCAGAAGGTGGATTCGACCACGACAGGGGAATTGGACCTGGGCATCAGATCGAATCGAGGTCGAATCGATTGGCAGAAATACCGATTCGACCTCATCACTTCGATTCGACCTGGGCAGTTGGTTGAATTGAGCACCTAGGACATACAGTGTGCCGATTCGACCTACAATTCGACTTGTGATGGTCAATTCGACATGTTGCTGAGGTCAAATTGAGGCTCGGGAACTTACCATATCCCTGTTTTTATACCGTCAATGCGTGTGATCACTTAAAAAGCCCATTCCAAGCCCAGGAGATGTGATTACAAGTATTAAAGAAGGCTTGCAGCATCATAGAGAGACAAATTGATCAAGAAGACAGGGAGACGTAGAGTTGAGAGGAGACCGATCCTCTATCATTCGTAGGGGTTGTGAAAGAGTTCCGTTGAAGATTCAAGTAAGATCGGTCTAACTGACCATGATTGTTCTTAGATCAATCATGGGCTAGAGCCGCTTCAGTAGTTCTAGGGTTATGAAGGTTTCATGAGTTAATTAGTCTTTCGTGTGTAAACTCCGTACAAAACTACTTGTGGTTTATTTTATACAAGATTGCGCGTTTTTAATCCATACTCATGGTCGTTTTGTGCATCAATAATTGTTGTGTAGAGTCTGAATACATAACTTGGTTATTAGTTGAGTGCGTTCACTGCTGAGCAGAGTTTTATGTCATAATTCTAAGTGAAGGGATTCCGAAGTCTTATTAGAACTATCTTATATGAATACTTGTTAATTGAATCATATTCGGGTTAATAAGTAGGATAAAGAGTATAACTTTATAGTACATATAAAGGGAGATCAAATCGGGCTAGAGTACTAAGTGCACGGGAAATAATTGATTATGATAGTACCTAGAAAGGGGGTAAAGTATACATCTTGCTCTGAGGATATTCACACGTGTCATATGCATATCTACTTGGGTCTATAGAGTAGATTTGCATGGTTTAGTGATGCGTCCATAAACTACAAGGCAGAGTCGGACACCGTCACATGAAAGATAAATTAATAAGTGGAACTGGATTACCTGACGAACTACCTACTATCTTTCTTGATCATAACTCACTTATTTCTTCTTCTTGTCATTTAAATTACTTTTATTACTTTATTACAAAATCACAACCATTATATTTTCCAACATAGTCATAATTTACTAGAATATAATTAAATTGATATTTATCCGTCCCTTGGGTTCGATATATAACTTGGTCACCTTCGAAACTACGATTGATATCCTTCATACTTGAGGATCAAATTGTGTGTTGAGAAAACGCCTATCACTACCCTTCATCAACAATCCTCTGCAACTCCTGGTACATCCCTGCAGCGTACATCTGAGCCATAGTCCTCCAGTCAGCATTCTTCAAGCATGTAATTGATATGGCCTCATGCGCAAATGTGCTCATCAACTTGTTATCCTCACTCTGGATCGTAGTCAACTCTGGTACATCGTATGGAAACATAAAAGAGAAGGGCTTAGACCCCCTAGTGTAGAAACAATCTCCATCGCGATGGTGAGAAAATCCAGCCTTCACACAAGCGCTCATGACTAGATCCGAATCCTCCAGGATAGTAATACCAGTAAAGTCCATGTGGTAATGCTCAGCCACAGAAGTCAGTAATCCTCCAATATTCACTCGCTAGAATGTAGAACTCCTAAACTTGTAGAGCTGCTGAATCAAATACGACCCCACATTGAACCTTACTCCATTCAACAAGCACCATAGAACATACAACTCACCCCTCGATACACAACTCTCTTTAGACCGAGCGAACAGTGTGTTCCCCAATACTCGATTCATATATCGAATCACGGGGTTCCTAATCAAGGAAGCGCGAGCATCCTTGGTCTTAAAATCTATGTTCTCTCCAGAAATGGCTCTCCAAAAGTCATTCGCCTTGAAATACCCATTCTCATTCCTGGAGATCCCCCTCGGAGTCTCGAAAAGTACGTTGAAGTCCTCAGGTGTCCATTTTCTCATCTCGCCCCCCAGCTGAAATGAACACTCATAAGGGAACCGGACTAAAGCCCTTTTTTATAGTGATCGTACACATAAACTCAGCAGTAACATGGAAGTACGCCGGCTTCTTCAACTCCATGAAGTGATGAATCCCTACTTGGTCAAACATCCACATGATGTCATCTCGGATGTGCATTGTAATCATGGCCCCATCATCTTGGTACCTCGTTTGAGCCATTTTATCAGACATGTCACCCCAACGATCCTTTATCTCCTCCCAATTCTCCATCCGAATCTTGAAATCCTTAGGCAGCCTCTCCTTAAGCCTTAGCTTCTTGGTAACTTCGTCCTCACGAGATGGCCTATCTTGTCTCTTCTTTGATCGAACTTCAGTCTTCTTTCCTTTTCCTACAAAACGATACTTCAATACCAAACGGATACAAGAAAAGCAAACTAAATCCAATGCAACTAACTATACATTAAACTCTACTCAAGACTTCAAGTTTTCATGTATAATCATCTTCAAACAAGCATGCTTCTTTTTCATCAAGAATTCATCAATCACAACATTCACATGCTAATTTAATTCCACTTCAACTCCAACTTCTCAATTATCAACAATTTCAACAACCACTTCACTTTCTTAAGCATGCATTAAACAATTCAACTCAAAATTCAACATGCTTCACTTCACTTCTCCATAACTCATCAATTTCATGTAAACATCAAGGTCTAACAACAATTTAACAATTAAAATCGGACCCATCAATTGTTCATAGGAAAACTCAAACAATAATTCAATTTGCACCATGGATTATCATGAAAATGAGTTCAATCAACTTACCCACTCCAAAATGAAGCAATAGAACTTCAATCCTAGGGCAATAGGGTCAAGAGAACGTACCTTTTGATCCTGCCATGGCTTAATATGAGCAAGTGCGAGAATTCCCCAAATTCGTCGAGAAAACCTAGTTTTGCAACTAGACTGCTCCAAATTCGTGACAAATCGAGTGTATGTAGTGTGGAATGTAGTTTAATCGGGGCGAAATTGAGTGAAAATAAAGTTTGAAAGAAGAAATTCTTGGTTCGGAGAGGATTCGAATGCGGGTGGGTGTAAAGTGATCAAAATAGGGGGTGAAAAATCCACATAAATTCATAACTTACCTGTGTGATTCGACCCGAATGGATGGTCGAACCACCTCATCGTGGTCGAATGGTGCTTCTTGACACATTCAGCACCTCGATTCGACCCGAACGGCTGGTCGAATCAAATTGTTGTGGTCGAACCGGCCTGTAACAAACTTTCAGATGGCTGGTTCGACCCGAACACTTGGTCGAATCGACCTGTAGCAAAATCTCTGATTGCTGATTCGACCTCTACCACTGGTCGAAGCCTGGTCAAACCATATTGTATTTGGTCGAATTGACCTGTAATGAACTTCCAGGTTCACATTTTGACTTGAGCTGCTCAGTTCAACCACTCTCCTTGGTCGAATCGAGTTCCTTCGAAATTTACAATTCTTCGTCCCCTACATACTTCAAGCTCAAAAACAAACATTAGGTACCAATACGGAGCAAAACTAAGCTAGAGAACCACTTAAAAACTCTAAAATTGTGTGTATATACTCCCATACGACTCAATAAATAAAACACCACTAAACATTAAACAAATTATAAAAAATCGACACGTCAAAATTGGTTAAAATTTCAATATGCCGCAAAAAATAAACTAACCTAACATAAATTACAAAAAAAGATTATAATCTCTGTACTACAATGAGGTAAGTACATCACACCCCCAAACTTAGTAGAAACTATAGTCGAAACTAAGTTTAAAAGAAGATATAATTTCCGATAAGTAAGCATGTCAAATATAAAAATTTCTTACTCACACTAAAGAAATAAAACAGGAGGGAAAACCCCCAACAAGCGCTCATGTTTAACGTCGGAGAGTCACGACGGAACCTTATCAATGCAAGATATACTCAAAGACGACGCAAGCATCATCCGGCGACTTATAGTGCTTCAATCGATGGCCATTCGCCGCTATGATGTCTCCATCTTTGTCCAAGATTTCAAAACTTCCCCCTCTGTAGGCTTTATGGATAATGAACGGTCCCTTCCACTTCGATTTTAATTTTCCTGCAAAGAGCTTCAAACGAGAGTTAAAGAGTAGTGCCTCATCACCTTACTTGAATTCCTTGTAAGTGATCTTCGAATCATGCCACTTCTTTATTCTTTCTTTGTAGATCACTGATGAGTGATATTTTTACCTAGATTTTAGTGTCTTTTTATGTGTGTTTTCATATTATTTTATCCGTATTTGTGTTCTATTTGGTTGTATTTTGTTATTTTATGGAAATGTATGAGAATGAGCTTAAATGTATGATTTCCAGGTAAAAAGAGATTCTAGATACGAAAAGGAAGATGTGGGAAAAAACAGAGCTCAATTCGGAGTTGAAACGAGGGAGAATGAGTCAAAGCAAAATGCTAAAAAATGCATGCCCAACTTGTGTAATTTTTCTGTACACTTGTAGAGCTCAAAACTAGAATGTATACATGGTTGGAAAGCAAAAGAAAAGAGGATCGTTTTTGGTATAAGAAACACTTCAATCGGAGCCCAAACGAGGAAGTTATGATTAAAAAGGTGACGTCACGCAAGCTGTTCCTACTCAGCACGGTTGTACTATTTTGCATGACTTTTTACACCTTCAAATGTTGGAAGTTTTATTAGATCTTTATATGGATAGAAAGAAAGCCAAGGAAAAGAGGATCGCGTGAGCGCAAGAATTACTCAAATTGGATATCGAATGTAGAAGTTGTGCTCGAAACAGTGAGACTGCACGGCCAGCAACTACACGGGGCGTGTACCGAACACGGCCCTGTGTGTTTTGGGCGAGTTCTGACACCAGAAACGCCTACACGGCCACCCATGTGGCCATGTACCATACACGGGCCGTGATGGTGCAAAATCCTGCAAAAAATAAAATCTTCTAGAAGCTTCCCAAGGGGTATAAATACCCAATATTTCAACATTAGATCAGTTTTGGGCGAGGGTTTCACCCCTGCACTCCCCTCACACACCATTTCCTCCATTTATTCACCTTCATCTTCATCCATATCATCTACCATCATCACACCATCAAATCCTTCATCCAATTAGCTAGAGAAGCAAGGAAGAGAGGAAGATTGTAAAGGGGAGAAGAAGATCACCATTGGAGACATCCAAGGGAGTTTTCATCTACACTTTATATTGAATCCTAATGTTTATTATGTTTTGTAAGGATATTAATGTCTATGCTAATTTTCTTACGAACATGAGAGGCTAATCTCCCTTGAGAGATTAGCAATATGAATTGTATTGGATAATTTTAGGTATTTGCAAATGAATGATTATGTTGATTGTGTTATATGATTTTCTATCATTGATGCTTGAGATCTTGATGCTCATGATGATTTGTGTGGTTGTTGTTTTAAACATGTGATTAGATTTAGAAGTCAATTGTATATTTATGATAATTAATTGAATCATTGCATCAAACACTTCATGTGCATTATAAATTATAAAGAGATTGAGAAGACCTTTAAAATTTAGAACCCTTTGATAGGACATCCGATTGGTTTGATCGAGAGGTTGATTAACCATGTGAAGGGACTCTCATTTCAAACTTAGTACCTAGTTAGAATTGTTTGAGTGAAAACCAATCGTTTGAGCTATGTTTAGAACCATATCATTTTCATTTCGAGAGGGAGTTTAGGTGAACTAGTGTTTGCCCTTAGTCTATACCCATGGCACATATGAGTTCGTTGCATGATACCTAGATTTTTCATGCTTTAAGTATTGCAAGTCTCATCTCTATCTACTTGGCTCATTCGTCCATCTTCTATTCATCTATCCTTTTGTTTATTTTGTCATTTCTTGATCAATCCTCCCCTTTCATGATCATCTCTATAATATTATGACGAACACGATATCGCTTAGACCCTAGTACCTTCCTCCCTGTGGTTCGATAAATTCTTTAATTAGTCATCCCAACTACAAATGACCAATCAAAAGACGCCGTTGCCGGGAGGCTACGGTTGCTAGTGGTTTAACGAAGGAGTGTTTCGATTGGTATTACTAGAGATATTTTTATCGCTTTTATTATTTGCTTTTGAAAATTTTTGATCTTACTTGTTCATTTTGATAGGTACGTGGAAACTACCTTGAGAGAAGAGGAAGGGGTATCAAAGCCAAAAATAGAAACTTTGAAGAAGAATTGTAGTAAGCCCTGAGAAGAACATTTAAATGGATGGTTGGAACCAATTCACAAATGTCTTTGGGGATCAAATTGCAAGGGTTCCAACTCCACAATCTAGAGGCTATATGAATGAGGGCAACTATGGATATAATTTCCAAATGGATCAAGATAGCTCTTAGTACTACAATTATGGAAGAAATGGAGAATGACAACAAGCTTACAATGCAAATACATTCCACCCGTATCAAGCATACACTTATTCTCCACCGAATCCCAACACCAACTCTTTTCTACCGTTCCAAAACTACGCCTTATTGGACTTATATAGAAGATATGCTCAAGGAAGTGATGAAGGTCACAAGCCTCAATCAAGTTTTCTTCAAAATGAATCCTCCGAGATAATTACGCCCGCTACCTTGGAATTGACAAGACAAATAAGGATGATGAATCAAGGTGCTTATGATCCAGTTTTGCCTAGTTCAAGTTTGGGGGGTGGTCAAAATGTGCAAGGTGTGTCGATTCCTAGCCTTATGGAGCAAGAAGAGTGGAGGATGCCTAACTATCAAGTAGGAAATTATCCACCAATTCAAGGATGGAATTTTCACAACCAAGAGGGAGGAGAGTTTCAACATGTTGAGGAAGAAAAATCATCTTTAGAAGCCTTGATTGAGATGATGATAGCAAACTTTGAGGAAGACAAGAAAAGAGATGAAGCAAGAAATGAGGCAAATGAGAAGAGGTTAGAAGCTTTGGAGCATTAAGTAAGCCAAATTGTAAGTGCTTTGACCAATTTTCAACAAGTTGAAGAACTTGAAGATGAGAGTAAAGTTGAAGAAGAGTTGGAGGAAGAAAAGAATTTGGGAGATGAAGAATCAAATGAGGTATTTGAAGAGCATATTGAGGCAAATGATGTTGAATAAAAGGAACAAAGTCTAGAAGCAAGTGAAGATGACTTGAAGAGTGAAATGAACATTTTTAAACCTTTAAACTCTTTAAGTTTCTTTGAATTTGATAATATTGTTTACATTGACTTTGTCTTACCTATTGATTCTTCTCATATTCTTAGAAACAAAAGAAAACTCGACGAGATATTGTGAGTTTACTTGGAAAGAAGAAATATGTGGTTTTCAAGAATGGAGCGGGCAATGGAGTGTAAGCTCAAGAGAGTAAAATTTTTAAAGTCATGCTCGAAGGATGCAACAGAGGTCATCACTTGCCACAAGTGCCTCGTAGATCTTTAAAATTCGATGGCAAGGACGAAAGATATCCATGGCCATTCCGATGAGTTCTCCATATCCCGTCCGACTTGAAGACGTTAAACTTAGCGCTAGATGGGAGGCAACCCATCATTATCTTTATTGCTTTATTTCTTGTTTTAAATAAGGATGATGGAGTTGTTGTTTCTTGCATTTTGGCCATGTAGGTTGATTGTGCTCGTGAGGAAGATACGTATTGGAGATACGAGAAGTGCTTGATTTGAAGTGTATAGGTAAGTCACACCACTTTTTGCAAACTTAACTCGAAACTCTTATTTCAATTTAAGTTTGGAGGGATATGGCGTGGTGTGACATACTTTATTTTGAAGGCATATACTTTTCGTATTTTTTGGGTAATTTTAAAATTTTTCTCATGAGTATTATTTTGATTTTGGCATGATTGGTTGTGTTGAAGTGCATGATAGTCCTTATTTTTATAACAATTGTTGAGCTAATGGTGATTGTTGAGTTTTTGAGCATAAATGAAGGGTATTGGAAGCATGAATGGAGCTTGGAGTTAACCGCTTTCCTTACCGAATGCCTATTGAGGGAGTACTCTACACCTTATCACTTCTAGTTGCTTGACATTTTTTTTATTTGAATTGATGTGATTAGCATGTTGCTTCATGTGTTATGTTTTTGGGTTGTTTATTTTCATAAGTTAAGATTTCCTTTTCAATCAAGATGGGGTTACTTGTGAGCTTACTTTAATATGGATGTTATGAATGTGTGTTCATTGTTTTATGATGGTTTTGTTGTTTTTGTATGTTATGTATTTTTGTATTGTTTCTTGTTTGGTGAGTCTTTCTTTTATGTGTTATGTGTTCTTTTATTCTTGTTTAGGGATGTTTGGTGGTTTGTTTTAGGGAAGTCGTGAGTCTTTTTTTTTAATGTGAGTGATGATATGTTGTTGTGATAAGTGATAACAAGTTATGATTAAGAATCTCTACACTTTCGAATTGTGACATGTTCTATTTAACTTGTTCAATTTTGAGATGAATGTGGTGTAATAAGTTCCTTAAGGTCCGAGCACAAGTTTGTGAGTATTTGAGCCTCAACCGTGCATACATGGTATTCATTTTCATGAGTGGATTGGTTGTGTTTGATAAACTAGAACTTACTCAAGGACTATAGGAACGAGCCCGATTAGTTAAGATTAGTGACATAGTCCACAAGCAAGCTTATAGCGAGTCAAGCCAATCGATTGATGAGTGTTGTTTTCCCATACTTAAAAGAGTGTTGAGTGACATTTATAACCTATGTGAGGCTTGGACTAATAGGGACTATACTACACTATTATTCTCTTGTGATTGAACTTGTTAATTTTTCATGTTATGAGTTTAATGTAGTAGATGACTTAGCATAAATTGTAATTCTTATTGCTATTGATGTGTTATTACTTACGTTCATTTAGTCTTTTCCTAGGTGAAAATCACTCCTCTTGGTTTATCATTTTCGTTGTGCGAGGACGCACAACACTTTATGTTTGGGGGTGTGATGAGTGATATTTTCACCTAAATTTTAGTGTCTTTTTATGTGTATTTTCGTATTATTTTATCCTTATTTGTGTTCTATTTGGTTGTGTTTTGTATTTTTTTAGAAATGTGTGAGAATGAGCTTAAATGTATGATTTCCAGGTAAAAAGAGATTCTAGACACAAAAAGGAAGATGTGGGAAAAAACGGAGCTCAATTCGGAGTTGAAACGAGGGAGAATGAGTCAAAGAAAAATGCTGAAAAATGCACGCCCAATTTGTATAATTTTTCTGTACTCGTGTAGAGCTCAATACTAGAAGTGTGATACATGGTTGGAAAGTCACAGAAAAGAGGATCGTTTTGGTGTAAGAAACACTTCAATCGGAGCCCAAACGAGAAAGTTATGATTAAAATGGTGACGTCACACAAGTTGTTCCTACTCAGCACGGTTGTTCTACTTTGCATGACTTGTTACACCTTCAAATGTTGGATGTTTTATCAAATCTTTATATGGATAGAAAGCTAAGGAAAAGAGGATCGCGTGAGTGCAAGAATTACTCAAATTGGAGATCGGATGTGAAGTTATGCTCGAAACGGTGAGACTGCGCGGCCAGCAACTACACGGGACGTGTACCGAACACGGCCCTGTTTGTTTTGGGCGAGTTCTGACACCAGAAATGCCTCCACGGCCACCTCTGTGGCCGTGTACCATACACGGGTCGTGTAAGTGTAAAATCCTGCAAAAAATCAGAATCTTCAAGAAGCTTTCCAAAGGGTATAAATACCCAATATTTCAATATTAGATAAGTTTTGGGCGAGGGTTTCACCCCTGAACTCACCTCACACACCATTTCCTCCATTTTTTCACCTTCATCTTCATCCATTCTTCATCAATATCATCTACCATCATCCCACCATTAAATCCTTCATCCAATTAGATAGAGAGGCGAGGAAGAGAGGAAGATTGCAAAGGGGAGAAGAAGATCACCATTGGAGACATCCAAGGGAGTTTTCATCTACACTTTGTATTGAATCCTAATGTTTATTATGTTTTGTAAGGATTTTAATGTCTATGTTAATTTTCTTATGAACATGAGAGGCTAATCTCCCTTGTGAGATTAGCAATATGAATTGTATTGGATAATTTTAGTTATTTGCAAATGAATGATTATGTTGATTGAGTTATATGATTTTCTATCATTGATCTTTGAGATCCTGATGTTCATGATGATTTGTGTGGTTGTTGTTTTAAACATGTGATTAGATTGAGAAGTCAATTGCATATTTAGGATAATTAATTGAATCATTTCATCAAACATTTCATGTACATTATAAATTATAAAAAGATTGAGAAGTCCTTTAGAATTTAGAACCCTTTGATAGGACATCCGATTGGTTTGACCGAGAGGTTGATTAATTGTGTGAATGGACTCTCATTTCAAATTTAGTACCTAGTTGGAATTGTTTGAGTGAGAACCAATCATTTGAGCTATGTTTTGAACCATATCCTATTCATTCCGAGAGGGAGTTTAGGTTAACTAGTGTTGGCCCTTAGTCTATACCCATGACACATATGTGTTCATTGCATGATACCTAGATTTTTCATGCTTTAAGTATTGCTAGTCTAATCTCTATCTGCTTGGCTCATTCATCCATCTTCCATTCATCTATCCTTTTGTTTATTTTGTCATTTCTTGATCAATCCTCCCCTTTCATGATCATCTCTATAATATTATGACGAACACGAGATCGCTTAGACCCTATTACCTTCTTCCCTGTTGTTCGATAAATTCTTTAATTAGTCATCCCGACTACAAATGACCAATCAATCATCTAATTCTTGTAAGCTTGTCCTGAACTCGTCTAGATGATTAATTTGAGTCATCCTCAACTCCTTTTGATCCTTGAGACATAAGTTCAAGCTTCTCAATGCCCAAAAAGCTTTATGTTGAATCTCTACGGGTAAGTGGCATGACTTCCCATAGACGATTTGATAAGGGGACATGTCAAACATGTTGGATTGTATACTAAAAGTCTAGCTTTTGTATGAACAATACGTTAACAATTAATTTGAAATAAGAATCATATGATCAAATGATTGCGTCCTACAATTTATTTATATGTTCGATGCAATAGTCTATTTACTTTATATTGTAGATATATGTTGTGCAACAACACGTGGAAGATCATATTATCGGTTTCCTTTTAAAGTATAAACAGATGTTCACAATCGAGATAAACGAGGACTCTCTATCGGGATGGTTGTAGTGTGGTTTGGTATTAGCTTGTCTTGGCTATAGAATCACATTAGTGCACTTTGAGTGTATTGAGCAGGATCGATTGAGAACGTTCGACTTATACTGACTATATAGGAGAACTTGATCTCTGTTATTATGGATGTTCGTGCTCTTAATCCCTATACAACAACCTCGACACGTAGAGCAATATGTATTTCTTTTATTCATCAATGGATGAGATTTACACGTAATTAAATCAACAATCTCGGTGAGTTGGGAAATAGTGCTGTCTCTATGGTGTGCTGTTGATTGTAGAAGGAATCCATGTCTGTCATAGGTTGATGATGTCCCCTTGAGGAGCTCATAAGGATTATCATGTAAACCCTGCCGGTGGATTTATTACGGCATGATAATGAGGTTGAGTGGTACTACTCTTGGATGAGATATTAATTAATGGAGTTGTCAGTAACTTAATTAATTAATGGACATATTATATCTTAAACATGAGGAGACTAACGGGCTCATAATAAGAAGGAGCCCATAACGTAATTATGGGATTAGAACAGTAGTGCAGTAATAATATTTTAGTGGTATATATTATTATTATTGGACTTAAGTATAATCTTTGGGCTAAGCTTTGATACTTAAGCCCAATGGGGGCCCAACTCTAATTTCTTCTCCTGGTCCCTGCTGTAGCCTATATATAAGTCATCTCAGCTGTCTAGAAACCCTAATCTAGGAGATTAATCACGCCTAACACTGAGAGGAGGGTGAGGGAACAACATATTGAGAAGATCTCGAGGATCGTCGCCCACACGACATCGAGATTGGACTTGGGAATACAGCAGAAGACTAGAAGGTTGTTTGCTGCTACTATCCACCACCTTCTACGATTTTTATAAAATCGTATAGACTTTATAATAGGACGTGCGATATATTAACGGAAATCCACGGAAGAGAGGGTCGTTTTGGCGCATAGATCACTCAAATCTGACATCGGATGAGAGAGTTATGCCCAAAACGGTGAGGCTGCGCTATCTGGTGGCGAGAATTCATCGTCTTCAACATACCCAGGTGAAAGGTAATACGTTTCTTGTTTTCTTGCTTCCGCTGCATGTTAGAAATGTATGGAACCCTAACGAGTCACGTAAACCAAACGATCGAACGCCAACAAAACACTGTCTTGTGAGCAGTGCGGAACCCCCACAAAACATCATCGAGCTTCATAGCCCAATCCTTCCTATTGGTTCCTACTACTTTCTCCAAAATTTGCTTAACTTGTCGGTTGGAGACCTCGGCTTGCCCATTTGCTTGAGGGTGATAGGGTGTAGTAATCCTATGCTTCACACTGTAATCCTTGAGCACTCTCTTTCGAGAAGCTTGTTGACGAAATGGAAACTTCCATCACTTACAAGTGCTCTAGGGACTCCATAGCGGGCAAAGATATGTTTCTTTAAGAAAGACAACACGGCCTTTGAATCATTCAAGCAAGTAGGAATGACCTTCACCCACTTAGAAAAATAATCCACAGCAAGAAGGATGTATAGGAATCCATTAGATGGGGGAAAAGGCCCCATAAAATCGACTCCCCACACATCGAAGATCTCTACAACAATGCTCGGCTGAAGTGGCATCTCATCTCTCCTACTTATGTTCCCCATCCTTTGACATCTCTCTCATGTCGCTACAAAGGATTCACAGTCTTTAAACAAAGTAGGTCAATAAAGAGTAGATTGAAGTAACTTAGCTGCTGTCTTTTGAGCTACGAAGTGCCCCCCGTTAGGTTGTGCATGGCAAAAGTCAAGAACACTCTCCATCTCCATCTCAGGCACACACCTACGGACTATAGAATCCGTACAGATTTTGTAGATAAATGGATCATACCATATGAAGGTCTCAACATCTCTTTTAAACTTAGCAAGTTGATACCGGTTGAGATCTCTTAGAATTTCTCCTACAGCAATGTAGTTGACATAATCAGTGTACCATGGATCCATTCCTTGGGCATCAACTGCACACGTTCTTTCTGCTCCTTCGGCAAACACCGCCATAATCTTCTCATTGGGAAACATCTCCTCAATGTATTCAAAAGAATCATCACAATGCTCCCTTGTCTCCAACCTTGATAGGTGATCCGCCAAAACATTCTCCGTTCCTTTCTTATCTCGGATCTCCGTATCAAATTCCTGCAGAAGAAGGACCCATCTAATGATCCTTGGCTTCGTTTCCTTCTTCTCCATTAAGTACCGGATTGCAGAATGATCCGTATACACAATGGTCTTCATGCCAACCAAATACTGTCGAAACTTATTGAATGCATACACAACAGATAGAAACTCCTTTTCAGTGACAGTGTAGTTCTTTTGTGCTGCATCAAAAGTCTTACTCGCATAGTAGATGGTGCAAAACTTCTTTTCATTCATCTGCCCAAGCACCACTCCAAGTGCTTGATCACTTGCATAACACATAAGTACAAACGGTTGAGTCCAATCCGGTGTGATCAAAATAGGTGCAGTAATAAGTGCCTCCTTCAAAACCTGAAAAGCTGTTAAATATTCTTCATCAAAAACAAAAGGAATATCCTTTTCAAGTAAGTGAGACAATGGTTTGAAGTATTTTGAGAAGTCTTTGATAAATCTCATATAAAATATTGCATGTCCAAGGAAAAACCGCACTCCTTTATCATACCTAGGTGGTGGAAGCTTCTCAATCGCTACCATCTTTGTTCTATCCACTTGCAATCCTTTAGCCAAAATATGGTATCCAAGAATAATCCCATCTCTCACCATGAAGTGGCACTTCTCCCAATTCAAGACAAGATTAGTTTCTTGACATCTTTTCAAAATAATAGATAGGTTAGACAAACAAACATCAAAGGAGGAATCAAAAACAGAAAAATCATCCATAAATGCCTCCATGATCTTTTCTATCATCCCATCAAATATGGCCATCATGCAGCGCTGAAATGTAGCAGGTGCATTACACAATCCAAAAGATATCTTTCTAAAAGCAAAAGTTCCATAAGGAGAAGTAAAAGTAGTCTTTTCTTGGTCCTCGGGTGCAATCATGATATGATTATACCCCGAGTAACTATCCAAGAAATAATAAAACTCATACCCTGCAAGACGATCAAGCATTTGATCCATGAAAGGAATGGGGAAGTGGTCTTTGCATGTATTTTCATTTAGTTTCCTGTAGTCAATACACACACGCCATCCCGTAGGAATCCTAGTGGCTAGAGTCTCTCCATCATCGACTTTCACAGTAGTCATGCCCCCTTTTTAGCTACAACATGCAATGACTCACATGGGGACTATCACTAATTGGATAAATAATTCCTACATCTAGCCATGTTAGGACTTGCTTCCTAATCACTTCTTGAACAGCGGGATTAACTCTCCACTGATTCTGAATGCTACTCTTAGCCTCATCTAACAATCTTATCTTATGCATGCAATATGATGGACTAATACCTTTCAAATCATCAAGATGTTGGATTGTATACTAAAAGTCTAGCTTTTTGTATGAACAATGTTATAACAATTTATTTAAAATGAGAATCATATGATCAAATGATTACGTCTTATAATTTATTTATATGTACGATGCAATAGTCCACTTACTTTACACTGTAGATAATATGTTATGCGACAACACGCGGAAGATCATATTATCGGTTTCCTTATAAAGTATAAATAGATGCTCACGACCGAAATAGACGGGGACTATCTATCGGGATGGTTGTAGTGTGGTTTGATATTAGCTTGTCTTGGCTATAGAATCACATTAGTGCACTTGTGTGTATTGAGCAGGACCGCTTGAGATCGTTCGACTTATACTGACTTATAGAAGAACTTGATCTCTGTTATTATGGATGTTCGTGCTCTTAATCCCTATACAATAACCTCGACACGTAAGGCTATATGTATTTTTTTATTCATCAATGGGTGAGATTTACATGTAATTAAATCAACAAACTCGGTGAGTTGGGAAATAGTGTTGTCTCTATGGTGTGCTGTTGATTGTAGAAGGAATTCGTGTCCATCATAGGTTGATGATGTCCCCTTGAGGAGCTTGATTAGCCATAACTTGCAGTCGGGTTGACCAATTCAAGAATTTATCAAACCACAAGAAGGAAGGCACTAGAGCTTAAGCGATCTCACGTTTCTTGTAATTTTATAGAGATGAATCATCAAAGGAGGTTGTTGAAACAAGTAAATAAAATCAATCAAAGCAAGCAAGCAAGCAATGATCAACAAACAAGATAGATAGATGAAGGGTGGATTTCCAAGTTAAGTAAAAGTGAGATTAACAACAATCAAGAAGTGAAAATTCTAGGAATTAGGTATTAAATTCATATGTATCATGGATATAGAATTAAGGGCCAACACTAAATTCACCTAAACTCCCTCTCGAGATGGATATGATATGAATATTGAATAGCTCAACGGATTGGTTCTCACTCAAACAATTCCAACTAGGTACTAAGCTTGAAATGAGAGTCCCTTCACACAATTAATCAACCTCTCGATCAAACCAATCACATGTTCTATCAAAGGGTTCTAAATTCTAAAGGATTTCTCAATCTCTTTACAATTTATAATGTATATGAAGTGTTTAATAAAATGATTCACTCAATTATCCTAAGTATATAATTGATTTCTCAATCTAATCACATATTTAGAACAATTAAACACACAAACCATCATAAACCTCAAGATCTCAAACATTAATGATAGAAAATCCATTTACCCAATCAACATATGAATTAAAATACACAAATCCCCAAAATTATCCAACAACTCTCATGTTGCTAATCTCACAAGGGAGATTAGCCTACCATATTCATAAGAACATTAACTTAGATATTAAGATTCTTACAAAACATGAAAAACAATAGGATTCAATACTAAAGTTGGATGAAAACTCCCTTGGATGCCTCCAATGGTGATCTTCTTCTTCCCCTTGCAATCTTCCTCTCTTCTTTGGTTCTTTTCCTCAATTATATGAAGTTTTTGATGGTGGGATGAAGGTAGATCCAATGGATGGTGAATGGATGAAGATGGTGGTGTAAAATGGGAGAAATGGTGTGTGATGTGTGTGCAGCCTCAAACCCACGAAGATCTACTCAAATATTGAAGTATTTATTGTGTATTTATACCCCTTGGGAAGCTTCTAGAAGAATTCTGATTTTTTTACAGAGAAAGCACCTACGCGGCCCGTGTACAGTACACGGTCACAGAGGTGGCCGTGTAGGCATTTGTGGTGTAAGAACTCGCCCAAAACACACAGGGCCGTGTTCGGTACACGCCGCGTGTAATTGCTGGCCGCGCAGTCTCACCATTTTGAGAATAACTTCCACATCCGATATCCAATTTGAGTAATTATTGCGCTCACTTGATCCTCTTTTCCTTGGCTTTCTCTCCATATAAAGATCTGACAAAAATTCTAACATTTCTAGGTGTAACAAGTCATGCAAAATAGCACAACCGTGCTGAGTAGGAACAGCTTGCGTGACGTCACTATTTTAATCATAACTTTCTTGTTTGGGCTTCAATTGAGGTGTTTTCTGTGGTTTTCCAACTATGTATCACACTTCTACTTTTGAGCTCCAAAAGAGTACAGAAAAATTGCACAATTTGGACATGTTTTTTAGCATTTTGCTTTGACTCATTCTCTCTCGTTTCAACTCCGAATTGAGATACGCTTTTTTCTACATGTTCCTTGTCGCTTAGACCCTAGTACCTTCCTCCCTGTGGTTCGATAAATTCTTTAATTAGTCATCCCAATTACAAATGACCAATCAAAAGATGCCGTTGCCGGGGAGGCAACGATTGCTAGTGGTTTAACGAAGGAGTGTTTCGATTGGTATTACTAGAGATATTTTTATCGCTTTTATTATTTGCTTTTGAAAATTTTTGATCTCACTTGTTCATTTTGATAGGTACGTGGAAACTACCTTGAGAGAAGAGGAAGGGGTATCAAAGCCAAAAATAGAAAGTTTGAAGAAGAATTGTAGTAAGTCTTGAGAAGAACATTTAAATGGATGGTTGGAACCAATTCACAAATGTCTTTGGGGATCAAATTGCAAGAGTTCCACCTCCAAAATGTAGAGGCTATATGAATGAGAGCAACTATGGATATAATTTCCAAATGGATCAAGATAGCTCTCAATACTACAATTATGGAAGAAATGGAGAATGACAACAAGCTTACAATGCAAATACATTCCACCCGTATCAAGCATTCACTTATTCTCCACCGAATCCCAACACCAACACTTTTCCTCCATTCCAAAACTACGCCTTATTGGACTTATATAGAAGATATGCTCAAGGAAGTGATGAAGGTCACAAGCCTCAATCAAGTTTTCATCAAAATGAATCCTCCGAGATAATTACACCCGCTACCTTGGAATTGAAAACACAAATAAGGATGATGAATCAAGGTGCTTATGATCCAGTCTTGCCTAGTTCAAGTTTGGGGGGTGGTCAAAATGTGCAAGGTGTGTGGATTCCTAGCCTTATGGAGCAAGAAGAGTGGAGGATGCCTAACTATCAAGTAAGAAATTATCCACCAATTCAAGGATGGAATTTTCACAACCAAGAGGGAGGAGAGTTTCAACATGCTGAGGAAGAAAAATCATCTTTAGAAGTCTTGATTGAGATGATGATAGCAAACTTTGAGGAAGACAAGAAAAGAGATGAAGCAAGAAATGAGGCAAATGAGAAGAGGTTAGAAGCTTTGGAGCATCAAGTAAGCCAAATTGTAAGTGCTTTGACCAATTTTCAACAAGTTGAAGAACTTGAAGAGGAGAGTAAAGTTGAAGAAGAGTTGGAGGAAGAAAAGAATTTGGGAGATGAAGAATCAAATGAGAAGAGCATTTTGAGGCAAATGATGTTGAAGAAAAGGAACAACGTCTAGAAGCAAGTGATGATGACTTGAAGAGTGAAATGAACATTTCTAAACCTTTAAACTCTTTAAGTTTCTTTGAATTTGATAATATGTTTACATTGACTTTGTATTACCTATTGATTCTTCTCATATTCTTAGAAACAAAAGAGAACTCTACGAGATATTGGGAGTTTACTTGGAAAGAAGAAATAAGTGGTTTTCGAGAATGGAGAGGGCAATGGAGTGTAAGCTCAAGAGAGTCGAATTTTTGAAGTCATGCTCGAAGGATGCAACAGAGGCCATCACTTGCCACAAGTGCCTCGTAGACCTTTAAAATTCGATGGCAAGGACGAAAGATATCCATGGCCATTTCGATGAGTTCTCCATATCCCGTCCGGCTTGAAGACGTTAAACTTAGCGCTAGATGGGAGGCAACCCATCATTATCTTTATTGCTTTATTTCTTGTTTTAAATAAGGATGAAGGAGTTGTTGTTTCTTGCATTTTGGCCATGTAGGTTGATTGTGCTCGTGAGGAAGATACGTATTGGAGATACGAAAAGTGCTTGATTTGAAGTGTATAGGTAAGTTACACCACTTTTTGCAAACTTAACTCGAAACTCTTATTTCAGTTTAAGTTTGGGGGGATATGGCGTGGTGTGACATACATTATTTTGAAGGCATATAGTTTTCGTATTTTTTGGGTAATTTTAAAATTTTTCTCATGAGTATTGTTTTGATTTTGGTATGATTGGTTGTGTTGAAGTGCATGATAGTCCTTATTTTTATTACAATTGTTGAGCTAATGGTGTTTGTTGATTTTTTGAGCATAAAGGAAGGGTATTGGAAGCATGAATGGAGCTTGGAGTTAACCGCTTTCCTTACCAAATGTCTATTGAGGGAGTACCTTATCACTTCTAGTTGCTTGACATTTTTTTGATTTGGATTAATGTGATTAGCATGTTGCTTCATGTGTTATGTTTTTGGGTTGTTTATTTTCATAAGTTAGGATTTACTTTTCAATCAAGATGGGGATGCTTGTGAGCTTACTTTAATATGGATGTT
Organism: Pogostemon cablin; assembly: GCA_023678885.1. NCBI lineage: Eukaryota > Viridiplantae > Streptophyta > Magnoliopsida > Lamiales > Lamiaceae > Pogostemon > Pogostemon cablin. The sequence goes on along the minus strand of CM042980.1, from coordinate 16,906,292 downwards.
ATGAATGTGTGTTCATTGTTTTATGATGGTTTTGTTGTTTTTGTATGTTATGTGTTTTTGTTTTGTTTCTTGTTTGGTGAGTTTTTCTTTTATGTGTTATGTATTCTTTTATTCCTGTTTAGGGATGTTTGGTGGTTTGTTTTAGGGATGTCGTGAGTCCTTTTTTTTAATGTGAGTGATGATATGTTGTTGTGATAAGTGATAACAAGTTATGATTAAGAATCTCTACACTTTCGAATTGTGACATGTTCTATTTAACATGTTCAATTTTGAGATGAATGTGGTGTAATAAGTTCCTTAAGGTCCGAGCACAAGTTTGTGAGTATTTGAGCCTCAACTGTGCATACATGGTATTTATTTTCATGAGTGGATTGGTTGTGTTTGATAAACTAGAACTTACTCAAGGACTATAGGAACGAGCCCGATTAGATAAGATTAGTGACATGATCTAAGGCCATCCTTGTCATTTATAGTCATTGGCATATATTTCCCTACCATGAACATCATCCCTAGTCAACCACTTTGAGCCTATAAGCCTATTTCTTGTGAATTTAGGACATTACAAGCCATGATTATCCACTTAAGCCTTATATATAAACCTTTTGTGTGGGTGATTGAGGAGATAGTAGCTAGAAAGTTTGATAAGAAAGAAAAGAAGAAAGAAAATGGTAAAAAAGCAAGAAAAAGGATGAAAAATAGTACATACAAGAATGAACATGCAACCTCAAAACAAGAAAATGAGCAAAGCAACAACAATATGATCAAGTACTTAAAAATCCAAGAAGGGAAGCATGCATCATAAAAGCTTAATCCAAGGAATAAATGATAATAGGTGCTTGTGATATAAAAAAGAAAAGAAAGGAAGGAAGATAAGTGAAGGTATGGAAGAAAGTAGCTACCTCTTCGATTACTTGTACTTGATTAGTCACTATTACCTATATTTTTCCTACCCTACCAAAGAGCCTATCATTACATCCTAATTAAAGACCTTTTTGATCGCTAATTAAAACTTTGGTGGTTTGTGAATATAGTCCACAAGAAAGCTTATAGCGAGTCAAGCCAATCGATTGATGAGTGTTGTTTTCACATACTTAAAAGAGTGTTGAGTGATATTTATAACCTATATGAGGCTTTGACTACTAGGGACTATACTACACTATTATTCTCTTGTGATTGAACTTGTTAATTTTTCATGTTATGAGTTTAATGTAGTAGGGTGACTTAGCATAAATTGTAATTCTTATCGCTATCGATGTGTTATTACTTACGTTCATTTAGTCTTTTCCTATGTGAAAATCACTCCTCTTGGTTTATCATTTTCGTTGTGCGAGGACGCACAACACTTTATGTTTGGGGGTGTGATGAGTGATATTTTCACCTAGATTTTAGTGTCTTTTTATGTGTATTTTCGTATTATTTTATCCTTATTTGTGTTCTATTTGGTTGTGTTTTGTGTTTTTATAGAAATGTGTGAGAATGAGGTTAAATGTATGATTTCCAGGTAAAAAGTGATTCTAGACACAAAAAGGAAGATGTGGGAAAAAACGGAGCTCAATTCGGAGTTGAAACGAGGGAGAATGAGTCAAAGAAAAATGCTGAAAAACGCACGCCCAATTTGTATAATTTTTCTGTACTCATGTAGAGCTCAAAACTAGAAGTGTGATACATGGTTGGAAAGTCACAGAAAAGAGGATCGTTTTGATGTAAGAAACACTTCAATCGGAGCCCAAACGAGAAAGTTATGATTAAAATGGTGACGTCACACAAGTTGTTCCTACTCAGCACGGTTGTTCTACTTTGCATGACTTGTTACACCTCCAAATGTTGGATGTTTTATCAATTCTTTATATGGATAGAAAGCTAAGGAAAAGAGGATCGCGTGAGTGCAAGAATTACTCAAATTGGAGATCGGATGTGAAGTTATGCTCGGAACGGTGAGACTGCGCGGCCAGTAACTACACGGGATGTGTACCAAACACGGCCCTGTGTGTTTTGGGCGAGTTCTGACACCAGAAATGCCTCCACGGCCACCCCTGTGGCCGTGTACCATACACGGGCCGTGTAAGTGTAAAATCCTGCAAAAAATCAGAATCTTCAAGAAGCTTTCCAAGGGGTATAAATACCCAATATTTCAATATTAGATCAGTTTTGGACGAGGGTTTCACACCTGCACTCACCTCAAACACCATTTCCTCCATTTTTTCACCTTCATCTTCATCCATTCTTCATCCATATCATCTACCATCATCCCACCATTAAATCTTTCATCCAATTAGTTAGAGAAGCGAGGAAGAGAGGAAGATTGCAAAGGGGAGAAGAAGATCACCATTGGAGACATCCAAGGGAGTTTTCATCTACAATTTGTATTGAATCCTAATGTTTATTACGTTTTGTAAGGATTTTAATGTCTATGTTAATTTTTTTATGAACATGAGAGGCTAATCTCCCTTGTGAGATTAGCAATATGAATTGTATTGGATAATTTTAGTTATTTGCAAATGAATGATTATGTTGATTGGGTTATATGATTTTCTATCATTGATCTTTGAGATCCTGATGTTCATGATGATTTGTGTGGTTGTTGTTTTAAACAAGTGATTAAATTGAGAAGTCAATTGCATATTTAGGGTAATTAATTAAATCATTTCATCAAACACTTCATGTGCATTATAAATTATAAAGAGATTGAGAAGTCCTTTAGAATTTAGAACCCTTTGATAGGACATCCGATTGGTTTGATCGAGAGGTTGATTAATAGTGTGAAGGGACTCTCATTTCATACTTAGTACCTAGTTGGAATTGTTTGAGTGAGAACCAATCGTTTGAGCAATGTTTAGAACCATATCTTATTCATTCCGAGAGGGAGTTTAGGTTAACTAGTGTTGGCCCTTAGTCTATACCCATGACACATATGAGTTCATTGCATGATACCTAGATTTTTCATGCTTTAAGTATTGCTAGTCTTATCTCTATCTACTTGGCTCATTCATCCATCTTCCATTCATCTATCATTTTGTTCATTTTGTCATTTCTTGATTAATCCTCCCCTTTCATGATTATCCCTATAATATTATGACAAACATAAGATCGCTTAGACCCTAGTACCATCTTCCCTGTGGTTTGATAAATTCTTTAATTATTCATCCCAACTACAAATGACCAATCAAAAGGCGCCGTTGCCGGGGTGGCAACGGTTGCCAGTGGTTTAACGAAGGAGTGTTTCGATTGGTATTACTAGAGATATTTTTATCGCTTTTATTATTTGCTTTTGAAAATTTTTGATCTCACTTGTTCATTTTGATAGGTACGTGGAAACTCCTTGAGAGAAGAGGAAAGGGTATCAAAGCCAAAAATAGAAAGTTTGAAGAAGAATTGTAGTAAGCCTTGAGAAGAACATTTAAATGGATGGTTGGATCCAATTCACAAATGTCTTTGGGGATCAAATTGCAAGGGTTCCACCTCCACAATCTAGAGGCTATATGAATGAGAGAAACTATGGATCAAGATAGCTCTCAATACTACAATTATGGAAGAAAAGGAGAATGACAACAAGCTTACAATGCAAATACATTCCACCCGTATCAAGCATACACTTATTCTCCACCGAATCCGAACACCAACGCTTTTCCTCCGTTCCAAAACTATGCCTTATTGGACTTATATAGAAGATATGCTAAAGGAAGTGATGAAGGTCACAAGCCTTAATCAAGTTTTCTTCAAAATGAATCCTCCGAGATAATTACACCCACTACCTTGGAATTAACAAGACAAATAAGGATGATTAATCAAGGTGCTTATGATCCAGTCTTGCCTAGTTCAAGTTTGGGGGGTGGTCAAAATGTTCAAGGTGTGTCTATTCCTAGCCTTTTGGAGCAAGAAGAGTGGAGGATGCCTAACTATCAAGTAGGAAATTATCCACCAATTCAAGGATGGAATTTTCACAACCAAGAGGGAGGAGAGTTTCAACATGTTGAGGAAGAAAAATCATCTTTAGAAGTCTTGATTGAGATGATGATAGCAAACTTTGAGGAAGACAAGAAAAGAGATGAAGCAAGAAATTAGGCAAATGAGAAGAGGTTAGAAGCTTTGGAGCATCAAGTAAGCCAAATTGTAAGTGCTTTGACCAATTTTCAACAAGTTGAAGAACTTGAAGAGGAGATTAAAGTTGAAGAAGAGTTGGAGGAAGAAAAGAATTTGGGAGATGAAGAATCAAATGAGGTATTTGAAGAGCATATTGAGGCAAATGATGTTGAAGAAAAGGAACAAAGTCTAGAAGCAAGTGATGATGACTTGAAGAGTGAAATGAACATTTCTAAACCTTTAAACTCTTTAAGTTTCTTTGAATTTGATAATATTGTTTACATTGACTTTGTCTTACCTATTGATTATTCCAATATTCTTAGAAACAAGAGAGAACTCGACGAGATATTGGGAGTTTACTTGGAAAGAAGAAATAATTGGTTTTCAAGAATGGAGAGGGCAATGGAGTGTAAGCTTAAGAGAGTCGAATTTTTGAAGCGATGCTCAAAGGATGCAACAGAAGCCATCACTTGCCACAAGTGCCTCGTAGACGTTTAAAATTCGATGGCAAGGACGAAAGATATCCATCTCCATTTCGATGAGTTCTCCATATCCCGTCCGACTTTAAGACGTTAAACTTAGCGCTAGATAGGAGGCAACCATCATTATCTTTATTGCTTTATTTCTTGTTTTAAATAAGGATGATGGAGTTGTTGTTTCTTGCCTTTTGGCCATGTAGGTTGATTGTGCTCGTGAGGAAGATACGTATTGGAGATACGATATGTGCTTGATTTGTAGTGTATAGGTAAGTCACACCACTTTTTGCAAACTTAACTCGAAACTCTTATTTCAATTTAAGTTTGGGGGGATATGGCGTGGTGTGACATACTTTATTTTGAAGGCATATACTTTTCGTATTTTTTGGGTAATTTTAAAATTTTTCTCATGAGTATTGTTTTGATTTTGGTATGATTGGTTGTGTTGAAGTGCATGATAGTCCTTATTTTTATTACAATTGTTGAGCTAATGGTGTTTGTTGAGTTTTTGAGCATAAAGGAAGGGTATTGGAAGCATGAATGGAGCTTGGAGTTAACCGCTTTCCTTACCGAATGCCTATTGAGGGAGTACTCTACACCTTATCACTTCTAGTTGCTTGACATTTTTTTGATTTGGATTGATGTGATTAGCATGTTGCTTCATGTGTTATGTTTTTGGGTTGTTTATTTTCATAAATTAGGATTTCCTTTCAAATCAAGATGGTGTTGCTTGTGAGCTTACTATAATATGGATGTTATGAATGTGTGTTCATTGTTTTATGATGGTTTTGTTGTTTTTGTATGTTATGTGTTTTTGTATTGTTTCTTGTTTGGTGAGTCTTTCTTTTATGTGTTATGTGTTCTTTTATTCTTGTTTATGGATGTTTGGTGGTTTGTTTTAGGGAAGTCGTGAGTCTTTTTTTTTTTAATGTGAGTGATGATATGTTGTTGTGATAAGTGATAACAACTTATGATTAAGAATCTCTACACTTTCGAATTGTGATATGTTCTAACTTGTTCAATTTTGAGATGAATGTGGTGTAATAAGTTCCTTAAGGTCCGAGCACAAGTTTGTGAGTATTTGAGCCTCAACCGTGCATACATGGTATTTATTTTCATGAGTGGATTGGTTGTGTTTGATAAACTAGAACTTGCTCACGGACTATAGGAACGAGCCCGATTAGTTAAGATTAGTGACATGATCTAAGGCCATCCTTGTCATTTATAGTCATTGGCATATATTTCCCTACCATGAACATCATCCCTAGTCAACCACTTTGAGCCTATAAGTCTATTTCTTGTGAATTTAGCACATTACAAGCCATGATTATCCACTTAAGCCTTATATATAAACCTTTTGTGTGGGTGATTGAGGAGATAGTAGCTAGAAAGATTTGATAAGAAAGAAAAGAAGAAAGAAAATGGTAAAAAAGCAAGAAAAATGATGAAAAATAGTACATACAAGAATGAACATGCAACCTCAAAACAAGAAAATGAGCAAAGCAACAACAATATGATCAAGTACTTAAAAATCCAAGAAGGGAAGCATGCATCATAAAAGCTTAATCCAAGGAATAAATGATAATAGGTGCTTGTGATATAAAAAAGAAAAGAAAGGAAGGAAGATAAGTGAAGGTATGGAAGAAAGTAGCTACCTCTTCGATTACTTGTACTTGATTAGTCACTATTACCTATATTTTTCCTACCCTACCAAAGAGCCTATCATTACATCCTAATTAAAGACCTTTTTTATCGCTAATTAAAACTTTGGTGGTTTGTGAATATAGTCCACAAGAAAGCTTATAGCGAGTCAAGCCAATCGATTGATGAGTGTTGTTTTCCCATACTTAAAAGAGTGTTGAGTGACATTTATAACCTATGTGAGACTTTGACTAATAGGGACTATACTACACTATTATTCTCTTGTGATTGAACTTGTTAATTTTTCATGTTATGAGTTTAATGTAGTAGGGTGACTTAGCATAAATTGTAATTCTTATCGCTATCGATGTGTTATTACTTACGTTCATTTAGTCTTTTCCTATGTGAAAATCACTCCTCTTGGTTTATCATTTTCGTTGTGCGAGGACGCACAACACTTTATGTTTGGGGGTGTGATGAGTGATATTTTCACCTAAATTTTAGTGTCTTTTTATGTGTATTTTCGTATTATTTTATCCTTATTTGTGTTCTATTTGGTTGTGTTTTGTGTTTTTATAGAAATGTGTGAGAATGAGGTTAAATGTATGATTTCCAGGTAAAAAGTGATTCTAGACACAAAAAGGAAGATGTGGGAAAAAACGGAGCTCAATTCGGAGTTGAAACGAGGGAGAATGAGTCAAAGAAAAATGCTGAAAAACGCACGCCCAATTTGTATAATTTTTCTGTACTCATGTAGAGCTCAAAACTAGAAGTGTGATACATGGTTGGAAAGTCACAGAAAAGAGGATCGTTTTGGTGTAAGAAACACTTCAATCGGAGCCCAAACGAGAAAGTTATGATTAAAATGGTGACATCACACAAGTTGTTCCTACTCACCACGTTTGTTCTACTTTGCATGACTTGTTTCACCTTCAAATGTTGGATGTTTTATCAAATCTTTATATGGATAGAAAGCTAAGGAAAAGAGGATCGCGTGAGTGCAAGAATTACTCAAATTGGAGATCGGATGTGAAGTTATGCTCGAAACGGTGAGACTGCGTGGCTAGTAACTACACGGGACGTGTACAGAACACGGCCCTGTGTGTTTTGGGCGAGTTCTAACACTAGAAATGCCTCCACGGCCACCTCTGTGGCTGTGTACCATACACGGGCCGTGTAAGTGTAAAATCCTGCAAAAAATCAGAATCTTCAAGAAGCTTTCCAAGGGGTATAAATACCCAATATTTCAATATTAGATCAGTTTTGGGCGAGGGTTTCACCCCTGCACTCACCTCACACACCATTTCCTCCATTTTTTCACCTTCATCTTCATTCATTCTTCATCCATATCATCTACCATCATCCCACCATTAAATCCTTCATCCAATTAGCTAGAAAAGCGAGGAAGAGAGGAAGATTATAAAGGGGAGAAGAAGATCACCATTGGAGACATCCAAGGGAGTTTTCATCTACACTTTGTATTGAATCCTAATGTTTATTATGTTTTGTAAGGATTTTAATGTCTATGTTAATTTTCTTATGAACATGAGAGGCTAATCTCCCTTGTGAGATTAGCAGTATGAATTGTATTGGATAATTTTAGTTATTTGCAAATGAATGATTATGTTGATTGAGTTATATGATTTTCTATCATTGATGTTTGTGATCCTGATGTTCATGATGATTTGTGTGGTTGTTGTTTTAAACATGTGATTAGATTGTGAAGTCAATTGCATATTTAGGATAATTAATTGAATCATTTCATCAAACACTTCTTGTGCATTATAAATTATAAAGAGATTGAGAAGTCCTTTAGAATTTAGAGCCCTTTGATAGGACATCCGATTGGTTTGACCGAGAGGTTGATTAATTGTGTGAAGGGACTCTCATTTCAAACTTAGTACCTAGTTGGAATTGTTTGAGTGAGAACCAATCGTTTGAGCTATGTTTAGAACCATATCCTATTCATTCCGAGAGGGTGTTTAGGTTAACTAGTGTTGGTTCTTAGTCTATACCCATGACACATATGAGTTCATTGCATGATACCTAGATTTTTCATGCTTTAGTATTGCTAGTCTCATCTCTATCTACTTGGCTCATTCATCCATCTTCCATTCATCTATCCTTTTGTTTATTTTGTCATTTCTTGATCAATCATCCCCTTTCATGATCATCTCTATAATATTATGACGAACACGAGATCGCTTAGACCCTATTACCTTCCTCCCTGTTGTTCGATAAATTCTTTAATTAGTCATCCCGACTACAAATGACCAATCAATAATCTAATTCTTGTAAGATTGTCCTGAACTCGTTTAGATGATTAATTTGAGTCATCCTCAACTCCTTTTGATCCTTGAGACATAAGTTCAAGCTTCTCAATGCCCAAAAAGCTTTATGCTGAATCTCTACGGGTAAGTGGCATGACTTCCCATAGATGATTTGATAAGGGGACATGTCAAACATGTTGGATTATATACTAAAAGTCTAGCTTTTGTATGAACAATACGTTAACAATTAATTTGAAATGAGAATCATATAATCAAATGATTGCGTCCTACAATTTATTTATATGTTCGATGCAATAGTCCATTTACTTTATATTGTAGATATATGTTGTGTAACAACACGTGGAAGATCATATTATCGGTTTCCTTTTAAAGTATAAACAGATGCTCACAACCGAGATAGACGAGAACTCTCTATCGGGATGGTTGTAGTGTGGTTTGGTATTAGCTTGTCTTGGCTATAGAATCACATTAGTGCACTTTGAGTGTATTGAGCAGGATCGATTGAGAACGTTCGACTTATACTGACTATATAGGAGAACTTGATCTCTGTTATTATGGATGTTCGTGCTCTTAATCCCTATACAATAACCTCGACACGTAGGGCAATATGTATTTCTTTGATTCATCAATGGGTGAGATTTACACGTAATTAATCAACAAACTCGGTGAGTTGGGAAATAGTGCTGTCTCTATGGTGTGCTGTTGATTGTAGAAGGAATCCATGTCCGTCATAGGTTGATGATGTCCCCTTGAGGAGCTCATAAGGATTATCATGTAAACCCTGCAGGTGGATTTATTCCGGCATGATAATGAGGTTGAGTGGTACTACTCTTGGATGAGATATTAATTAATGGAGTTGTTAGTAACTTAATTAATTAATGGACATTGTATATCTTAAACATGGGGAGACTAACGGGCTCATAATAAGAAGGAGCCCATAATGTAATTATGGGATTAGAACAGTAGTGCAGTAATAATATTTTAGTGGTATATATTATTATTATTGGACTTAAGTATAATCTTTGGGCTAAGCTTTGATACTTAAGCCCAATGGAGTCCCAACTCTAATTTCTCCTTCTGGTCCATGCTGTAGCCTATATATAAGTCATCTCAGCTTTCTAGAAACCCTAATCTAGGAGATTAATCACGCCTAACACTGAGAGGAGGGTGAGGGAACAACATATTTAGAAGATCTCGAGGATCATCGCCCACACGACGTAGAGATTGGACTTGAGAATACAGCAGAAGACTGGAAGGTTGTTTGCTGCTACTATCCGCCACCTTCTACGATTTTTATAAAATCGTACAGACTTTATAATAGGACGTGTAATATACTGACGGAAATCCACGGAAGAGAGGATCGTTTTGGCGCATAGATCACTCAAATTTGACATTGTATGAGAGAGTTATGCCCAAAACGGTGAGGCTGCGCTGGCTGGTGGCGAGAATTCATTGTTTTCAACATACCCAGGTGAAAGGTAATATGTTTCTTGTTTCTTGCTTCCGCTGCATGTTAAAATATATGGAACCCTAACTAGTCACGTAAACCAAACGATCGAATGCCAACAAAACACCGTCTTGTGAGCAGTGCGGAACCCCCACAAAACATCATCGAGCTTTATAGCCCAATCCTTCCTATTGGTTCCTACTACTTTCTCCAAAATTTGCTTAACTTGTCGGTTGGAGACCTCGGCTTGCCCATTTGCTTGAGGGTGATAAGGTGTAGTAATCCTATGCTTCACACTGTAATCCTTGAGCACTCTCTTTCGAGAAGCTTGTTGACGAAATGGAAACTTCCATCACTTACAAGTGCTCTAGGGACTCTATAGCGGGCAAAGATATGTTTCTTTAAGAAAGACAACACGGCCTTTGAATCATTCAAGCAAGTAGGAATGACCTTCACCCACTTAGAAAAATAATCCACAGCAAGAAGGATGTATAGGAATCCATTAGATGGGGGAAAAGGCCCCATAAAATCGATTCCCCACACATCGAAGATCTCTACAACAATGCTAGGCTGAAGTGGCATCTCATCTCTCCTACTTATGTTCCCCATCCTTTGACATCTATCGCATGTCACTACATAGGATTCACAGTCTTTAAACAAAGTAGGCAAATAAAGAGCAGATTGAAGTACCTTAGCTGCTGTCTTTTGAGCTACGAATTGCCCCCCGTTAGGTTGTGCATGGCAAAAGTCAAGAACACTCTCCATCTTCATCTCGGGCACACACCTACGGAATATAGAATCCGTACAGATTTTGTAGATAAACGGATCATACCATATGAAGGTCTCAACATCTCTTTTAAACTTAGCAAGTTGATACCGGTTGAGATCTCTTGGAATTTCTCCTACAACAATGTATTTGACATAATCAGCATACCATGCATCCATTCCTTGGGCATCAACTACACACGCTCTTTCCGCTCCTTCAGCAAATACCGCCATAATCTTCTCATTGGGAAACATCTCCTCAATGTATTCAAAAGAATCATCACAATGCTCCCTTGTCTCCAACCTTGATAGGTGATCCGCCTAAACATTCTCCGTTCCTTTCTTATCTCGGATCTCCATATCAAATTCATGCAGAAGAAGGACCCATCTAATGATCCTTGGCTTCGTTCCCTTCTTCTCCATTAAGTACCGGATTGCAGAATGATCCGTATACATAATGGTCTTCATGCCAACCAAATACTGTCGAAACTTATTGAATGCATACACAACAGATAGAAACTCCTTTTCAGTGACAGCGTAGTTCTTTTGTGCTGCATCAAAAGTCTTACTCGCATAGTAGATGACGCAAAACTTCTTTTCATTCATCTGCCCAAGCTCCACTCCAAGTGCTTGATCACTTGCATAACACATAAGTACAAACAGTTGAGTCCAATCCGGTGTGATCAAAATAGGTGCAGTAATAAGTGCCTCCTTCAAAACCTGAAAAGCTGTTAAATATTCTTCATCAAAAACGAAAGGAATATCCTTTTCAAGTAAGTGAGGCAATGGTTTGAAGTATTTTGAGAAGTCTTTGATAAATCTCATATAAAATATTGCATGTCCAAGGAAAAACCGCAGTCCTTTATCATACCTAGGTAGTGGAAGCTTCTCAATCGCCACCATCTTTGCTCTATCCACTTACAATCCTTTAGCCAACATATGGTGTCCAAGAATAATCTCATCTCTCACCATGAAGTGGCACTTCTCCCAATTCAAGACAAGATTAGTTTCTTGACATCTTTTCAAAACAATAGGTAGGTTAGACAAACAAACATCAAAGGAGGAATCAAAAATAGAAAAATCATCCATAAATGCCTCCGTGATCTTTTCTATCAACCCATCAAATATGGCCATCATGCTGCGCTGAAATATAGCAGGTGCATTACACAATCCAAAAGACATCTTTCTAAAAGCAAAAGTTCCATAAGGAGAAATAAAAGTAGTCTTTTCTTGGTCCTCGGGTGCAATCATGATTTGATTATCCCCCGAGTAACTATCCAAGAAACAATAAAACTCATACCATGCAAGACGATCAAGCATTTGATCCATGAAAGGAATGGGAAAGTGGTCTTTGCATGTATTTTCATTCAGTTTCCTGTAGTCAGTACACACACGCCATCCCGTAGGAATCCTAGTGGCTAGAGTCTCTCCATCATCGACTTTCACAATAGTCATGCCCCCTTTTTAGCTACAACATGCAATGACTCACATGGGAACTATCACTAATTGGATAAATAATTCCTACATCTAACCATGTTAGGACTTACTTCCTAATCACTTCTTGAATAGTGGGATTAACTCTCCACTGATTCTGAATGCTACTCTTAGGCTCATCTAACAATCTTATCTTATGCATGCAATATGATGGACTAATACATTTCAAATCATCAAAATGTTGGATTGTATACTAAAAGTCTAGCTTTTGTATGAACAATGTTATAACAATTTATTTGAAATGAGAATCATATGATCAAATGATTACGTCTTATAATTTATTTATATGTACGATGCAATAGTCCACTTACTTTACACTGTAGATAATATGTTGTGCGACAACACGCGAAAGATCATATTATCGGTTTCCTTATAAAGTATAAATAGATGCTCACGACCGAGATAGACGGGGACTATCTATCAGGATGGTTGTAGTATGGTTTGGTATTAGCTTGTCTTGGCTATAGAATCACATTAGTGCACTTGTGTGTATTGAGCAGGACCGCTTGAGATCGTTCGACTTATACTGACTTATAGAAGAACTTGATCTCTGTTATTATGGATGTTCGTGCTCTTAATCCCTATATAATAACCTCGACATGTAAGGCTATATGTATTTTTTATTCATCAATGGGTGAGATTTACATGTAATTAAATCAACAAACTCGGTGAGTTGGGAAATAGTGTTGTCTCTATGGTGTGCTGTTGATTGTAGAAGGAATCCGTGTCCATCATAGGTTGATGATGTCCCCTTGAGGAGCTTGATTAGCCATAACTTGTAGTCGGGTTGACCAATTTAAGAATTTATCAAACCACAAGAAGGAAGGCGCTAGAGCTTAAGCAATCTCACGTTTCTTGTAATTTTATAGAGACAAATCATCAAAGGAGGTTGTAGAAACAAGTAAATAAAATCAATCAAAGCAAGCAAGCAAGCAAAGATCAACAAACAAGATAGATAGATGAAGAGTGGATTTCCAAGTTAAGTAAAAGTGAGATTAACAACAATCAAGAAGTGAAAATTCTAGGAATTAGGTATTAAATTCATATGTATCATGGATATAGAATTAAGGGTCAACACTAAATTCACCTAAACTCCCTCTCGAGATGGATAGGATATGAATATTGAATAGCTCAACGGATTGGTTCTCACTCAAACAATTCCAACTAGGTACTAAGCTTGAAATGAGAGTCCCTTCACACAATTAATCAACCTCTCGATCAAACCAATCACATGTTCTATCAAAGGGTTCTAAATTCTAAAGGATTTCTCAATCTCTTCACAATTTATAATGTACATGAAGTGTTTGATGAAATGATTCACTCAATTATCCTAAGTATATAATTGATTTCTCAATCTAATCACATATTTAGAACAATTAAACACACAAACCATCATAAACCTCAAGATCTCAAACATTAATGATAGAAAATCCATTTACCCAATCAACATATGAATTAAAATACACAAATCCCCAAAATTATCCAACAACTCTCATGTTGCTAATCTCACAAGGGAGATTAGCCTACCATATTCATAAGAACATTAACTTAGATATTAAGATTCTTACAAAACATGATAAACAATAGGATTCAATACAAAAGTTGGATGAAAACTTCCTTGGATGCCTCCAATGGTGATCTTCTTCTTCCCCTTGCAATCTTCCTCTCTTCCTTGGTTCTTTTCCTCAATTATATGAAATTTTTGATGGTGGGATGAAGGTAGATCCAATGGATGGTGAATGGATGAAGATGATGGTGTAAAATGGGAGAAATGGTGTGTGATGTGTGTGCAGCCTCAAACCCACGAAGATCTACTCAAATATTGAAGTATTTATTATGTATTTATACCCCTTGGGAAGCTTCTAGAAGAATTCTGATTTTTTTTTACAGAAAAAGCACCTACACGGCCCGTGTACAGTACACGGTCACAGAGGTGGCCTTGTAGGCATTTCTGGTGTAAGAACTCGCCCAAAACACATAGGGTCATGTTCGGTACACGCCGCGTGTAATTGCTGGCCGCGCAGTCTCACCATTTTGAGAATAATTTCCACATCCGATATCCAATTTGAGTAATTATTGCGCTTACGCGATCTTCTTTTCCTTGGCTTTCTATCCATATAAAGATCTGACAAAACTTCTAACATTTCTAGGTGTAACAAGTCATGCAAAATAGCACAACCGTGCTGAGTAGGAACAGCTTGCGTGACGTCACCATTTTAATCATAACTTTCTTGTTTGGACTTTAATTGAGGTGTTTCTTATGCCAAAACGATCATCTTTTCTGTGGTTTTCCAACCATGTATCACACTTATAGTTTTGAGCTCCAAAAGAGTACAGAAAAATTGCACAAGTTGGACGTGCATTTTTTAGCATTTTGCTTTGTCTCATTCTCCCTCGTTTCAACTCCAAATTGAGATTCGCTTTTTCCTACATGTTCCTTGTCGTGCCTAGAATCTCTTTTTACCTGGAAATCATACATTTAAGCTCATTCACACATATTTCCATAAAAACACAAAACACAACCAAATAGAATACAAATACAGATAAAATAACACGAAAACACATATAAAAAGACACTAAAATCTAGGTGAAAATATCACTCATCAAACCCCCAAACTTAAAGTGTTGTGCGTCCCTGAACAACAAAAATGATAAACCAAGGGGTGATATTTTCACCTAGGAAAAGACGAAACGAACATAAATAATAACACATCATAATAAGAATTACAAATCATGCTAAGTCATCCTACAACATTAAAATCATAACATGCAAAAAATATTAACAATTTCAATCACAAGAGAATGATAGTGTAATATAGTCTCTTTTGTCCAAGCCTCACATAGGTTATAAATGTCACTCAACACTCCTTAAGGTAAGGTAAATCAACACTCATTAATCGATTGGCTCGACTCGCTATAAGCTTGCTCGTGGACTACATTCACAAACCACCAAAGTTTTCGTTAGTGATCAAAAAGGTCTTTAATTAAGGATGTAATGATAGACTCTTTGGTAGGGTAGGAAGAATATGGATATTAGTGACTAATCAAGTGTAAGTAATCGAAGAGATGATCAATTTCTATAACTTCTCCACTTTTCTTTCTTCCTTTCTAATCTTTACAAATCTCAAGAACTTTTCATCAACTTTCCTTGGATTGAGCTTCTTATAAATCATGCTTCCTTCTTTGAGTTTTAAATACTTGAGCATATTGTTATTTTGCTCATTTTCTTGTTTTGAGGTTACATGTCCATTCTTGTTCGTGCTCTTTTCATCATTTTTCTTGCTTGTATACCATTTCCTTTCTTTTCTTGCATAATTCTCATCAAACCTTTCTAAACCACATCTCCTCAATCACTCACATAAAAGGGTAATTATATAAGGCTCAAATGGGTAATCAAGGCTGTAATGTGCTAAATTCACAATAAATAGGCTTTAAGACTCAAAGTGGTTAACTAGGGATGGTGTTCAAGGTATGGAAATATATGGCAATGACTATTAATGACAAGGATGACCTTAGATCATATCATTAATTTCCACAAATCGGGCTCGTTCCTATAGTCCTTGAGCAAGTTCTAGCTTATCAAACGCAATCGATCCACTCATGAAGAAAAATACCATGTATGCACGGTTGAGGCTCAAATTCTCACAAGTTTATATATTGGACCTTAAGAAACTTATTACATCACATTCATCTCAAAATTGAACAAGTTAAGTAAAACATGTCACAATTCGAAAGTGTAGAGATTCTTAATCATAACTTGCCATCACTTACTACCACAACATGTCATCGCTCAAATTCAAAAATGACTCACAACATCTCAAAACAAATCACCAAACAACCCTAAACAAGAATAAGAAAACACACCAAACATAAGATAAGGACTCAACAAACAAGAAACAAAACAAAAGCACATAACAAGCAAAAATAACCAAAACCATCCAACCTTGATTGAAAATGAAACCTCCAACAAACATAACAAATGAAGTAGCATGCTAATCACATCAATCCAAATCCACATAAAAATTATGCTAAGCACATAGAAGTGGTAGAGTGTAGAATGAACTCCCTCAATAAGCATGTGGTAGTAGAAGTTGTTAGCTCCGAGCTCAATTTGTGCTTCCAATACCCTTCATTCATACTCAACAACTCAACAAACACCATTAGTTCAACAATTTCCTTAAAATATGAACTATCATGCACTTCAATCACCACCAATCGGACCAAAATCAAACCAAAACTCATGAGAAAAGTTTTAAAATTGGGTCAATTTTACAAGAATCACACTCAAGTAGTGAGCCACACTACACACTCTCCCTCCAAACTTAAATCGAGACAAGAGGAGACTTAAGTTTGCAAAAAAATGGTGGGACTCACCCTTGTAGTTTCTATCAATGATCTTCTTATGAAGAAGTAAACACATCCAACGAATTAAGCAATGTCCACCATGCACTAGCCCCCCAAACTTAACTCGAGACAAGAGTCGAGAATTAAGTTTGCAACAAGTGGTAAGACTTTCATACTCGAATCCATGAAGAACTTCTCTTTACTTCAATAAGCATTCTTCTCACGAGCACAATCCCCCTACAAGACCAAACAACAACAAAAACATCCAAAGATAAAAAGAATGGGTTGCCTCCCATTTAGTGCTAAGTTTAACGTCTTCAAGCCGGATGGAATTTTTACAATTATTGGACCAAAGGATGGTCCATTACACTTTCTCCACGTATCCTCACTTTGAAAATTTGTTTAGTCCTCTTTTTGTCTACAAGCTCAACTTCACCATTCTTGCTTACGAGCATTAAATCATCATCGAGAAGAGCTTCAATTGTATTCCCTCTTTCTCCTTTGTCAATTTTCCAATCGAGCTCCGATGCTTTCATCCTATCAACATCACAAGACGATATGTTAGAATTTGATATTTTCATATAATCATGAAGAAAAGAATTTAAATTGTCAAAGAGAAGAGAATCTTGATCCATAAGATCATCCGGAGGCTTCAAATGAGACTTGACTCCTTTTTCCTTATTACACAAGAATGTGACATTTTTTCCTTTTGAGCTCAAGGATAACTCTTCTCTACCAACATCAATTTTCGCTCTTCCCATTGCTAGAAATGATCTTACCAAAATGAGTGGAACTCGAGGGTCCGCCTTCACTTCTAACACCATGAAATCGACCGGGAAAGCTAGCCCCTTCACATTCACCTCCACGTCTTCAACAATTCCTAGTGGTTTCACAACTTCTCCATTTACTACTTCAAGACGGATAGTAGTAGACTTTAGCTCTCCAATTTCAAGGTCTTTGAACGTGGCATGAGACATCACGTTGACGCTTGCCCCCAATTCACACAATGCATCAAGGGTACCTTTTCCTTCAAAATCACAAGGAATTATGAACTTTCCCAGATCACCAACTTTTGTAGGCCCCCCTTTTGCATTGATCCTCTTACTTCGGGTTGCTCTTTTTTCTTTTTCTCCTCATACTTTTTCTTGAGACATTTGACATGCTCCTCAAACTCCTTTTTCTTCTCCTCTTTTACAAACATTTGTGGATAGAGAATAGGAAATGAAGTGATTAGAATACCCCAATAATCACGTTTGTACTCCTCTTCTTTCACCTTCTCCTCCACTTTCTTTTCCTCTTGCACCCTCTTTCACTTGGGGATCCATTTAGGCCCCTTCTCTTCTTTCTTACTTACTTCTTCCATCTCTTCAACAACCTTGCTTTTCACCAACTCTTCTTCAACCTTTCGTTCCTCTTTCATATCAACCAACAAACATTGAGCCTTCGGATTAACTTTGGGTGTGGCCGAAAATTTTCCTTTTTGTTGAGCGCTCAAAGAACTTGCAATTTGTCCAACATTATACTCCAAAACCTTGAATCTCTTTTTATTTGCTTCTTCTGCCTTTTTCAAAACTTCATCACAAGCTTTGTTTGATGCTATCAATTGTTCAATTAGCTCATTGGTTGACGCTCTTCCCTCATTGTTCGGTGCCTTGACCCCCGGTTGATATCCCGGAGGATAAGCAACTGCATTGCTCGGATTAAAGTAGGAGAAGTTACCTTGCCTTTGTTGTTGTTGTGGGTATGAGTTTCCACTACTTTGACCATTAACGCCCCCTTGCCTTGGTGGATAGTTTCCTTGGTTGTGGTTGAAATTACCTTGGTATTATTTTGATAATTCCCTTTGTAATTTCTTCCTTGCATGTATGACACATCTTCCACACGTGGCATAGAATTGGCCCATTGTTCTCCACTCATAATATTCGGAGGTAGCATACCTTGATCGACTTGTAGACCCACCCTCAACCATATTAGCTCCTTGATTATCCACACATTGGTTCAAGCTCATTTGTTTCATAACCTCCGCCACTATCTTTTCCATGTTTGGCGTACTTTGATCAACACTATCACTCTTCACACTAAATTGTTGCTCTTGATCAAAACTCACAAATCCATAGCATCCACTAACCCTCTCTGATGGCCATTGATAAACATTCTTATCAATCTTTTCAAATATTTTTATGGCCCTTTCCAGAGTTACTCCAAGTATGGATCCACCCGCCGAAGCATCAACATATATTTTTTGATTATTTACCAAACCTTGGTAGAAAAATCCAACTTGTTGGTTCTCCGGGAATCCATGTTGTGGACACTTACGTAGCATATCATTAAACCTTTTCCACGCTTCATAAAAGCTCTCTTGAGGCATATGCTTGAATTGAGTGATCAAGCTCTTCATTTGAAGCGTCTTAGAAGGCGAAAAATATTTGTTCAAAAATATTTGTGCAAGCTTCTCCCACGTATTACACGTACCCGGAGTAATAGTGGAGAGCCATGTTCGTGCGCGCTCCCTCAACGAAAATGAAAATAACCTCATTCTTATACAATCCCAACTCACCCCATTCATCTTCACAGTGTTGGCAATCTCAATAAATTGAGCTAGATGAGCATTAGGATCTTCATTCGGGGTTCCACTAAACTGTTGTTCTCACACCTTTAGAAATCAAGCCCGCCTTGATTTCAAAGTTGTTGGCTTTGATTGGTGGACCCATCATTTGTGGTATTGCCCTTGACATGAAGAAATCCCGGATCACCCTTTGATCATTGTGAATTACATGTTGCATCGGAGGTGGTGGTGGCACATAAGCTTGTTGTGGATGAGCAAAAGCTTGTGGATAACCTTGTTGCCTTAGAACTTGTTGCACCATTTGTTGAAGCAAAGCTTGATTGTTTCTAGTTCCAAAATTTTATTGAGCTTGTTGAGGAGGATTAGCATTGACTTGAGGTGCGTTGTCTTGCACGTTCATATTTTGTCCTCTTTCCTCATCATGCTCTATCTCCACACGATTATCTTCTTGGAAGTTCTCCATTAACTCACTATTTTTGGATTTGTTCTCCTTTATTCTCTTTCTCAACGTATGCTCAATCTCCCAATCAAAAGGTTCTATTTGTTTCCCTTTGGATCTTGTTTGCATACACCTTCAAAGCAAAAGAAGTTAGAACAAGGTTTTCAAAAGCAAATACAAGAAAACAAATAAAATAAAATATCTCTAGTAAGATTACTCAAAACGATCCTTCTTCAAGCTACTAGCAACCGTTGCCTCCCCGGCAACGGCGCCATTTGATTAGTCATAACTTGTAGTCGGGTTGACCAATTCAAGAATTTATCGAACCACAGGGAGGAAGGCACTAGAGCTTAAGCGATCTCACGTTTCTTGTAATTTTATAGAGGCGAATCATCAAAGGAGGTTGTTGAAACAAGTAAATAAAATCAATCAAAGCAAGCAAGCGAGCAACGATCAACAAACAAGATAGATAGATGAAATGTGGATTTCCAAGTTAAGTAAAAGTAAGATTAACAACAATCAAGAAGTGGTAATTCTAGGAATTAGGTATCAAATTCATATGTATCATGGATATAGAATTAAGGGCCAACACTAAATTCACCTAAACTCCCTCTCGAAATGGATAGGATATGAATATTGAATAGCTCAACGGATTGGTTGTCACTCAAACAATTCCAACTAGGTACTAAGCTTGAAATGAGAGTCCCTTCACACAATTAATCAACCTCTCGATCAAACCAATCACATGTTCTATCAAAGGGTTCTAAATTCTAAAGGATTTCTCAATCTCTTTAAAATTTATAATGCACATGAAGTGTTTGATGAAATAATTCACTCAATTATCCTAAGCATATAATTGATTTCTCAATCTAATCACATATTTAGAACAACTAAACACACAAACCATCATAAACCTCAAGATCTCAAACATCAATGATAGAAAATCCATTTACCCAATCAACATATGAATTAAAATACACAAATCCCCAAAATTATCCAACAACTCTCATGTTGCTAATCTCACAAGGGAGATTAGCCTACCATATTCATAAGAACATTAACATAGACATTAAGATCCTTACAAAACATGATAAACAATAGGATTCAATACAAAAGTTGGATGAAAACTCCCTTGGATGCCTCCAATGGTGATCTTCTTCTTCCCCTTGCAATCTTCCTCTCTTCCTTGCTTCTTTTCCTCAATTGGATGAAGTTTTTGATGGTGGGATGAAGGTAGATCCAATGGATGGTGAATGGATGAAGATGGTGGTGTAAAATGGGAGAATGGTGTGTGATGTGTGTGTGCAACCTCAAACCCACGAAAATCTACTCAAATATTGAAGTATTGGGTATTTATACTCATTGGGAAGCTTCTAGAAGAATTTTGATTTTTTTTTACAGAAAAAGCATCTACACAGCCACAGGGGTGGCCATGTAGGCGTTTCTGGTGTCAGAACTCGCCCAAAACACATAGGGTCGTGTTCGGTACACGCCCCGTGTAGTTGCTGGCCGCACAGTCTCACCGTTTCGAGAATAACTTCCACATCCGATCTCCAATTTGAGTAATTCTTACGCTCACGTGATCCTCTTTTCCTTGGCTATCTATCTGTATAAAGATCTGACAAAACTTCCAACATTTGTAGGTGTAACAAGTCATGCAAAATAGCACAATCGTGCTAAGTAGGAACAGCTTGCGCGACGTCACCATTTTAATCATAACTTTCTCGTTTGGACTTCAATTGAGGTGTTTCTTATGCCAAAACGATCGTCTTTTCTGTGGCTTTCCAACCATATATCATACTTCTAGTTTTGAGCTCCAAAAGAGTTCAGAAAAATTGTACAAATTGGACTGCATTTTTTCAGCATTTTGCTTTGACTCATTCTCCCTCGTTTCAACTCCGAATTGAGATCCGCTTTTTCCTACGTCTTCCTTGTTGCGCCTAGAATCTTTTTTACCTGGAAATCATACATTTAAGCTCATTCTCACATATTTCTGTAAAAACACAAAATGCAACCAAATAGAATATAAATACGGATAAAATAACACGAAAACACATATAAAAAGACACTAAAATCTAGGTGAAAATATTACTCATCAGAATTGAGATCCGGTTTTTCCTACGTCTTTCTTATCGCGCCTAGAATCTCTTTTTACTTGGAAATCATACATTTAAGCTCATTCTCACATATTTCCATAAAAACACAAAACACAACCAAATAAAATACAAATACAGATAAAATAACATGAAAAAACATATAAAAAGACACTAAAATCTAGGTGAAAATATCACTCATCAGAGCTCATAAGGATTATCATGTAAACCCCGCAGGTGGATTTATTCCGGCATGATAATGAGATTGAGTGGTACTACTCTCGGATGAGATATTAATTAATGGAGTTGTCAGTAACTTAATTAATTAATGGGCATTGTATATCTTAAACATGGGGAGACTAACGGGCTCATAATAAGAAGGAGCCCATAACGTAATTATGGGATAAGAACGGTAGTGCAGTAATAATATTTTAGTGGAATATATTATTATTATTGGACTTAAGTATAAGCTTTGGGCTAAGCTTGGATACTTAAGCCCAATGGAGGCCCAACTCTAATTTCTCCTCCTGGTCCCTGTTGTAGCCCATATATAAGTAGTCTCAACTGTTCTAACCCTAAAAGAGACACGCCTAACACGTGAAGAGGGTAGACGGAACTGCAAATTGAGTAGATCTCGAGGATCGTCACCCACATGACGTCGAGATTGGACTTGGAAATACAGTAGAAGACCGGAAGGTTGTTTGCTACTGCTGTCCGCCAACTTGTATAATTTTTATAAAATAGTACAGACCTTAGAATTCAATGTGTGATATACTGACGGAAAGCCACGGAAGAGAGTATCATTTTGGCGTGTAGATCACTCAAATCTGATATTGGATGAGAGAGTTATGCCCAAAACGGTGAGGTTGCGCAGCCTGCCTGCGAGAATCCATCTTCTTCAACATACCCTGGTGAAAGGTAATACGTTTCTTGTTTTCTTACTTCCACTGCATGTTAGAAACATATGGAACCCTAACGTTTTACATTAACCAAAAGATCGAATGCCAACACAAGAAACCAACCAATCACAGACTTATACTTCCTAAGCACATCTAATAACTCATCTAGTTGATCATCAGTTAGAGAAGAAGATACAATTACCGGATATGTTTCATTGTCACCAAGGTAGGCATACTTCAAGTGCTCTGGTAGCGGTTTCAACTCCTCTTTATTTTCTTCTTTGATTGTGCTTTCTCTATCCAAAGGCAAGTATTTTCTATTCCACTTCACCTCTTCAAACTTGGTCATTTTTTATTCATACCTATCATCACCCAAAGCAAGTAGGTTTTTCAGAAAATCAATACATACCTCATTGGAGAGCTCATCTAGCTCGGTGGTGGGAAAAATAAGAGACTCCTCTATGCATGTCTCCAAGGGATCCTTAGAAATAATCAAAGACAAATCTTCCTTCACAATCTCCTCTACCACATCGATGCTGTGACACTGCGTCTCCATCAGCATCTTCATTGCTTTATCAAGATTGAACAACACCTCTTCTTTATCCATGTGCAGCCTTAGTTCACCTTTTTGCATATCAATCATAGCTCCAGCCATAGCAAGGAATGGTCTCCCTAAGATAAGGGGAACATTATCCTTGTCATCCTCCATCTCGAGTACAAGAAAGTCCACAGGAAAGACTAGTTTCTCTACTTTCACTAGAACGTCTTCAATCATCCCTTTCGGAAAAGTCATAGACCAAACCACTAGTTGTAGAGCAACCGTTGTGGGAGTTAACTCCCCCAAACCAAGCCTTTGAAATATCGACAGGGGCATCAAATTGATGCTATCCCCAAGATTGAACAAGGCTTGTCGTGCCGGACCTTTCCCAATTTCACATAGAATAGTGAAGCTTTCCGGATCCTTTACCTTCGCAGGCAGCTTCCTCTGTATGATCGAGCTGCAGTTCTCAGACAAATTCACAGTCTCAATTCTGTTCAAGCTTCTTTTCTTCAAAAATATGTCCTTTAGGAAGCGGGCATAATATGGCATCTCTAAGAGTGTTTCAAAGAAAGGAATGCTCAAGCTTATCTTGTTTATGATATCTTAAAACTTCTTGAACTTTTCTTCCAATCCCTTCTTTACTAGCTTGAAAGGAAACAGAAGAGCTATCTTAGTTTTGGGAATCCCCCATTCATCACGTTCCACCTTCTCTCCTTCTCCGCTCTCAATCTTTTTGCTCATTCCCATTTCTTTTCTACTGTAAATTCACTATTCTACTCTTTAGATGGCACTGGCATAGCATCAATATCAAGTAAAGCATTCTGTATGAAAAATGGTGTCGAACGACGTGGTTTGACCAGGGTTCGACCAGGCGTGCTGGTCGAACCAGACGAGTAATGGTCAAACCGCACTTCTGCAAGTTTATTCTCCCCTGGATAGGCTGGTTCGACCACGGTTCGACCAACATAGTTGGTCGAACAATGATGATCATGGTCAAACAATGTTTCTGAAAAAATAGAGTGCTCTGGATAGGCCGGTTCAACCATGGTTCGACCAAAAGGTTTGGTCGAACCAACTCGATCATGATCGAATCGCTCAGTTGGGATCTCCGGAGGTTGCCCAAGTGTTTGGTTTGACCTCTTCAGTGTGATTTGACCATATGTGTTGGTCGAATCGAGGTCAAATTAGGCTCCTGGAGCTTCAAAACTCGTTTCTGACATCATCGGTCCCTCATATTGTGTTCGAGATCTTAACGTGATGGCATGGCACTGCTTCGGATTCACTATACTTTGCAATGGGAACTTACCTTTTGTCCATGGTTTGTGTCAATTGGTTAACATTCTCGGCCATCTCCCCCATCAACAACGTCAAGTCCTTCATTTGCTTAGAAATATCCTCATGATTTGCATCAATTTTCTTTTCAAGCTTGGCCTCGAGACGATTTACTCATGCATCATTCCTTGCAATGTACCTGTTCATCGTATCCTCAAAACCAGGTTTTTCTTCTTTGACCCTAGCATCCGGATCAACACCAGCAGGAGGCTGTATTGCTGTATTAGGATCTCTCCATGAAAACTTCGGCCTCCTTGGTTATTGATAATTACCCGGGGGACCAATATTATTATAGTTCCCTTGGTAATTCTGATTTCCTTGATTTTGGAACCTCTTTCCTTGAATACTTTGACTCATGGCATAGTTCGCCTCTTCCATCTCCTCTTGGCTAGCTCCTTCAGTACACACATCCTGCTGCATAATTGGTACTCGATGAGCTATGTCAGTAATCTGCTTTTGCTGGGACTCAAGTAACTTGTTGATATTAGCCAAACTAGAGACGATCTCATCTTCCCTACTTAACTTTACCATCGTGTGTTCAACCTGCGCTACTTTTCCAAGAACATAAGTGTCTCTCACTCTATCAGTTGGCCAATCTCTTGAATTCATCGAAATATCCTCAAAGTGCTTTTCGGCCTAAACCGATGACTTTGTAAGCAATGCTCCATTTGATGAAGCATCTAGTAAAACTCGAGAATCACAGTCCAATCCACTATAGAAAATACTGATGTATTGAGCTTTAGAAAGCCCATGATGTGGACACTTTCGAAGCATGTCATCGAATCTGTCCCAAGCCTCATGAAACTTCTCATTACCATAGATAGCAAATTGATTGATTTCTTGTTTCATCTTAAACACCTTTGAAGATGGCATGTATCGCTCTAAGAATTTCATTTTCAATTTCTCCCAGGTATCACATTCCACAGCATCAAGATTATCGAACCAATCTCTCATTTTTTCATTCAGCAAGAACTTAACAAGATGAACCTCCTTGCATCTTCATAAGCTCCTGCATCCTTTTGTGTGCTTGCATATCCAAGGAACTTATTCAGATGTTGCTGAGGATCTTCAAAGGTTCCCCCAGAGAAGGGACTCCTTTCAATAATGCTGATAAGAGCAGGGTGTAGATCAAAATCAGCTTCGGCCCCCCTTGCTCCTAATAGCCCCGCATTGCCTTCTCCGCTGTTCTTAAAGACTTCACAGATGGCAAGATTATTCGGATTCGCCGCCATGTTGACTACTTCTGCTTCTAAGTTAAATTCGATTGCAGCTTCAGTCGCTTGCGAGTTCAACTCGTCGACTTCAACTCCTAAATTAAGAGCTTCCATTGGTTCTACGTTCTTATTCTTCTTCTTCTTCCCCTTCTTCTTCCTTGACGATGCTCCAATCTCCAGATTATAAGGTTCTAAAGCACCTACCTTTGATCTAGTAAGCATACACCTAAGAAAATAAGTGTTAGAAAATAAAGACAAGAATAATATAGTCTCAATTAAACTAGAAATAATAAACTAATAATTAATGTCATCCCCAGCAACGGCGCCATGAACTTGATGAACATTTTCTCAACACACAATATTAATCCCCAAGTATGAAGGATGCTATTGTAGCTTTGATAAGCGACCAAGTGATTATCGAACCCAAAGAACGTATTATTATTGATTTATATTCTAACGTATTAAGACTATTATGGCAAAATAGTTGTATGATTACATAACTAATTACTGAATAATTAAAAGAACAATTAGAATAAAAAACAGTAGAGATTGAACAAAAGTGAATAAGTGAGAAGATAGGTAGCTCTTCGGGCCATCCAGTTTGCTTATTAATTTCCCTTCCGTGTTTTAATGACTCTACCTTGTGGAATATGGAAGCATCACTAAACCACGTAAATCTACTCTATAGACACAAGTAAATAAGCGTGTGATACGTGTGAATATCCTTGGAGCAAGATATATAATTCACCTCCCTTTCTAGGTACTATCAGTATAAATTATTTCCCGTGCACTAAGTACTTTTACCCGATATGATCTCCCTTTATAGGTACTATGAAGTTATACTCTTTATCCTACTTATTAACCCGAATACGATTCAATTAACAAGTATTTATATAAGATAGTTCTAATGAAACTTCGTAATCCCTTCACTTAGAATCATAATATAGAATCATGTTCAGCAGTGAACACACCTAATCAATAATCAAGATATGTATTCAGACTCTACTTAACAATTAATGATGCACAAAACAAATCTGAGTATGAATTAAAAATGTATAATCTTATATAAAATAAACCACAAGTAGTGTTGTACGGAGTATACACACGGAAGTTCAATTAACTTATAAAACCTTCATAAAACCTAGAACTACCGAAGCGGTTCTAGCCCATGATTAATCGAAGAGCAATCATAGTGGTTGGATAGATCTTACCCATAGTCTTGAAAATTACAACATAAATTAAGATGCGAAGTAAACCCTAGATGCGGGCGCCGTCACATCTCTCTCTATCTCAATCTTCACTTGGTCCTCACTTGATTTGACAGACGAATCTCTCTCCATAGCTCTATGGATGGTGATAGGGTTTCAGATGTTGTGTAGAATGTAGATGGTGAATGGCCCTCTTTCCCCTTACGTAGGGCCTTCCTTTTGTACTTTTTAGCTTTCTTTACGGACCTAGGATAGACTTTTTGAGCGAAAACACGCACTGAAGGTGTAAAAATATAGATTCGAACGTGTCCAGCACATCAGTTCGACCGAAAGCCTTGGTCGAACCAATCATAGTAGGTCGAACTGCGACTGCATAAACTTATGCTTCTGGTTCGACCACTGTGCTTGGTCGAACCACAGTGTCGTGGTCGAACCACACTCCTAACGATCTCCCGACGCCTAATTTGACCAGGGATGCTGGTCGAACCACTCTTTGTTTGGTCGAATTGCCTCCCTGCATGGTCGAATTAGGTGTCTTCGACACCCTTTCTCCGGTTTCGATCACTTCTAATTTGTTTCCCTTCGAAAATCCACTAAAACGGACTCAAACACTCCTGATTTATGACTTTCTACAATACAACTTGATTTATCTTAACTTAAGATCAAATCTTACATCATTATCACACGAATCAGGGCTCAAAACACGTGAATTTACACACTCATGAATGCTAGTAAATCCACCAGGGTTATGTGTTTACTCTTGGTGGAGGAGCCATAATATGGAGGAGTGTAAAGCAGAAATGCATTGCGGAATCTACCATGGAAACTGAATATGTAGCAGCCTCTGAGGCAGCTAAAGAAGCAATATGGCATAGGAACTTCTTAATGAACCTGGATGTGATTCCTGGTTTGCCCAAAGCGATCACAATTTATTGTGATAACAGTGGTGCAGTAGCAAAACTCAAAGGAACCACGAGCCCATAAGGCGAGTAAGAGTGCAAGTACCACCTGATATGAGACATCGTTAAAAGAGAGGAGATCGTTGTCTCTAAGATTACATCTGAGGATAACCTGGCTGATCCTTTTACTAAGAGTCTTCTAGCGAAAGCATTTGATGGGCATGTAGAAGGAATGGGGATTATATACATGTCAGCAGATATGGTAGCGTAGTCTTTTAGTATAAGTGGGAGATTGTTAGATTGTATACTAAAAGTCTAGCTTTTGTATGCACTATGTTATAACAATTTATTTGAAAATGAAAATCATATGATCAAACGTTTTGCATATTATAATTTATTTATATGTTTGAGCAAAAGTCCACTTACTTTATACTGTATATAATATGTTGTGCGACAACACGCGGAATATAATATCTTAGCCCAACTAGATTTTTTTTAGAAAGCCCAAAAACCTATTTATTTATTTTATGGCCCAAAAGACCAGCTCTATCTTAGCCCAACTAGATTTTTTTTAGAAAGCCAAAAACCTATTTATTTATTTTATGGCCCAAAAGGCCAGCCCTATCTTAGCCCAACTAGATTTTTTTTAGAAAACCCAAACTTATTTATTTATTTATTTTGTGGCCCAAAGTTTCAGCCCACTTAAATGGCCTGATATATAATTATTAAGGCTAAAGTTAAAAAAAAAAGAAAAGAACGGGAGAAGAAAAACAAAAGAGGGGAAAGAAGAGAGTGAAGAGGAGAAACCCTTGTTGATCAAATTCTCCCTTACAACCCTCATCCTAGGTACTTTTTAAGTTGTTTTGAGGTAAGTGGTGTGTGAATTAAGCTTCCTTCTTCCATGGTTTTGTAATTTTGTGGGGTTTTTCTATTTGGTATGTGGGTAATTCGCAGACTGTTCGAACTGATTTTGACATAGCTATTGCCCTCCAAAGTTTGCAAACTTAATTTCTGTATGTAGCTGAACTCGTTAGCTTTCCGTAGCCACTTGAAACGCCTCAATCTGATTATTCTACAATTAGTTATGATTTTTCTCGTAAACTGCCGCTAGCTGGAAAATTTCAGAATTTTCATGTCGAATTCAAATTTATTTTCTATCGTTTCATTTAGTTAACGTATTGAAATGAGTTATGTGGGATTGGGAACTGATGTTAAGGAGTTACATGCCATTTTTATTTAATATCGACTCGTTCGAACTCGATTAGGATTTGTTTTTAGCAATGAAAGGTGATGTTACCGCTAATAGTTAGTTATATTTGATTTGTCTTTAATTGCTCATATCCTTTCTAGGTAAAGAACCATCGACGAAGGGCAAGGGACCGACTTCAGATTCCGGAGAGAGTTAATGACTTCCTTGTGAGTTGATAATTCGAGAACGTCTTCTCTTGTGGGAAGTGTGGACCCTCGATAAATGTGCATTTATTTTAGTTTTAGTTAATTGATAAGAAAATTATTGGGTATTGTGTTATGTGGTAAAGAGTCTGATTGGCTCGATTGCTCTGGTTAGAGTCCTGTTAGCCATTTTATGAGTATTATTGATTTTAACTTATGTTGAAGAGCCTTGTCCGCTCGGTATCTGATAGCATTTATTGTGAATTATTTGAGAATTGATTTCTGGTTATTCTTGTGTGCTATTAAGACTCTAACTTGAGTCGTTATCCATCTTATGATGCATATGCATATGTATGCCTGGTACCAAGGTTAAGTAGCCCGAATTGGTCACGGTTCGGGTGAGTTGGAGCGACATTGATTAAGTAGCCCGAATTGTCGAGGTTCGGGTGAGTTAGAGTGACAACCAAGTTGCCTGTTGCTTGGCAAACCCGGGTGAGTTAGATCTAACGGGGCACCTGTCCATTTGCCAAATACTGATACTCTGGAGGGTGATCATTAGATGTATCAGTCTATTATAGGCTCAGTCAACGTCACCGGTGTGGGACATGCATGTCATATATGTTTATATGTTTGATCATTTCAAGTATTCACGTCGATATTGAATTGTGAACTTTAGCACTTGGTGTGTTGAGAAAGAATATTAATGTGCATTTTATCTAGAGTAACAGTGACAGGCTTTGACTGTCTCTCGACGGATAGCTCAGTTCGAGGAGGATATTGACTACCCACGCGTCTTTTATGTGATAACATGTTGTTTGAACTAATTGTGTTATTCATAAATGTGCACTAAGGTTTTTATTTTCATTAATATGTATACTGAGTGAGAAATTGTTATTGTGAGATGAAATGTTGGATTTTATGTTATGAACCGCGAGTGGGAATACATGCTTCGTATAAGGGTCGGGGTGACCGGCTTATCACCTCACTGAGTTAGTGGTTTTGCTCACCCCTATCATTCTTTCCTTTTCAGGCTGTTGATATTGTTTTGGTTGGAGGTTTGCCTATCGTTTGCTCGTCATCCAATCAGTGTTTTGGGTACTTTCTCTTTTATGTAAATTGACGGATTCATTGGCCAGATTGTATAGTTCATATTTGGTGACCCCCTTGATGTTCTTTTTGGTACTCTCGCGATGTTATATCGTTCATGTATATTTTCTTTAAACTAAGTTACAACGTTGTATTTTGTACCTTTGTAAATCCTTATTGATACTTTATGAGATGATGTCCTTTTGTTGTACCCGTTGTTATCAGTTGTTCAGTTCTACAGGTACTTGATAGCAAGCCTTATGTTTTCTATAAACTTTGTGGAGTGGAGTTCACCCATTTTGCGAAATTTATGGTTAACATGGCGGTTGTCGCGTTCTGTCTGGGGTCGGGGCATGACAACTTTCTTGGTATCAGAGCCTGGTTTTATGATTCTCATTCTTTTTGAGTCGAGCCAATGGGTCCAACTTTGTTTCTATGTCATCCTGAGGTATTGTATTGCCTTGGTGTTGACCTTGCATTTTCTTTCCTTTCTTCCTTTCAGTTATTATGGCACCTCTAGTTCGTCGTCGGGTCGAGGCGGAGGTCGAAGACACGCTTCTCATGATCCTCTGACTTCTCTACTCTCTTCTGTTCCTCGTGGACCTCGAGGATATGTTTCTTCTGATCATACAGTTCCTCCGACGTTTACGGACTCTATCAATTCTGATCATAGGGTGCCAGTTTCCCAGGTAGAGCAACCACGGGCCCAGTTGCGGGTTGAGCACATGATGACACCGGAACAGTACCAATTATATTATGATCATATTCGAATACATGGTGTTCCACCACCTACAACGGCTCATACGACTACGACTGTCACTGAAGAGGTTCTTCGTGCTAATGACCGATTCGACCTACAACTAATATACCAGTTTTTACTCCAGAAATGGCTTTAGGAGGTTCTACTTCTCGAGGTGCACTTTTTATACCTGATTTGGTGAAAGCAGTTGAAAACATGGGGACTTCGAAATTTGACGGTACAAGAGTTGCTTCTAGAGTGGGGGCATGGTTAAAGGAGATTACAGAGACCTTTGACACTTTGATGATTGAAGAATGTTATCGTGTGGTCATTGCGACCAAGCTGTTAGGCCCAGATGCACGACGATGGTGGCAGAATCTAAAAGAGACATCTTCGGTTACTATTACGTGGGCAATCTTTGTGGAACGATTCAAAGATCGATACTTCTCTCAGTACATCAAGGATCAGAAGAGAAAGGAGTTCTTCAACCTCTTTCAAGGCATTATGTCGGTCGTGGAGTACGAAAGCAAATTTCTGGAATTTCGAGAATTCACTCCTGAGTCATATACGACGAGAGACTTATGCAAGAGATTTGAAGATGGTCTTAACTTAAATATTTGAGATCGCATCAAGTCCAAAGACAAGTACGAGAGTCTTGACGATCTCGTAGAAGAAGCCCTGAGGGTAGAAAATTTAGTTCAGGCGAGACATAAGCTTGCAGAACGATCTCAAAAGAAAAGGCAAGGGAGCGCATTTCCAGGAAATGCATCGAAGGTGTATAGGGGTGTGGGATCTTCGCGTGGCGCACCAAGTTCGGTATCTAGTCATTGATTATCATCCTGGCAAGGCGAACGTTGTTGCAGATGCTCTGAGTAGAAAGTCTTCTACCTCACTTTCTTCGATTCAATCTTTTTATCTTCCTATGTTGGAGCAATTTAAATCTTTATACATTTCGCTCGATTGAGAAAAGTCTAATGATTCTGCCTTAATCGCCAAATTCGAGGATAGACCTAACTTTTTCGAGCAAATTCGAGAAAGACAATCACACGATGTTTATTTACAATAGAAGATGGCGAAGATAAATCAAGGAAAAGAAACAGAATTTCAAATTCGGGATGATGGACTTCTTATTTTTAAAAATCGTGTTTTTGTTCCATCAGAACTTGATGTTCTAGAGCTATTCTTGAGGAAGCCCATTCTTCAGCCTATGCTATGCATCCTGGTAGTACCAAAATGTACAGAACACTTCGGGAGCATTATTGGTGGCCAGGTATGAAACGGGACATTGCTCAATTTGTATCAAAGTGTTTATCATGCCAACAGATTAAAGCGGAACACCAAAAACCAGCCAGCATGCTTCAACCACTACCTATTCCTGATTGGAAATGGGAAAACGTCACAATGGATTTTGTTTCTGGTTTACCTCAAACCCAAAAGGGTCATGACTCAATTTGGGTCATTGTCGATCGTCTGACGAAATCGGCACATTTTTTTCCAGTGCATACCAATGAATCTTTAGAGAAACTTAACAAGTTATATGTCGATGAGATCGTGAGATTGCATGGAGTACCAGTGTCAATCATATCTGATCGTGATCCAAGATTCACTTCCCATTTTTGGCCTAGTCTGCAGAAAGCGCTAGGTACAAAATTACTATTTAGTACCTCGTTTCATCCACAGAATGATGGACAGTCAGAGAGAACTATACAGACACTAGAAGACATGCTACGTGCAGTGGTGTTGAATTTGGGAGGTAGCTGGGATAAGTATGTGACTTTGGTGGAGTTCGCTTATAAAAACAGTTATCATTCAAGCATTGGAATGCCCCCGTACGAAGCTCTGTATGGCCGAAAGTGTCGAACACCGCTCTTTTGGGATGAGGTTGGCGAGAGATAAATCGAACAAGTAGAGCTTATCGAAGATGCGAAGGCAAAAATACAACTTATTCGAGATAGACTTAAGGCAGCGCAAGATCGACAGAAAAGCTACGCAGATAATAGGAGGCGCGATTTGGAGTTTAATGAAGGAGTCAAAGTTTTTCTGAAAGTTTCTCCATGGAAGGGCGTGTTGCGATTCCGCCATCGAGGAAAGTTGAGTCCAAGGTATATTGGCCCATTTACGATTGTGCAAAGGATTGGTCGTGTCGCATATTGACTTGAGCTACCATCGGAATTCAACTGATATACTTAATACTTGAGAATTAATTTTGCGTGCAAAGAAAACACGCATCAAGTTCTTGGCGCCATTGCTGGGGATGACTGTTATTATTGATTTTATTATTTCTAGTTGATTAAGACTTTTACCATCGTGACTCTTCAACATTAAACATGAGCGCCTGTTGGGGGCCTGTCCCTTCCGTTTTATTGTTTTATTTCTTTCGTGTGAGTGAGGAGTTATTTTATTTGAGGTGCTCACGTTTCGGCTATTACATCTCTTTTCAAACTTAGTTTCGACTTACATTTTTAATAAGTTTGGGGTGTGATGCACTTACCTCGTCTTATGAGCACCAATGGTATAATTTTTCCTTTCGATGGTTGTTTGTTTATTAGGAGATTGATTTTTTGCGGCATATTAATATTTTAATCGGTGTTTATATGTCGATTTTTTGCAACTTACCTAATGTTTAGTTTGTTGTGTTGGAATTTCCTAGTGTGTGGAGTCGATTATATAGTCAATTGAGTCTTTCTTAGGTATCTCCTATTTTATTATTGATGAATCATGTGATGATGATGTGTGTTTGAGCTTTGATGATAGAAACAGGTAAACTGAGGCTTTGACCCGACAGAGATTAACAACTCGAGGAGCTCGTGCATACGTTGAAGATAAATCAGGTGCCCTCATTTTCTTATTCTAATTTTTATGTGTGCTTTTAATTCATGGAGTGGAAGGATTGAGTTTTTGGTTTCAGTGATCCATGTGAGCTTATACTTTTAAATTGTGCTTGAAATTCGTATGTTTTTGACATTAATGAAGGAAGTGTTCTTGACTTATATTGTGGTATGACGTTCTATGTATACTTGTGGGATATTTCTTACTATGAAGAGTGCTCTGTTACTTGTTAAAAATCCATGTGAGATTTTGAGCCTCATTGATCATGTTACATAATCGCATGATAATTCTTTTCTGGTGAGTATCGTTCTTGTGCGTGTATTTTAGAACTTGCCTTGAGTCTTTTTGAATATTCAAGATTAGTCTAGTGGATTATGGAAATGATAATAGGCCATCTTTGAATGGCCCATCTTTTCCCATATTCTTTACCTGAATTCATTAAATCTCTTATCAGCCCATTTGAGCCTTTTTAAATCCATTCTTTTGATAGCCAATAAAGCTTAATTGAAGAGAGTGGTGATTTGAGGGATGATAAGGATGATGAAGGAAGAATCTTAAGGATCAAAAGGAAAATTCATGGAGTAGTGCTTAAATCTAGTACTCCATGGAAATATACACCCTAGGGTAGTGCTTAAATCTAGTACCCTATGGAGGATACGAGAGGTAGTGCCCGAAACTGGTACCTCAAAAGAAAGAAAAAAAGGGTGAAGAAAAGGAGAATGATGGAGTTGATGAGCTAGAAAAGTTAAAAAAATATGTTGTGCTTGAAGGAGAAAGATGGGAGAGTTTGAGGAGAATGTTGTGCTTGATTGAAGTGATGAGGAAGAATGAAAGATCGAGAGAGACTGCAGCTTGATTGATTCGAGTTTTGAGTTACTTATCCATAAATTTCCTACCTTTTCCAAAGAGCCACATTACAACCAAATAAAAGACCTTTTTAATCCATGATTTGCTAGCTACAGGTAAAAGGAGAGTTGAGACAATAGGCAAACTTATAGTTACACAGACATTTGAATTGAATTTGAGCGTAAACACCATAACCCATAAGTGTACATCTTTTACACTTGAGTGCGAGTGATATATACTTCCCCTGAGAACATGTGAATAGAGCATTTGAATTGGTGGTGATTGTCTTATCTTGTATGCTATGAAATGAGTATTACATGAAATGAAAGTTGCATGAACTAAGTTGAGGACAATTGTATTTTGAAGGGATATTTGTCTTAGTCCTTGTTTCCCCGCTAATTTTCTTACTCTCTCTCTCTCTCTTTATTATTATTTTGTTGTCTCGGGACGAGCAACAGGTAAGTTTGAGGGATTGATGAGAGTGAAAATAAGCGTGTTTTAGTATCCAATTTAACACTTTTTTTATGAGAATTGTTGTTATATATTATCACAAGGGTCTTATATTTATTATATGTGAGAAAAAGGTGTACTTGAGGTGTTTTGTTGTATTTTGGATGGAAAAAGGATCAAAAGAGCTAAGAGAAAAGGTGCAATTTGTGAAAGAATGCTGAAAAACGTATGTCCAACTTGTGTAATTTTTTTGTATTTGTGTGGAGCTTTAAATTGAAAGTGTGATAAATGGTTAGAAAGTCACAAAAGAGAGGGTCGTTTTGCCGTGAAGAACACCCCAATCGGATTCCAAACGAGAAAGTTATGATCAAAGTAGTAACGTCGTGCAAGCTGTGCCGAACAGAACTGCTGTGTCACTTTGCATTACTTGTTACACATTCAAATGTTGGAGTTTCTTTGATTTCTTTATATGGATAGAAATCCAAGGAAGAGTGGATCACGTCACTATGCCAAAACTCTGGAAAGACCACGCTGGAAAGACAACGGGAATTTTAAAATCCGTAGTTATAGGTGCAAAATAAGGCAAGAAATGAATCCCTATTGCTGTAGCAAGGAGAGTGCGCGCATTGACAACGGGTAATTGTGCTCCGTTGTTATAACTTTGTTGTCAATCCAACTTAATAATTTAATTTTTATTTTCCATTTTTTTTAATTTTGGAAAATAATTTGGTATAAATAGAAACCTTACTTTCAGACTTCTCTTTCTCTCTGAACTCTGCCACAACGTTCTTTGGTTCTCTGCCCTCGTTCTTATCAATCGCCCTACGATTCTCTCCAGTCGCAAAATTCATCAACGACAATATATCCTTCCGTGCAATTCGTTCTGGTGGGTGTGCTGTCTATCAATTCCATTTGAGAACTTATAAACCCTAGATTGGACCCATAAGGTAAATCCCTAACCTAGCCATGGCAGAGATTTACAGAATCAGGTGGTCTCATCTTCTACAAGGTAAAACCCTCACCCTAATTCTTATGATTTTTTCTTATGGTGCAATATAGGGATTTTGGAAAGACTTTTTTTATGTCATTTAGGATTATGGTTCAGTGGGTAGAATGGTTACAAATGATAGTTTGAGGTTAGCGAGTCTTTGGCACTCGATGCACGCCATCTCTTTGAAGCTCTCCCCATTTCCGGATGCTTTTAAATCGAGCTTGTTGAGGCTGATACCTTCGATCTGCATTGTTTAAACTCACTGGTGAGTAACTTATGTTTTCAATTTCTTTTTTTTGTTTTCGTATAGTTATTGATTTTTTTTCTAATTTCTTAGTTGGAATCTGTACTACTGTTAGAGGTGGATGGGTTTTCTACAGAATTGTTTTGACGTGGAACTGTAATGGGATCATTGTCTTGGTAAATTTAATTTGAAGAGGGTTTATTGAAGGCGTCGATGAGATATTTATTCAGATTTACTAATAGTGATGTTTGCTAAAATCTGTATCTATATCATATGACTTTTCCCTAATGTGAAATGACCAAACTGAATAAGAGAATTTTGTTGGTTTTATCATCTTCTAAAATTTATGTTTGTTTTCATTACCATTCTTCTAATTGTCAGGTAATATTTCTTATCTTGGTTTATAGATTCAATTTTCCATTGAGCTCCAGAACTCGTGATTGCATTCTAAACGAAGCTTCAAAATATTAGCAAAATGAAGCATGAAAAGATTAAAATCAGAGATTTGATGACATGTTGGCTTTGAGATGCTGAAGCAAGCATCATATTTTCATGTCTATAATTTTTTTAGAAGCTTCATACAAACATATAAAAGAATTTACTGGAAAATTAATTTCAAATCAAAGATCAATCGATTATGTATCAAGTGATTGCTCTATTTTGTTTCTGTTCTTTTGCCTAAGTTGCTCTTGGTCTTTAATGCTGGGTTGTTTGATATATTGGAAAGGTAATTGAATTTTGATGTTTTTATAACAGAGTTATGGTGTTTTATTACGTTTGCTGCTAAAAATTTTGGATTATTAGGGTTTGCTTGTAAATCGTGGTGTGATGTTGAAATATCTACCCTCTCTTGCTATCATGAAATTGTGATCGACACGTAATTTCTATCCAATACTTGATTTATTTGTGCCATTTAGCTTCCTTCTTCAATAATCTGTTTGTTTCTTATCACTCATCATTAGCTTGCTACTGAACTGATGGATTGGAATGTTGTAAGGTCATTAGGTTGTTTTTGAACAAAATAATTAGTTTCTTGAAATCACTATTGATCTTTTTACAACATGGGATTGTTAAAATAAACTGTAGATCAAAGTGATGCTAATTCAACTCCATTGTTTAGGTCAAATTTGCGAAGGTACAAGGTCTTTATCTGTAAAACTGATAAACGAACTTGAGGAGCAGAACTAGATACCAAGTAGAAGCATAGAGACACCTGTTTCAGGTATGTAATTACTTGAAGAGAGGGTTTTCTGATCTAATTTGATGTTTTACGGTTAGTTTTTATGAATTTCTATTTACATTTAAAATGGTTATGCTCCTGATCTTTTCTGAACTGCATATTTGGATTCTCTCATAATTTCCTATTTCTAAATTCTTATCTACTTTTGGCATAGTAAGCTGAGCACTTATTATATGTTGTGGAAATAGTGCAAAGTAGGTAGTAGATTGTATGATCTGAGTAATCAATTCCAGTCATGAATATGAAGTAACTCTGGAAAACATCGTGCTTAGATACGAAACTGCTACCCTATAGGAGGCGGTTTATTGGGCTTTAAATATTATAGTTCTTTATTGCTATTACAATTCTGTAAATTTCCCTTCTCTATGTTCCTTCTCTTTAACCCGTGTTGTATTTGCAAGCAATTGGCTTGGCTTGGCTAGAATTATGTTCTTTTGTTGATCAAGTCTTTTAAGATTATGGCCTTTTCCTCTCTTTGTTCGTGTTAATTGTCCTTACATATTGTTCTAATGTTAGTGAGCTGAACATGTTTGATGAAATGTTTAAATGATTTTCATTTAAGATTGGAACTGCTCACCCCTAATCGTAAGGTTTCGTTCAATTATTTCACTATCTTTGCTAACTAGATTGTTATTCATTGTGCTTCCTTCATTCCATAACCATTGAACCGAGAATCTATAATTTGATAAGTTTATTTACCATTTGCATTTTATTTTGTGCTACAATTTCAGGGGATTAAAATTCATTCCGTTGGCTCATTTATGACTCGGGCTATTCTATTGGTAAGAATGAAATTTTTGTATTATACAAGTCGTATTAATCTGTTCAGTCTCCTTCTATTAACACTGTGTTTCTACTGCTCTAATACATAGTAGTTTTTATTGGCAGAATATACATATGGATCGTTATTATGAATTTTAGTCTAGTTCATGCATGTTGTCATTTATTTACGTGCAATATATTGTGGGAAACAAGCTGAAAGTTTTGCTAGCCTTTGAAGAAATATATTTATCATTTTTGTGGAAAATATATAAATTAGCTAGTAATGTCGGTGGGATAGTGACATAGTTTGATGTTAGCATGATAATGCTTTTACAATGTGATTATGCATGCCTTTACTCTTGAATGTATCCTAGAATCATGACTTTTTATTTGAATGGGCAGGTCATTCTTTGTATGTTCTGTTTGGCTTATTTAACCTTAACTTCAGCAAGGGCATTATCTTTGCGTTTTGGTGATTTATGTGCAGCTGTTAGGGTGCATAATTAGTTGTTAAGGAACCTTATTTATGCACCTGTCAGTTTCTTTGATTGGACACCAAGATTAAAGGATTAGCTCCAAGTATGAAACTTTCTTACCAGTTGATAAAATGTGTTTCAAGAGAGTTCATATAAAATGGAATCAAAACTTGAATTTGCTAATTTATTCAGTAGTACGCTGAAAAGTCGAAATCCGGTTCTTCTCCTTAATTATACCTTTATATCTTCCGCACACTTTGGTCTCTATTAATTTGAACCTACTAATTGGCTTGTCATAATATGGTTTACTCACGTAATTTTGTCCATGAATTTTATTGTGGTTCCAATTTCCATAAATTAAATGTCATTAGTTTCACATTTTTTCAAATTTTGACTTGCGCTTTACTTTCAACAGGGGGATGAGATGATTGTTTCAGTAATTGGAGCCACAGGGTTTATATGTAAAATATTGGTGCGAAGATTGCATGCAGGTAACCAACCATCTTCCCATTTCAAATTTTGCTTTAGTTATTTAATTGGTTTCACTAATTATCTCATTGTATGTGAGGAAAAACACAGCATTTTGTACGGATGATGATCGTGGTAATTTAATTTATCTAGTGCTCTTGTTGTTTGATTATTTTTCTTTGCTTCATTGAGCTCTAAAATGTTGTTCTATTAGGTTCTGCACAAGTTGAGGAACAGATAAGATTGAACAACCAACCATCATTTCAGTTGGAGCTCAGTAATATTGAAGAAGATAGGGTTCCTGATACACCAACATCAGTGGACAGTCTTAATCAGTTGCACAAGAAATTGCTGATGCTAGAGAAAAGGGATTCAGGGGCTGATGAGTCGTTAGAAGGAAGTGTGTCGAGTGAATGGGCATCCCAGAAGAATTTTTGCATTCAAGAGTTTGAATTGGGCAAGATTAATGGCATTGGTTCTTATTCCAAGGTTAAATCTTTTTCCCCCTAATATTCCTTTTTATGTTCATCTCAATTGTTTGGATTTACGTAATGGGCTGTTTTTCTTTTTCCTTTTGAATCGATCAATTCCAGTTTGTTTTCAAATGACTCTCCCTCCTCCAATCTATTATTTCCTTTGCTCTTTTCCTTATGATTGGTTAAACAAAATACCTACGTTTGTGTTGTTTAAAAGTGATAGACCAGAATATGTGTTGCATTTTGCAAAATAAAAATTCATGTGTTGTTTCATATATACCATATCTTAGGTGGATCACAAGAAAGTTTAAGAATTTTGGAGTTAATGATTAAGTACATTATTCTTAAATCAGTTCCAAATTGACTTGCAAAGCCTGTGGAAGACAGAAAGAATAGTTTTTATGGGTTTAATCCTGTTAGTGTTATTTATTTATGATAGCATCCACAGGTCGTTAGAGCAAAGAAGAAATCTATGTATATTGTAATAGTATGTCTCCTGAAGTCCTGCAGCAATTACATGGTTATGATTTCAATGAGAACAAGGATTAGTTATCACAGGTCAGAAGTTAACTTTTCTTGTTATATAATTCTTGATGTGAAAACGTGGTTAGAAATCTGTGCATTATCATTTAGGAGTAGAAATTATAAGATTGGTTTATGTTTACATGGTATTGGTGTGTACCTGAATAAGTTTCTTATGAACGTAGTTATGAGAAGTTGTTTCCTTCTGTCTTCTATTACTGTGTTTTTGACATAGCAGTTCAAATAGTGCTGGATAACCTTGAAACGATAAACGATCTATGTTCTTGAATTGTTGTTCCAAGTATACATGATTAGAAGAAAATATTTATGTTCTTAAATGGCTATACAAAAACCTATGTTGAACTTATGAGCAAAAAAAGATTAATCATCTATTTTATTATGCCTTTTGCGTTTCCTAGTCTTGAATTAACTCCAGTGTTTGACTGCTGTGGGTATGAACATTAGTGAGCTGAACGTATTTGATGAAATGTCGGAATGAAAATTTTAATTTTTTCCAATGTTCTCATGAAATTATCCTTACATTATTTGTTAATTAAATGAATTTGTGCAAGCTGTTACTGTTACATGATTGTCAACATAGATATATTTGTGGGAATCAAATCAATCAAAAATGTTATTGGTTGATTGGTTTTACGGAGTGCTTGCATCGCTGGGACTGTGGCAAAAGGATGCCAAAATTTCTTGGTTTGGAAATGTTTTACTCTTGCCTTAGACATGTTTTACTCTTGGCCAGTTTGTGATTAGGCAGGATCTAGGGCTTCAAGAATGTGATTATGTGAATGGTTGTATTCGAAGACATTCAGTGATGGCTATCCTTTTATTTCATTTGAATTTTTTCTGCATGGTTGCGGTTAGCAGCTTGTTATGATAGGTCTTGTACTTGCTGGAATTGGAATTGGCATATCATCAGCTATTGTGCCACTTTACATATCTGAGGTACCAATTACCTTACATGTTATGCATTATTCCCCCTTGAATTCCTGGAGTACATTGACACTCTATCAATGATAAGATCTCACCTACTAAAATCCTCTCACACTTGGACCAGTGAATTAGTTATTCATATGTGTTGGGATCCTTGCAGCTTTGGTAGCTGGACTTCCTTTGGCAGGAATTCTTTGTGGTAATTTACTGCTTTCAAATTATGTTCTTGGGACTACTCATGGAGATGATATCTACTACTTTGTGTTAAAGTTTCAATAACTGAGAATGCTGGGAATGAAAGAATGCCATCCTTGATTCTATGTTTTTATGGTTTCAGCCCTTATAACTGCCTAGGATTACTTAAATTTTTACATGGAAATCAATCAAATTTGGATAGGAAGGAATATCTGCTATATGATCTTCTGCAGCCTTTTGAATTTAGTAGTGGTAAGAGAAAGAAGGGTTCATAATAGTATTTACTTTCTGACTTGATTTTCAAATTTCTCTGTACTGTAGGGATTAATGCTCCAACATCTGAGTCTTTCTTGAACTATGTTCTCCTCGTATTGGTGTATGGAAGCATTATGCTCTATAGAAGACAAGCTCACAAGGTTAGATATTGTCCAACACATGGAGAATAAGGCATTATGTTTATAATCTTTTTATAAATCTTCATGTATATTATGTTTATAGAAGAATAATCTAAAGTATCTTATTACATTACAGTGGAGAAGGCATATCAGTATGCATCCATTACAAGCGTCATGCTGCTGGACTGTTGGACGATTCCATGTGTCATATCAGTATGCATCCTTGATCTTAAGCCGGAAAGGGGAACATTATGGGAAAACGATATTTGTCGATCATGGATACATTATGATGTATTTTAATTATTGTTGGTGAATTGTATTGGTGAGGGAGATGTTGGGATGATAATATTCGAACGTATTGATGTTGGTTTTTGTATTTGGAGTTCAATTAAATTTTAATGAATTGATGTAAAAATTAGTTGTGTTTTATTGAAGATCAGGGATTATGGAAATTTTATTATTTTTAGATTTAATTATTAAACATGTTTTAAATTTGATATTAACAACGGGAATATAGCATACGACGACGGCCACAAACCATTGTCGAAGAGAGCTATAACAACGGGGATTCACCGTTGTTAAAATAATCTACAATAACGGGGATAAAACTAACAACAACGGTGATAAACTGTTGTTAAAAAGAACTTATGACAACTGACAAAATTCCGTTGTTAAAAGTAAGGTAACTTTAACAACTTCCGAATTAACAACGGAGATTTTAAGCTACAACAACAGGTAATACCCGTTATGAAAATAATCTACAACAATGGGGATACATCGTTGTTAAAAATTTCCACGACAATGGGTTTTGCACCGTTGTTAAAAGTCCAGACTTTTAACAACTGCCGGGTTAACAACGGAGTTGGAGTAGCTACGACAATGGGGATTCCCCATTGCCTTTCCACAGTTTTGGAATAGTGCGTGAGAGCAAGAATCACTCAAATAG
This sequence comes from Pogostemon cablin, assembly GCA_023678885.1. Classification (NCBI taxonomy): domain Eukaryota; kingdom Viridiplantae; phylum Streptophyta; class Magnoliopsida; order Lamiales; family Lamiaceae; genus Pogostemon; species Pogostemon cablin. Next base: position 16,863,561 of record CM042980.1, on the reverse strand, counting down.
GAGTTTTGAAGAGGAAGTTATGCTCAAAATCGTGAAATCACGCAGCTGTCAGCGAGAATTTTCGAGAATTTCCGAATTTGTACGTGTTTTTACACCACTCAGTGTGTGACGCATGTTTTACATTCCATTGCATGTATTTTCGTGTTTTCCAAAAAAAAGTCTTCCTATGTCCATAAGGAGAGCTTACAAGTATAAAAAGGGATATGGATCAAATCATTATTCAGTGTATTAAATTGGAGAGCCACAAATCCATCCTACACCCCACAAGGAGGGATCACCCCCAACCATCTTCCACATCATTTCCTCCATCCATCCATCACTTTGAAGATTCATTCGTGGAATCAAGAGGAGGATTCAAGACGGAGAAGGACGCGACGACTCCCGCATCTAGGGTTTATTTCGTTTCCTAATTTATCTTATAATTTTCCAGACATCCGGGTAAGATCTATCCAATACCCATGATTATTCTTCGTAACATCATGGGCTAGAGCTTCTTTGGTAGATCTAGGGTTTATGAAGGTTTTATCTAATTAATTGAACTTTTGTGTGTAAACTCCGTACAACACTTCTTGTGGATATATTTTATATATGATTGTGCTTTCTTAATCCATATTCACAGTAGTTTTGTGCATCTTCAATTGGTATATAGAGTCTGAATATATATTTTGGTTGTAGATTGAGTACGTTCAACGCTGAACATGATTCCATGTTATGATTCTAAATGAGGGGACTCCGAAGCTTCATTAGAACTATCATATATGAATACTTATTAATTGAATTGAATTGAATTCGGGTTATTAAGTAGGATAAAGATGATAATTTTATAGTACCTATAAAGGGAGATCATACCGGATTAGAGTACCAATTGGCTAGGGAAATAATTGATACTGATAGTACCTAGAAAGGGGGTGGAATTATATCTCTTGCTCCGAGGTTATTCACACGTGTTACACGCATGTTTACTTGTGTCTATAGAGTAGATATGCATGGTTTAGTGATGCGTCCATATTCCACAAGGTAGAGTCGGACATCAACACACGGAAGGAAAATTAATGAGTGAAACTGGATTTTCCTAGAGCTACCTATTCTCTTACTTGATTCACTTTCGTATTCTTCTAAGTGCCTTTATTTTATTTGTTATTTAATTTAAGTCTTTTAGTTGTTAGATTAAATCCTCAATCTTAATTGCCTAGTCTTAATTAATTTAGTAAATAATTAAATTGATAATACGCCGTCTTTTGGGTTCGATAATTCCCTTGGTCGCTTGCTTAAGCTGCAACTGATATCCTTAATGCTTGGAGATTAAGTTTGCGTGCAAAGAAAACGCGCATCAAGTTCGTTCTACCAAAAAGGCTCTAGCCCATGGTGTTACGAGGAACAATCATGGGTGTTGGATAGATCTTACCCGGATGTCTGGAAAATTACAAGATAAATTAGGAAATAAAATAAACCCTAGATGCGGGAGTTGTCGCGTCCTTCTCCGTCTTGAATCCTCCTCTTGGTTCTTCTTTTGATTCCACAGATGAATCTTTAAAGTGATGGATGGATGGAGGAAAGGATGTGGATGATTTGTGGGGTGTAGTATTGTTGTGGCCTCTCTACAATCCAATATGATCTCCATATGATGTTCTCTATATCCATTTTTATACTTGTAAAGTCCTCCTCACGGACCTTGGATGAGCTTTTACTTGAGACATACGCCAAATTTGGTAAAAGAAACCTGAAACTACCAAAAATAATATCAGCGCAATTCTGTTCGACCAAGCCTTCAGAAGTCGAACAAGGCCTCCAAGTCGAGCAATGGTCGAGCAAGCTCTCTGTAAGTTTTTGCACATTTTGCTCGACTTGACCTCTTCAGTTCGACCAAGAAGATGCTGTCGAACGGATCTCCTTTGGTCGAGCAAACTTGCGCAGTCTCACCTTTTCGCGCATAACTTCCACATCTGACCTCCGATTTGAGTAATTTTTGTGCTCACGTGATCTTCTCTTCCTTGAATTTCTATCCATATAAAGAACTCACAGAAAATCTAACATTTGTATGTGTAACAACTCATGCAAAATGGCAAAGTCGTTCTGTCCGGCTCAGCTTGCGCGACGTCACCATTTCGATCATAACTTTCTAGTTTAGATTCCGATTGAGGTGTTTTTTACGCCAAAATGACCCTTTCTTCTGTGGCTTTCCAATTGTGTAACACTTCCAATTCAGAGGTTCACACGAATACAGAAAAATTACACAATTTGGACGTGCATTTTTCAGTATCCTTGCACAAATTGCACCTTTCTCCAACATTGCACTTTTGATCCTTTTTCCTCCTAAAACACAACAAAATACCTCAAGTGCACTTTTTTCTCACATATATTGAATATAAGACACTTGTGCTAATATATAACAACAATTCTCATCAAACAGGTGTTAAATTGGACACTAAATATTTTCACTCTCAACAATGTATCAATCCTTACATCTCATACTACTGGTGGGGTAACGGCTAGTTTTGGTATGTTGGGAGATATTATTACTGCCGAACCAAATTCCTACATTGCATTTGCGGGTAAAAGAGTAATTGAACAAACATTGAATAAAATAATACCCGGAAGGTCACAAGCAGCTGAATATTTATTCCAGAAGGGCTTATTTGACCTAATTGTACCACGTAATCTTTCAAAAAGCGTTCTGAGTGAGTTATTTAAGCTCCACGCCTTCTTTCCCTTGAATTTCAATTCAAAGCACTGGGTTGAATTATTTTATTTGTAGCAAACTACTTGTTCACTTATCAGAATCAAAGTAACTAAGAATGAAGTTTTCTTTGGTGACCTAATATCTAATTGTAGAAAGAATTCAAAGTTAAAGTTGTGGATAACTCTTTTTTTTACCTAGATTCCCGATTACTAATTAAGAAGTCTCTATCAACAAGATAAAAATGAGTTCTTTCTTTCGTATAATTAGGTAAATAAAATGAATTTTGTCTTACGTATAGAATCCAATTCAAATATAGAATATAGAAAAAATAGATATATAGCTCTGTATCTTTCTTCAGCTCCCGAAAATCCTATTTTCACTAAAAATCCCGGCTATCCCGTATTCTAATGATTCTGTCGATAATTTATAAGAAACTCTTATTAAATTCGAATACAAGAACAAAACACAAAGAAATGAAGAAAGATAATAAAATGGAATATCATATGTATCTTTCATTTAGATAGATGAATAAGTCCATTTTTTTAGTTCTACATTCCTTGGACTTATTCTATATAATTACTTAGATACTTATATCTGTAATAAGAATTTTCAAATGGAATTAATTAATAATAACTACCAATTTTATACTAATTATAATTATTCATTATAAACAATTATTCATTATAATTAGTATAAATAAAAAATATGATATTAAATAAAATAAGAACAGGTACAAATAGTAAATCGAGGTACCCATTTTATGACAACTTTCCACTTCCCCTCCATTTTTATGCCTTTAGTAGGCCTAGTTTTTCCGGCAATTACAATGGCTTCATTATTTCTTCATGTTCAAAAAAAGATTGTTTAGATCTAAGGGGACCCCATCTCATGAAACTTAGACTTGTAGCCTAAGATATATATTTATTTCGGGAATAATATAGAGTAGAACATGCGATTTCTGCCGAACATAAAAGAAAAAAAAGCTCTTATTCCTACAGAAAATGATTTATGGGTAACTGAATTCTAGCTAGTTTGAAATAGATCAAGATCGATGGATACCTAAAATGTAAAGTTGGTGCATCTATATGTATATTGGGATCATAGGAAGAGTATGTTATTATTTTAGATCTAACCAATTTGAGGAATTACTCATAAGGGTTCTCATCAACTAGCACTAGTTTAATGTGACCTAGCACTAGTTGATGAGAGTTCATTTGGAAACAAAACAAAGTAAAGTCAAAACCATTTAGGGTATTTTCTCAATTTCAAAAAAAAAAGCAATCATATCACGTATGAGTTGGCGATCAGAATATATATGGATAGAACTTATAACGGGGTCTCAAAAACTAAATCATTTTTGCTGGGCACTTATCTTTTTTTAGGTTCATTAGGATTCTTATTGGTTGAAACTTCTAGTTATCTTGGTAGAAATTTGATATCTTTTGTTCCGTCTCAGCAAATCGTTTTTTTCCACAAGGGGTCATGATGTCTTTTTATGGGATCGCGGGTCTCTTTATTAGTTCCTATTTGTGGTGTACAATTTTCTGGAATGTAGGTAGTGGTTATGATCAATTCGATAGAAAGGAAGGAATGGTGTGTATTTTTTGTTGGGGATTTCTTGGAAAAAATCATCGCATATTCCTCCGATTTCATATAAAAGATATACAATCTATTAGAATAGAAGTTAAAGAGAGCATTTATGCTCGCCGTATCCTTTATATGGACATCAGAGGCCGGGGGCTATTCCGTTGACCCGTACTGATGAGAATTTAACTCCACGAGAAATTGAATAAAAAGCCGCAGAATTGGCTTATTTCTTGCGCGTACCTATTGAAGTCTTTTGAGAAAAAGACTGGGCTGAAGAACGAATGCTTTCTCAGCATGAGGGAAAAATACAAGAATCCTGCTCTTTCTATAACTGATTTTTCTATAATTGAGACTTTAGATGTAGATAAATCATATCTTGTAAATACTTTTCTTTTTCTCAATCTATTTTTTATCATCAGAAGATCTTTCTCTCAATTATTCTATTCTTGACTAGGTAAATCGTTGGAATTTTTTTGAAATGTTGGATATTTTGATAGAAAAAGAGTTCTTTCGTCTCAAAATCTCAACAATATTCATTCCTTAAAGGACTTCTTTTGGTCATTCATTGAAAGGAGACATATGTTTGGAATTTGATGAATTGAGATATCTGGAAACATTATTTTTGTATTATTTCTTCAGTCGAATTCGAAGTGGAGTCTTAGTCTATTTTTGTATTCTTTCTAGATTCAAACAAAATCACAAATAAAATAGATTCATAGGTTTGATACCTTGTTTATAACTCATATTTGAAAGAAATATATGATCACATAGAATCGACAAATGAAGTGGGTGAATTCAAAATTCACAGGTGAAAAATGGCATAAAAGAAAGCATTCACGCCTCCTTTGTATCTTGCATCTATAGTATTTCTGCCCTGGTGGATTTCTCTCTCCTTTGCTAAAAGTATGGAATCTTGGGTTACTAATTGGTCGAATACTGGTCAATCTGAAATTTTTTTGAATGATATTCAAGAAAAAAGTATTCTAGAAAAGTTCATAGAATTAGAGGAAATCCTCTTCTTGGAAGAAATGATCAAGGAATACTCGGAGACACATCTAAAAAGGCTTCCTATAGAAATCCACAAAGAAACGATCTAATTAATCAAGATACACAATGAGGATCGTATCCATACGATTTTTCACTTCTCAACAAATCTAATCTGTTTTGTTATTCTAAGCAGTTATTCTATTTTAGGTAATGAAGAACTTCTTATTCTTAACTCTTGGACCCAAGAATTCCTATATAAATTAAGTGATATAGTCAAAGCTTTTCTGATTCTTTTATTAAAATATTTATGTATCGGAATTCATTCACCCCACGGTTGGGAACTAATGATTGGTTCTGTCTACAAGGATTTTGGATTTGGTCATAATGATCAAATTATATCTGGTCTTGTTTCCACCTTTCCAGTTATTCTCGGTACTATTTTTAAATATTGGATTTTTCGTTATTTAAATCGTGTATCTTCATCACTTGTAGTTATTTATCATTCAATGAATGATTGATGAATGATTCGCCGATATTAATCCAATTAGAATTCGAATGTTTCTTACTTTGTAGTTCTAGATAAGTATTAAAAACGGGGGATTTTCATACTATACTTATACTATAGTATTATAGAAAATGATTCCCATAAATAGCAGAATCATGGACAGGGAACTATACTAGCGACCTGCCCAATTTATTGTAGAAATTTTTGAATAAATGATTGGACCATGCAAATTAGAAAGACTTTTTATTGGATAAATGAACTTATTACTCGATCTATTTCCATATTGCTCATGATATATATCATAACTCGGACATCTATTTCAAGTGCATATCCCATTTTTGCGCAGCAGGGTTATGAAAATCCACGATAAGTGACTGGGCGTATTGTATGTGCCAATTGACGTTTAGCTAATAAGCCCGTGGATATTGAGGTTCCACAATCGGTACTCCCTGATACTGTATTTGAAGCAGTTGTTTGAATTCCTTATGATAAGCAAGTTAAACAAGTTCTTTTTTTTAAACTAAGTTAAACAAGTTCTTGCTAATGGTAAGAAAGGGGGTTTGAATGTGGGGGCTGTTCTTATTTTACCGAAGGGGTTTGAATTAGCTCATCCCGATCGTATTTCTCCCGAGATGAAAGAAAAGATAGACAATTTGTCTTTTCAGAGTTGTCGCCCTAATAAAAAAATATTCTTGTGATGGGGCCTGTTCCCAGCCAGAAATATAGTGAAATCACCTTTCCTATTCTTTCGCCCGACCCCCCTACTAAGAAAGATGTTCACTTCTTAAAATATCCTATATACATAGGGGGCAATAGGGGAAGGGGTCAGATTTATCCTGACGGAAGCAAGAGTAACAATACATTTATAATGCTATAGGGGCAGGCATAATAAGTAAAATCATACGAAAAGAAAAAGGCGGATATGAAATAACCATAACAAATCATAGGATGGACGTCAAGTGATTGAATTATCCCTCCGGAGCCAGAAGTTCTTGTTTTAGAGGGTGAATCCATCAAATTTGATCAACCATTAACGAGTAATCCTAATGTGGATGGATTTGGTCAGGGAGATGCAGAAATAGTACTTCAAGATCCATTACGTGTCCAAGGCCTTTTGGTCTTCTTGGCATCTATTATTTTGGCCAAAAGAAACAGTTCGAGAAGGTTCAATTGGCCAAAATGAATTTTTAGACTCGTGGATTTAGCGACATCAGGTTCATAACGTAAAAAGAACCCAAATTTGGTTGCCAATTTTGTATGATAAAAAAATCAATTCTAAAAAAATCTTTAATTTACCTGCTCTTTTGCTACGAGCTTAGGGGAAGCCCTTGTACCACATTCCTAGTCATAATAGGTATATTTTTATTTGAAGAATACTATTTTATTTGACTTTATCCTAGTCATAATAGGTATATTTTTGTTTGAAGAATACTATTTTATTTCACTTTATGACTTTACCACCCACCCCTTTCTTTTTTTTAGCCAAATTGAATTGATAGGACTATCTTACTCTTGCCAGATTTCAATATCATAAAACGGATCCATTTTATTCTATTTAAAATAGACTAAAATTGGGATAGATATTAACATAAGTAGCCGGTTAATAGAACGAACTAAAAATGCGCGGGACAAATAATTCTAGGAAGCATTGTTTATATTCTTAGTCTTCGACACAAGAAAAGTAATTTTTGATCTACACTCCTTATCTTGTGTCGAAAGAGTAATGATTTTTGATCATGTTCATCAAATTGTCAAAATCCCTAGTCTTGGCTTGGGGTTATGTACATCGAAATTTAAATAAATATAAATCAAAAAATTAAAATAAAGTATAAAGTAGTGGACAAAAAAATATAACTTATTCAATGAACTTTCTATTTTTCTGATATACTAAAAAAAAATAAGGTAAGGGTGAGGTGTTCTGAATCAATAAATGAAGTTCATTTTTCAAAAGTCTCATTAGAAAAAAAGAGAATGAGGGGGTTTTTTGAACCAGCAGAAAAAGAAATCCACTTTGTCAGTTAGATGAAAAAAGACTCTGCTTATTAAGAACCCAACGGGGCCTTTCCCCTCGAATCAAGACAAACAAAAGAAGGGAATCCCGTTGAGTTCCTACGTTTCATGTCTGCAACTCCATTTATCCGATTACTACAGGGATGAGCCTAATCCTGAATATGAACCATAAAAGAAAATACCTATTAAATCGATCACAAGAATACCAGTTATAGTACCTATTATCCAAAGAGGAATCTTTTGAATAGTATCGGCCATTTACTCCGTGTCCCTCCAATTTATTTCATCAAGTGATCACGCTAGAGACATAAACAGTCGTGGATAATTATAAGATGAGATCCTTCCGAATGGGCTAAGAGAACGCCTAAAATTATTATTTCTTTTCTCTCATTTTCCTAATTTAATCGAAAAAATAATTGAAAAATAAAACAACAAGTACAAAAATGAGTAATAACCCTCAGTTGAGACTGGTACGATTCAATTCAAAATTTTGTTCATTCGGATTTGATTGTGTCATAGCTCTATAATTTGGAATTAGGTTTATCGTTAGATGAACTGCATTGCTGATATTGACCCAAAAAAAAAGATGATAGGTACAGCTAGGCCGCGAACAGCCAACCACCGTACTGTAAAAATTAGATAGGTTTGATCTATAGTCATTTGATTAGGGCCTCCTAAAATGATCTATTAAATTCATCGAGTTGTTCCAAAGAATCAAAATGGCCAGTTATTAATGGAATCCCTTGTCGGCTCTCTGTGAAATACTCATTTAGCCAAAGGCTTCCAAACACATCGTAAGCTAAACCAGTACTGATGAATAACCAAACCGCAATGAATAGGGAAGGTATAGTAATGCTATGAATGTCCCAATATCGATTATTGGTAATATCAGCAAAAGAACATTCTCTTGTGCTTCCAGACATGTTCCACTCCATATATTCTTGTACAGTCAAGGGGGGATCGATTCCTTAAAAGATGAGATCAGTAAAAGAAAAGGCAATCACTGAAATGGGATCTTTGTAGGATCGTCAATATTGTACCAAGGGAATCTTTAGAGTATACCAAATCAGTATAGCTATCCTTCTTCTGACACAGCAACATAATTTGAATTAGTATCGAACGGAAGTCCTAAATAATGGATTTCTTCCTTTCCTTTACCTGTTGATGTAAAGTGATGTTGTATTTAATAGTGATAGAAAATTCTTACAATGAAAAAGAATATCATATTTCCACAATTCAACAAGTTAAGTAGATGTGAGATCTATAAATTTCCTTTTCATGGTTGTAGAGATGATTTTTTGTTGGAACCCCGTTTTTTCATTTTAAGGAATTGGTTAATCATCCAGTAACAAATACGAGTAGTAGATCCTATTCGAGGAAAGAAAGCGAAGAAAGAATAAAATAACTGGAATCCATAGTTGGAATGAATTGTTGGATTGGATCTCAATCCAAATCTTGATCTAGCTACAAGGATGAGACTTTATTTGAAAATATTGAACAAAAAAGAGTATTCCAAAAAAATGGAATTTACAAATAATAATTAAAAAAAGTTTCATTTATTAATGAAGTTACACGATTCAGTTCGTATTATTAGTTTATGCTCAAAGACTCGGCTGATAAGAATCACGAGATGGCTAGATGTTAGAAATTATGAATCAATTTCATTTTATATGCCCGTCACTTTTTTTTCATTTGTGTCATCTATAATGATAGATGAATCAAAAACTTTCAATTGAACTTTTTCGTTCAATTGGTCTTTTTGTATATCTTCCTATTTTACAAAAATAGAAACTTAGGTAAATGGTTTAGAAACATATGTATAAAAGGAATCTATTTTATTTAGCCCCTTTATGCTTACTATAACTAGTTATTTCGGTTTTCTCCTAGTAGCTTTAACTATAACTTCAGCTCTATTTATTGGTCTGACCAAGATACGACTTATTTAAAATTGCTATTTCAAAGAAACAATTCAGAAAGGAAATCCTTCTGTGAAATTCCATGTATTCTAAAGTTACTTACCACGTCAATTGTCAATTTTTGGTCATTAAGATTCGCGTCAATTTGGATTAATATTAGGTATAGATATTACCTTTTTTTCTCCTTTTCAAAAAATGGAAATAATTGAAGTTTTTCTATTTGGAATCGTGTTAGGTCTAATTCCTATTACTTTGGCTGGATTATTCGTAACTGCATATTTACAATACAGGCATGGTTATCAGTTGGACCTTTGATTAATTTAATTAACATTTCTTTTTTTGATTGGGCTCCTCCTTTATTTAATCCACAAGAGGGCAAATTCAAATTATTGTGCAAGTGACTGCTGAATCTAGTTCGGATTCATGAAGAAAAAATCACGCTTTGTAGGATTTGAACCTACGACATCTGGTTTTGGAGACACACGTTCTACCGAACTGAACTAAGAGCGCTTTCTTATAAGAATAGAAAAGAATGTAAATATAAACAAAAGGATTCTTTTGAATCCATTTTATTTTCTATTTTATATGCATATATTCTATAGTTTCATAAAAATGAATGATTCCGTACGATTTGAATCGATCTAAATTGATTCCTCGTTACTGCTCCTTTGAGCAGTAATAGGTAGGGATGACAGGATTTGAACCCGTGACATTTTGTACCCAAAATAAACGCCCTACCAAGCTGTGCCACATCCCATAAATTAAATTATTCTACAGTGTCATTGTAGAAAATTCCTCTCTTGTTTCCACACCCCAATTTCCTGCATTGAGAATCACAATTTTTCTGCCCATTTCATCTTTTTAGTCTCATTTAACATATAATAAGAAGGAGAAAATCTTATAGAGCGTTGTACATTTAAATTGGAATTGAGGGTTCCGTGTACAACTATAAGTGGCCTATGCATCTTATCATACATGCATTATCCTTATGTATTACAATAAATAAAACAAAAAGGTTTTTCAATGCGGGATCTAAAAACATATCTCTCTGTGGCCCCAGTACTAAGTACACTATGGTTTAGGGGCTTTAGTAGGTCTATTGATAGAGATTGATCATTTTTTCCCGGATGCGTTGACATTCCCTTTTTTCATTCTAGTTATTGACATCGGAAAGAATGAAGAAAGTTTAGAGATACAATCCAAAATCTATGACTAATACACCTTTTCCTTTTCTCTTTTTTCCCTCTTTTTTTCTAATTTTTAGAATAAGGGACGAAAGAGAAAGAATAAAAAATGTCTGCGAGACTCAGGTTCAAATTCGAATTAAATCATTAAATCAATATTAATAATTAATAATAAATAATAGAGGCACGAGAGGTAGAGTAGGAAAATTGGGGAATAGGGCAAGAATATAAGATCTTTAAATGACGTCCTTCGGGTTTAAATAGAGTTTCGAAATTATTATCTTACTTATTATTATTTACTATGTCTTTGATATTACTTTATTGATTTTGATCTTTTAGAGTTGGATTTCAAGTTAGTAACTTATATTTTTTCCTACCTTTCTTTTTCTTCATTTCGAATCAAAATAGAAGAGTTGAGTAAATCAAAAATACAAAGGAGGTTCATGGCTAAGAGGAAAGATGTGCGGGTAATGGTGATTTTAAAATGTATCAATTGTACCCAAAACGGTGTTAAGAAAGTATCAACGGACATTTCCAGATATATTACTAAAAAAAATGGCACAATATGCGTAATCGATTAGAATTGAGAAATTTTTGTCCCTATTGTTACAAACATATGATTCATGTGGAAATAAAGAAATAGGTCGAACCAAGTATGTCTTATCCTTGAAAGGAAATGATATTATACAGTTTTTATATAGAACATATTGAAATCTAAAGAGAAGATTTTTCATTTAAATAAAAAATTGGAGTAAAAAAATGACAATTAAGAAATAGGATTTTCGGGATAAGAAATAAAGTAAACAAACAAACCATGGATAAATCCAAGCGATCTTTTCGTAGGCGTTTGCTCCCGATTCAATCGGGAGATCAAATTGATTATAGAAACATGAATTTAATTAGTCGATTTATTAGTGAACAAGGAAAAATATTATCTAGACGAATGAATAGGTTGACCTTAAAACAACAACGATTAATTACTATTGCTATAAAACAAGCTTGTATTTTATCTTTGTTACCTTTTCTCAATAATGAGAAAAATTTTGAAAGAATAGAGTCGACAACCAGAATGATTGGTCTTAGAACCAGAAATACATAGGCTTATTCTTTCTAAACTCAAACGCGTATTGGTGTTTTGTTTGACAAATTAGAGAATCCAGATTTTATTATCGTGTAGTAAGGAAAAAAAAGGAACTGCAAAAAATATTTTTTTTAGTGAACGTGTTCATTCATTTTGACTACTTTAGCATATTTTCTCATAGTAAGTTGGAACCCACCTTCCTGGAGTTCATTCTTCGGGGAACTTCATTTAAATTATTCCGGCGTATTCTTTCCAATCTACTTTTTTTCTGATTTCATTGGAAATCATATAAAGACAATTTCTATTTGATATAACGATTTGGGCAAGTATTTTATGATTAAGAAGCAACTGCTTCTTGTATAGATCATGTATTAATTTACTATAACAATAGAATACTCTCCCATTCCGAATTACTGCATTTATACGAGTGATCTACAAACGATGAAAATGGATCTTTTTCTTATCCCTATCCCGATGAGCCGAAACCAAAGCTCTTATTTTCTGTTGAGTAAATAGTTCGAGTAAGTCTTGAATGAGACCCCCGAAAACTTGATGCAAATAAATAAATTTTTGTTCTACGCTTCCAGGCTATATATCCGGGTTTAATTCTGGTCATTGAATAAATTAAATCCAATTTTGACAAATAACTAATTGATTTCCTTTCTTTCAGTTATTCTTTTACTCGCCCTAGTCTATTAATAACCAAACATATTTGTCAAATAATTCCTATGGCTTTGGCTACTTTAACCTCCCCGACCACGATTTTTTCTTTTTTAGGGATTCTCACAAAATGAAATCGATAAAGACATAGTGGGTTTTATTGTTTCTATGGTTACTTCTTAAACGGCGATGTCTTCTCTATACACCGGAGCCTTACTTCACTTCATTTAATATTTCATAAATGTTATTGGCCACTTGTATAGTTCATATCACACTGTTTAGCTCTACTTATGAATTATCCAGTAAGAGGTCTTTCACTATAAGATCTGCCTATACAGTAACGGTATTTAATTCTGAAATTTAGTTGGGCAGTTGACCCTCGTAGTCCGTTCTTGATCGAATGATAACTTTATTTTTATATTTTTTTTTAATTTCAATAAGATTTTCTCCGCTTAATGGATAACAATTTCCTACCAATGGAGCATTTTTTCTCATCTTAAATTCAGGCGATTGGATTTGCACCAGTGGAAACCATAAATTTTATACATAATAGATGGATCAATTTACTTATTTTTAGATAGTTAAGCAGATAGTAAATAGAGTTCCTTATTCCATTCTATCTTATTCACTGGACTAATCATTCATACTAGAAGCGGCTTCTTGGTTTTTTGTATAAGCTCATGATCTAAACGAGTCGCACATACACCCTAGTACATGTTTCTCGATGCTGAGGACATACCCCAAGAGCGGAGGATTTTGTTACATTTCGAATGGGCTGTCTTGTATTTCTAATAAGTTGTTTAATAGTTAGCATGTTGAATCATATACATAATTGGCTGGTTTGATTGATCCTAACCGGATGATCATGAATTTTTTTTGGTTTCTTTAAATAAAATAGTTAAACTCGGAGCTAAAATATTAAATCGCGGATTCCTTTTTTTCATTCAACTGCTACAAGATCAATAATTCCATAAGCTTGGGCTTCTGTTGCTAAAATAAAAACGTCTATTTCCATGTCTTCAGATACAATCCATAATGGTTTGCCCGTCCTTTGTAATAAACCCCTGTGAGGGTTTCGCGGAGTTTGAGCAGTTCTTCTACTTCCAGGACAAATTCTCCCATCTGCGTCTCATAAAAAGAACTAGCGGGTTGATGGATCATTACCCTGATGATAGAAGGTTTCTCTATCTAATTTGATGAAAGGAACATAAAAGGCGTAAAAAGAATAATAAGAAAAAGATAGAATTGAACAACCGTACGGGAATTGTCTTTTGTGCATTGCATACGGCTATACAATTGAATTGATGCTTACTTTCCAGATAAAAATTGAATCTATCAACCCCAGATGAGTAAATGATCAAATTGCCACCCTTCCCTTTGGAGGAGTTCAAAAATACTATGATGGCTCCGTTGCTTTCTATTTTCAAATGGATTCTTTTTTTTTCTTTGATTCAACAATTCCAAAGTTTCTTTTTGATCCAAGCAAAAAGGGAAATTTTTGGTTTTTTCACTCTTTTTTTATAACTTAAATATTGTTAAAATATTGTTAAAAGCCCTTCGGTGTGAAAGCAACCAAGTTTGTAATGCTAAATTGGACTTCCGATAAATAAGATAAAATCAGAAATATCTTTTATCTCATACTACTCTCTCGATACAAAATCGAATCTTTTGAAAAAAAATACAAAAAATTTTCATATCGAATTCGAAGTGTCATGCTATTATTACTTAATATTCATATGGCAAAGGCATATTTTTCTTTTTTCTCTCAAATAAAAAAACCCCAATGGCGCAAAGCGTGAGGGAATGCTAGACGTTTGGTAATTTCTCCTCCAACAAGGATAAAAGATCCAATGGACGCGGCCAATCCCATGCATATTGTATGGACCTCTGGTCGCACAAATTGCATAGTATCGTAAATAGCTACCCTGGGTATTACCCATCTGCCATGAGAGTTTATAAACAAATACAGATCTTTAGTATCATCCTCGATACTGAGATGTACCATAAGACTAATAAGTTGATTCGAGATCTCGCTATCCACTTCTTGGCCTATAAAAAGTAATCTTTCTCGATAAAGTCGGTTGAGTAGGGTAAAATTGTATCCCTTAGGAACCGTACATGCACCTTTTGGTGCATACGATTCAAAAAAAATAGCAAAAAAAAGAAGCAATGTATAGATTCCAGTCCTCTTTCTTTTTTCCTATTCTTTTTCATAGCAGGGCTTTCGGACTTTTAATGAAAGGGTTTTTTCTTCGATTTTCAATAAAGATGAATTTTGATTTATTCTTTATAATTTAAATTTATAATAATAATAGAAAAACTTATTGAATTCACTTTTCATTGATATATTGTTTCGTCGAGATTCAATCCAAATCATGATGGTATTTCTTGTTCCTTAATGGGTCTCTTTCATCTTTTTAGGTTTATACTCTACTCCGAGTAAAGATCTGTCCCAATTTGATTTGCACATATATGACAAATCTTCTCACCACCATTTCTTTTTGTTATGAATTTACAATAACAAACAGGAATCCTTTAGGATACACGTAGTAATCCTAGATATATTACCAATTGGGTTTTTTCTAAACGGAGCCTGGATACTTCATTTTTTTAGTCTAACCAAAGCCAACCATAAATTATTCAAATTGATAATAGTACTATGAATTCCCCCAAACAATGCACCTAATTGCACTTCACGCTCCAATTTATGGATGATTCCATTTCTCCTTCGTGGGCAAAATAGAGGATATCTCGATCGGGGGAGAGAACGGAAAAATTCCATATGACCCAATATATCTGACAAGTCGCACTATACGTCAACCCAAGATGCATCTTCCTCTCCAGTACTACGAAAAGGTACTTTTGGAACACCAATAGGCATAAATTGAAAGAAAAAAAACTAAATGCTCTATTTCACTTTGATGTGGAAACGTAACAATGCGGTTTTATTGCCTTTCTAATTTTAAAATCGTATCTTTATCATATTTATTCTATCCATAGATTAGAAAAATTCAGAAAGAAAGATAAAAAATAAAGAAAATTTTTTACGAATAGGACCCTCTAATGATAAATTAGGATGAACACATTTACTCATAGAAAGTGGTATCAATCCACCATTGCGTATTGGTACGTATCAAGTATAGAATAAATCTGCTTCTCTTTGTTTTTATGAACATAATTCTTTCATTATTTCGAACATAATAGAATAAAAAAACCTTGTTAGGAAATAATCCACTAAACGGGGGAAGTCCGTAGGATAGTCATAGTATATTCCAATGTAATAAAGTTACGTAGTGTTAATTTTTCTTTGATAAAGGGGAATTTTACATAGGTTTGCCTTGGTATCATGTTCATACCATTGTATTGAATGATCCCGGCTGATTGCTTTCCATTCATATAATGCATACAGCTCTGGTTACTAGTTGGGCGGGCTCAATGGCTCTCTATGAATTAGCAGTTTTTGATCCTTCTGACCCCATTCTTGATCCAATGTGGAGACAGGGTATGTTCGTTATACCCTTCATGACTCGTTTAGGAATAACCAATTCGTGGGGGGGTTGGAGTATCACAGGAGGGACTGTAACGAATCCAGGGATTTGGAGTTACAAAGGTGTAGCTGGGGCACATATTGTGTTTTCTGGCTTATGCTTTTTGGCAGCTATCTGGCATGGGTCTATTGGGATCTAGAAATATTTTCTGATGAACGTACAGGAAAACCTTCTTTAGATTTGCCTAAGATCTTTGGAATTCATTTATTTCTCTCTGAGGTGGCTTGTTTTGGTTTTGGAGCATTTCATGTAACAGGCCTGTATAGTCCTGGAGTATGGGTGTCTGATCCTTATGGACTATCGGGAAAAGTGCAACCTGTAAATCCATCGTGGGGCATGGAAGGTTTTGATCCTTTTGTTCCGGGTGGAATGGCTTCTCATCATATTGTAGTAGGTACATTGGGCATATTAGCGGGTCTATTCCTGTTAGATTGTATACTAAAAGTCTACCTTTTTGTATGAACAATGTTTTGATAATATTTGAAATGAGAATCATGTGATCAAACACTTACAATTAAATTATTGCAAAAGTCCATTTACTTTATACTATAGATAATGTGGTGTATGGCGTCACACGGAAGATCATATTATGGGCTCCTTATAAAGTATAAACATATATTCATAACTGAAATAGATGGGGACTATCTATCGGTACGGTTGTAGTGTGATTTCGCATTAGTCTGTCTTGACTATAAAATTGCACTAGTACACTTTGTGTGTATTGAATAGGACCGCCGTTGAGATCGTTCGCTTTATACTGACTATATAATAGAACTTGATCTCTGTTATAATGGATGTTCGTATTCTTAATCCCTATATAATAACCTCGACACGTAAGCAAGTATTTATTTTCTTGATTCATCAATGGCTGAGATTTAATTATTAAATCAATATGCTCGATGAGTTAGGAGATGGTGTTGTCTCTATGGTATGCTGTTGATTGTAGAAGGAATCCGTGTCTTAACGGAATTGGTTGATGATGTCCCCTTGAGGAGCTCATAATGATTATCATATAAACCCTACAGGTGGATTTATTCCGGCATGATAATAAGGTTGAGTGGTACTACTCTAGGTAAATATATTAATTAATGGAGTTGTCAGTAACTTAATTAATTAATGGGCATTGAATCTTAAACACGGGGAGATTAACGGACTCATAATAAGAAGGAGTCAATAACGTAATTTGGGATTAGGGTGGCAGTGCAATAATATTTTTTTAGTGGACTAATTTATTATTATTGGACTTAAGTATAAGTTTTGGGCTAAACTTGGATGCTTAAGCCCAATGGGAGACCCAAATCCTAATTTCTCCTCCTGGTCCCTGTTGTAGCCTATATAATAGTCAATCTCACCAGTCTGGAGATATTCTACAAATGCCTAACACCATGAATTAAGGATATTGACTGAATAATGAGATCATCTTGTAGATCGTTGCCCACACAACGTCATGACATGGCTTAGGAATACAACAGAAGATCGGAAGGTTATTTGCTGTTTCTGTTCGTCAACTTCCACGATTCTTCTAAAATTGTGTGTAAGTCCAAATTTTACTTGTGATATACTGTTGGAAAGTCACGCAAAAGAGGATCGTTTTGGCGCATAGATCACTCAAATCGGAGATCGGATAAGGAAGTTATGCCCAAAGTCGTGAGGCTGCGCAGGGTGCCAGCGAGAATCTTTCTTCTTCAACATACCCTGGTGAAAGGTAATACGTTTCTATGATTTCTTGCTTCCGCTAATTTAGAAATGCATGGAACCCTAATGGTTCATGTTAATCAAAAGATCCAAATGCCAATAATTGGTATCAGTGCGTAGGTTATATGGCTAAACGCGACACGTTAGGCTTAGGGTTTGAGTGGATTATGTGATATTAGGGTTTAGGGTTTTATTGCTTGAACTTGTTGAAACCCTAATTGCACACATCACACGCTCTACACCATACATATCACGACGTGTAAAAGTCCTGCCCGGCTACAGCAGAACGGTGAAAGGTGGCGCCCAGTGGCTGTCAATTTGTACGACGGAGAACGCGATGACACATTATCATGGGTTGTGGCCGGCAATGAAAGTCGCGAACCGCGACTGGACACGGTTGGCAGGTGCAGGGTGGAGTGATGCCACTGGTATGGCTGTCTTGAACAGCAGTACAACAGCACTGGATGGTCGATAATCGATCAAAGGAATGGCTCGTCATCAAGGCTGGACAGCAACGATGAACAACATCATACATCACGGCGATGATGGAGAGATGACAAAGGTGCTCTATAGACGGCATTTCATGGGCCTGAAGGAGTTTCCGAACGAGTCTCATGGAGTTTCGGGCGAGCCCAGATGATTTCCGATCGGGTCTGTGGAATTTCAGGTCGAGTCTGCGATGAGTTCGAACAAGTCAGCAATTTTTCCAGGCGAGTCTGCTGTGAGTTCCGAGCAGGTCAGTGTACTTTCCAGGCAGGTCTCTTTCACGTGCTGGGCTGGACGAAGGCTGGATAATGCTGATGCAGTGTTGCAGGCATGCGCTCTGAGGAATGATCGTTGCTGATCATCAGCTTGATCAACGGCGTGCATGGTGCCTGTGCTGCACATCGTCGGCAGCAGTCTTATGTGGCGGTAGGATGTCAGAAATGGCATTTTGGTAAAGCGCGATTGATCAGAAACCGGTCGAGTCCCCTACAACTTCCGATCGAGTCTCGCCACGTTCCGAGCAGGTCCCTGCTGTATTCCGACCGATCATCACAGAATTTCTGATTGGGTCTCCACCGATTCTGGTCGGGTCTGTTTGTGAGGCAGCACACGTCGGCGAGTTGAAAGCTGGCTGCGATGGTCATTCATGGCTGCAGGCACGACAAAGCATGGTAGGGTAAGAAGCTCCGACGGGATGCACTCACGTGTAGGAGCACCAGTCGGCGTGACAGTGCTGTTCGGGGCTGTCGTCGGAACTCGGAACATACGGCACTGGTGGCACAATCCAGCGGGCAGACATCGGGGCTGAGCATCAGCGACGACTGGTAGCTGCTGTCGGCGTGGAGCTGGCAGTGGACGGAATGGTTCGAGGGTAATCTGATGGCTGAGCAATGGGGTTCCAGCGAATGGCAGTTCTCCGGCGGCTGTAGTATGGCTGGAGAGGCGCTGATATTCTTTGCAGTTTCCGGTTTGCAACGTGAGGGATGTGGCTTGGGGCACAATAATGCTTACTTCATGTGCAATTCATTGATTAGTTGGTTGGTTTGTTGCCAAGTCAACCCAATTTGGATATTTTTTTTATTCCTTATATATAATTGTTATAATTGTTTTATTTGTCAATTATTGTTATATATTTGTATGACATGTGCTGATTTACTGTCGTAATAATAGTATGTTTATTTGCATTATTATATCTGTTATATTGTGTGCATGCAAAAATCCTCTTGTTATATAACTAAGTGAGAGAGGGATTGGCCAAGATCCTGCGGCCTCCATTATTGATTTATTGTGTGATGCAAGTAAGCTTATAAGTCAGCTATAGTGTCTTCCTCCCCAATGGATAAGTTTTATTTGTGGATCACTGGAATAAATTTCATTAAATAATTATTATTTGTAATGTGATGCAAATAAGCTTACGAGTCCGCTATAGTGTCTTCCTCCCCAACGGATGAGTTTTATTTGCGGATCACTGGTACAAATTAATAATTGATAATTATAGGAAACTATTTGAGGGCGTGTGGACTTCTCCAACTGTAAGGAACACAAACTTGGATAACGTACTTGGATCAAATAATGGTATACACTTAGGTGCAATTAATATGTATCCTCCCCAACGGAGTCACTGCTATTAAATTTCATGGCTAAAGGACAACCGACTATTAGTCATTAAGTCATAAGGTTAATTATGACTATGGAGTTAATGGGTAAAACCTTATTTTTTGCGAATGTTCGAGTTTGTATACGTCCACACAAACGTGGCATGCAAATTCACGGTGCTTAAGGTGTCGGTGAATTTATTTTATATTGTTTATTGAGAGAATCAATATAAAGTTTAAATTCAAAGAGTTTGATCATCGTATTTATTTACTTGATTATCTGAATTTTCGAATAGTTTATATCACTTATTATTAACTAAAAGAAAACATATTTACTGGTCCAAAATAAATGATTAGAAAAAAATCTTGGTTTTAATTCTTACTGCTTAGGAAATTAAATGTGTTCTCACTAAGTTTGCTCTTTATTACCTATTAAACTCTCTTGTGAAGAGATGAGAGAGAGGTTCATAGAAATATGATGGTCAACCTCATGTCGCTCTTCCGATACTTGAGTAAATTAGAAAGGCAAGAGGTCATGGTTGACTTGACGAAAGTATTGGAAATACTTGGAGTTGAAATTGAAGGGGAAACCCGAGTCAATTTTATTTTTGCCTAGTTGTTTTGAGCAAGTTTCACCTGAATTACAAGAGGTTGTATACGGTGGGAAACTTCTGACAAAACGTGTAGCGAAGGAAAGCCTTTTTCATCAAGGAGTGAACAAGGTTAGTATCTTATTCACTAATTGTTGAAGCATGATTAGTGATGGCGTTTACTGACACGTTGTGTGTAGATATTGGAATCATTATATGTCTCCAACTAAGTGAGGATGAGATTACTGTATACATGGGTAATACTACGAAAGTAGTGGCTATTGCAGTGGGAGTTATTTATCTATCTTAAGATAGGAATAAACGTTTGATTTTGAGGAATTGTCTTTATGTACGTTTTTCATAAAAAGAATTTCATTTCGCTTTCTATGTAGCTATAAACTGTTGTGGTATGTTGGTGATAATTCTTATACTCTTAAATCATGTTTATCCCATGGATGCAACACAATAGTAATTAATATCACATCTTCTAATTTTAGTAAGAGAAAGGAACCTTCGGAGATGAACTAAACATACCTTTTGGCATCTAAGACTAGATCATTTTACTTAAGTACGATTTGAAAGTTGATAGCCGATGAACTGTAAGGTTTATTAGAAGTGGAAACTATCGAACTTGTGAGTCTTACTTGAAAGTTAAAATGATAAATTGCCTCTACAAGGCAAAGGGGATAGAGCCTTGTAAAGATATGTTGGAGTTGGTTCATTCTGGTTAAGCGATCCTAAGATTATCCTGTCGAGAGGTGGTTATGAATATTTGATGATTATTCTAGAAACAAGATATATTTATTTGATACACTGCAAGTTTGAGTACTATGACTGATTCAAGAAGTGCATGGCCGATGCGGAGAAGCGTCATGAAAATATATCAAGTCACTGTGATCCGATCGTAGTGGCGAGCATCTCTTAGGATAGTTTAGGAGCTGTTAATCAGAGAATGAGAGTGAATTTCAAGTAGACTACACCGGGCAAAATCCAGCTGAATGGTGTGGCGGAAAGAAGGAATAAAACTCTTATGATAATGGTTAGATAAATGATGAGTTATTTGGAATTAATAAATTCATTTTATGGTTAAGCCCTAGTAACAACATATTACATTGATGTTTGTGGGATATCCTGTAAAAATGAACGATGATTTATTTAATAGTCCAAAAGATCAAGAGAATGTTTGTTAACGCGAACACTAGATTTTGGAATAGGACAATATAATAAATCACAAACCTATGTATAAGTTGTTCTAAAGGAAGTGAGAAGGAAAACACATAGTATAGTTCCAATACTACAAGAGGATATTCCATAAGTAAACTGCATCGCATGTCACATCTGATACACAATTGCATGTAGTGTCTTTTCGTAGTGGAAGGGTTGTTTTACAACACGATAGTTTTTATGTTTTGGGAGAGTCGTGAGACTTGGTCCCTAGTAAACATGAAATCGTCCCATGGAAATATGACGAAGAACTACAAGATCGAAATGCGAAATCTTGTAAGTTGCAATGAATTTGAAATAAAATCTATGGATTTTAAATAAATTTGGGAGATTGTAGGACCACTAAATGGTGTAAAAATCGTTGGAAGTGGTCATACAAAATAAAAGAGGATCATACAGTGTAGATCTAGGCTCTTTTATCTGTTGCTGCTCATTTTGATTATGAGGTACAACAAATAGATGTCAAGACAGAATTCCTGATTGGAAGTCTTGAAGAAAACATCTATGTGAAGCCAGAGTGATTCATTGCATAGAGCTAAGAGCATTTTGTGTGTAAGCTTAAAAGTGTCTATCGATGGACTAAAGCAAGTTTCAATATTATGGAACATCCATTTTTTCTGAGGAAATCCAGTCATATGGATTTAATCAATGCTCGAATGAATCCTGTGTATTGAAAAGAGTGACGAAAATATGGTGATATTTCTTGTATGTACGTAGATGGTATCTTGCTCGTTGGAGACAATGAAAGAGTATTGTCGGGCGTATGGATATGGTTAATAAAGCAGTATGAAATGAAGGACTTAAGAAAAGTAAAATATATCCTTGTGATCATGGTGATAATGATCACAAGAAAGGATGTTTTACTTATCTCAAGCTTCGAATAAATGATACAATCCTTACTCGTTTTAACATGTGACTTTATCTAAGTATTTGTGTCTTAAGACACAAAAGAAGATAAAATAGATAAAGGCAGTTCCTTATGCTTCGACAATAAGGAAGCTTAATCTATGGAATGCTATGCACGAGATTGGATACCTGTTTTGCCAATGGCATAATCAGTGGGTATCAAGGTAACTCGGAACAAGAATATTGAATTATGATAAGACATATTTGAAGTGCCTTAAGAGGACTGAAAATTATATATAAGCTTACCAGAATGATTCATTACTTTTTTACGGTTACTTAGATTTGGATTTTCAAATCATGGGGACAGCAGAAAATCCACATCAAGGTATGTGTTTAATGGAAGTAGATCCATACTATGGAGGAGTGTCATATAGAAATATATTTCGGACTCCACCATGGAAAAATGATAATATTGGAGCCTTGTGGCAACCAAAGTATCGGCATGGTTCTAGAAACTTAATAGTGGACTTAGATATGATTCTGAGTTTGCCCAAGGTTATCACAATTTATTGTGATAATAATGGTGCAAACTTGAAGAAATTACGAGCTCATAAGGGAATTAAACACATTGATAGCTAGTACTACCTGATGCGAGAAATCGTATAATGAGGGGAATGTTGTTGTCGCCTAGATTGCATCGGATGATAACCTAGTAAATCCATTTACAAGGACGTTATGTCGAAAGCTTTTGTTGGTCAAGTAGTGGAAGTGGGAATCAGATGTACGGCAGCGAATATTGCAACATAGTCTTTTAGTATAAGTGGGAGATTATTGAATTGTATACTAAAAGTCTATCTTTTTGTATGAACAATATTTTGATAATATTTGTAATGAGAACTATGTGATCAAACGTTTGCAATTAAATTATTGCAAAAGTTTATTTACTTTATACTGTAGATAATATGGTGTGCGGCATCACATGGAAGATCATATTATCGGCTCCTTATAAATTATAAAGTGATATTTACAATCGAGATAGATGGGGACTATCTATCGGTATGGTTGTAGTGTGATTTTGCATTAGTCTGTCTTGACTATAAAATTGCACTAGGGCACTTTATGTGTATTGAATAATGTTGGATTGTATACTAAAAGTCTAGCTTTAGTATGAACAATGTTTTAACAATTTATTTGAAATGAGAATCAATGATCAAATGATTGCGTCTTATAATTTATATATGTCTAATGCAATAATCCACTTACTTTACACTGTAGATAATATGTTGTGCAACAAAATGCGAAAGATCAAATTATTGGTTTCCTTATAAAGTATAAACAGATGCTCACAACCGAGATAGATGGGGACTCTCTATCAGGATGGTTGTAGTGTGATTTGGTATTAGTTTGTCTTGACTATAGAATCACATTAGTGCACTTTGTGTGTATTGAGCAGGACCGCTTGAGATCGTTCAATTTATATTGACTATTTAGGAGAACTTGATCTCTGTTATTATGGATGTTCGTACTCTTAATCCCTATACAATAACCTCGACACGTAAGATATTATGTATTTCTTTGATTCATCAATGGGTGAAATTTACATGTAATTAAATTAATAAATTCGGTGAGTTGGGAAATAGTACTGTCTCTATGGTGTGTTGTTGATTGTAGAAGGTATCCGTGTCCTATTAAATAGGTTGATGATGTCCCCTTGAAGAACTCATAAGGATTATCATGTAAACCCTTCAGGTGGATTTATTCCGACATGATAATGAGGTTGAGTGGTACTACTCTTCGATGAGATATTAATTAATGGAGTTGTTGATTAGTCATTTTGTAGTTTGGATGACCAATTCAATAATTTATCGAACCACATGGAGGTAGGCGCTAGTGCTCAAGCGAACTCACGTTTCTTGTAATTTTATAGAGACGAATCATCAAAAGGGTTATTGATCAAACAAACAAGTAAATTGTAATCAATGCAAGTAAACAAGCAATGATCAAGCTCACAAGATAAATGGATGAAATGTGGTTTACCAAATTAAGCAAAAGTGAGATTAACAATAATTAAGAAGTGGAAATCCTAGGATACATGCATCATATTCATATGAATCATGGGCTTAAGATTAAGGGTCAACACTAAGTTCACCTAGACTCCCTCTCGAGATGAATAGGATATCGATTCGTTTAAGAATCCCAACATAACTCAATGGATTGGTTCTTACTCAAATAATTCCAACAAGGTACTAAGCTTAAATAAGAGTCCCTTCACACGATTAATCAACCTCTTGATCAAACCAATCGGATGTCCTACCAAAGGGTTCTAAATCCTTAAGGGCATCTCTATCTCTTTAAGATCTATAATGAACATGATGTGTATGACAAGATGATTCAATTAATTATCCTAAATATGTCTATTAACTAATTTGACCATAAAAATGGCAAGAAAATGCTAACTTCAAGGAGTTCTTGACCTAGCTCACGGAGTAGAATCATCTCTGCACTGTTTTTTTATTGACTCTATGGCGCAAGCTTTGTAGCAGTTATATACTTGGAAAAACATGTTCTCCATCTATATACTCATGTATAATAAATAAATTGACCATAAAAATGGCAAGAAAATGCTCACATTAAGGAGTCCTTGACCTGGCTCACGGAGTAGAATTATCTCTGCACTTTGACTTTTTAGTAACTCTATGACGCAAGCTTCCTAGCATTTTTATACTCAGAAAACATGTTCTCCAACTATATTCTCTTGTCTAATAACTAATTTGACCATAAAATGGTAATAAAATGCTCATTTCAAGGAGTTCTTGACCTGGCTCACGGAGTTGAATATGCTCTGCGCTGTGAGTTTTTAGTGACTATACGGTGCAAGTTTCTAGCATTTGTATAATCTTAAAATATGTCCTCCAACTATATTCTCATGTCTAATAATTAATTTGACCATAAAAATGGCAAGAAAATGCTCACTTCAAGGAGTTCTTGACTTGGCTCACGGAGCAGAATCATCTCTGCACTTTGACTTTTTAATGACTCTTTAGTGCAAGATTTCTATAGTTTTTATACTCTGAAAACATATTCTCCAACTATATTCTCATGTCTAATAACTAATTTGACCATAAAAATGGTAAGAAAATGCTCACTTCAAGGAGTTCTTGACCTGGCTCACGGAGTAGAATCAGCTCTGCACTTTGACTTTTTGGTGACTCTATGGCGCAAGCTTCCTAGTATTTTTATACTCTAAAACATATTCTCCAACTATTTTCTCATGTCTAATAACTAATTTGACCATAAAAATGGCAAGAAAATGATCACTTCAAATAGTTCTTGACCTGGCTCACGAAGTATAATCAGTTTTGCACTTTGACTTTTTAGTGACTCTATGGCGCAAGCTTCCAACCATTTTTATACTCTGAAAACTTGTTCTCGAACTATATTCTCATGTCTAATAACTAGTTTGAACATAAAAATGGCAAGAAAATGCTCACTTCAAGGAGTTCTTGACCTGGCTCACTGAGTAGAATCTGCTCTGCACAATGAATTTTTAGTGACTCTACGGTGCATGCTTCCTAGCATTTTTATACTCTGAAAATATGCTCTCCAACTATACTCTCATGTTTAATAACTAATTTGACCTTAAAAATGGCAAGAAAATGCTCACTTCAAGGACTTCTTGACCTAGCTAAATGAGTAGAATCAGCTCTGCACTTTGACTTTTTAGTAACTCTAAGGCACAAGCTTTCTAGCATTTTTATACTCGAAAACATGTTCTCCAACTATATTCTCATGACTAATAACTGATTTGACCATAAAAATGGCAAGAAAATGCTCAGTTCAAGTAGTTCTTGACCTGGCTAACGGAGTAGAATCAGCTCTGCAATGTTAGTTTTTAGTGACTCTATGGTGCAAGATTCGTAGTAGTTATATACTCTAAAAATATGTTATCTAACAATATTCGCAAGTGTAATAACTAATTTGACCATAAAAATGGAAAGAAAATGCTCACTTCAAGGACTTCTTGACCTGGCTAAAGAATAGAATCGGCTCTGCACTTTGACTTTTTAGTGACTCTATGGCGCAAGGTACCTAGCATTATTATACTCTAAAAACATGTTCTCCAACTATATTCTCATGTCTAATAACTAATTTAACCATAAAAATGGCAAGAAAATGCTCACTTCGAGGAGTTCTTGACCTGGCTCACGGAGTATAATCTGTTCTGGACTTTGACTTTTTAATGACTCTATGGAGCAAACTTCCTAGCATTTTTAATCTCTGAAAACATGTTCTCCAACTATATTCTCATGTCTAATAACTAATTTGACCATAAAAATGGCAAGAAAATGCTCACATCAAGGAGTTCTTGACCTGGCTCACGGAGTAGAATTTGCTCTGCACTATGAGTTTTTAATGACTCAGCGGTGCAAGTTGTCTAGCATTTTTATACTCTGAAAACATGTTGTCCAACTATATTCTTATGTCTAATAACTAATTTGACCGTAAAAATGGAAAGAAAATGCTCACTTCAAGGAGTTCTTGACTTGGCTCACGGAGTATAATCAGTTCTGCACTGAGTTTTTAGTGACTCTATGGTGCAAGATTCGTAGCAATTATATACTCTATAAACATGTTATCCAACAATATTCACAAGGCTAATGTCTAATTTGACCATAAAAATGGAATGAAAATGCTCACTTCAAGGACTTCTTGACCTTGCTAACGGAGTTGAATAAGCTCTGCACTTTGACTTTTTAGTGATTCTATGGTGCAAGCTTCCTAGCATTTTTATACTCTGAACACATGTTCTCCAACTATATTCTCGTGTCTTATAACTAATTTGACCATAAAAATAGCTAGAAAATGATCACTTCAAAGAGTTCTTGACCTGGCTCACGGAGTAGAATCAGTTCTAGACTTTTTAGTGACTCTATGGCGCAATCTTCCTACCATTTTTATACTCTGAAAACATGTTCTCGAACTATATTCTCATGTCTAATAACTAATTTGACCATAAAAATGGCAAGAAAATGCTCTTTCATCTGCTTGGATAACTCATCATGATTTGAATCTATTTTTGCTTCCAAATGATCCACCCTTACATAATTCCTAGCTATATAATGGTTCACCATATCCTCCAAACCAGGTTTTCCTTCTTCGATCTTAGTACCAGGATCAACACCAATAGGCGGTTCTATTGCTGCATTCGGACTCCTTTGTTTTTGATAATTACTCGGGGGACCACGGTTGTTGTAGTTCCCTTGATAATTCCTGTTTCCTTGATTTAGATACCTAGTTCCTTGAATACTTTGTCCCATGGCATAGTTTGCCTCTACTAGTTCCTCTTAAATCGATCCCTCTTCACCAACATCCTGCTGCTGCATCATTGGTAATTTCTGTGACAACTCCATAATCTGCTTCTACTGAGATTCAAGTGGCTTGTTGATATTAACCAAACTAGAGAAGATCTCATCTTCTCTACTCGACTTTACCATAGTGTGTTCAACCTGCGCTAGGTGCCCCTAACTCTATCAGTAGGTCAATCTCTTGAATTCATCGAAATATCCTCAAAGAGCTTCTCGGCCTCAACGCGTGTCTTAGTAAGTAATGCTCCACTTGATGACTCGTCAAGTAGAACACAAGAATCATAATCCAACATGTTGTAGAATACACTGATGTATTGATCTTTTGATAATCCATGCTATGGACACCTTCGAAGCATGTCCTTGAATCTATCTCAAGCCTCATGGAACTTTTCTCCTTGATTGATCACAAATTGGTGAATATCTTGTTTCATCTTAAACACCTTTGAAGGTGGCATGTATCTCTCCAAGAATTTCATCTTTAGCTGGTCCCATGTAGTGCAATCAGCAGCACTAATAGTGTCATACCAATCTCTCGCTCTTTCAGTAGAGAGAATTTAAACAAGACGATCCTCCTTGCATCCTCATGATTTCCTACACTCTTTTGTGCACTAGCATAACCAAGGAACTTATTAGATGCTGTTGAGGATCTTCAAAGGTACCCCTAGTGAAAGGAATCCTTTCTACTATGCTGATAAAAGCGGGTTAAAGATCAAAATTAGGATCTACTCCACGCGCTCCTAACAGCCCCAAATTGTCCACTTCGTTGTTCTTAAAGACTTCACGGATGGCAACATTGTCCGGATTTGGCCTATATTGGGCCATGTTGACTGCTTCTGCTTCCGACTTGTCTTCGGTTGTAACTTCAATTGTTTTCGAGTTCGGTACTTCAACTTCAACTTCAACTTCTAGATCAAGAGTCTCGGTTGCTTCCACGTTCTTGTTCTTCTTGTTCTTTGCTTTTCTTCCTTGATGACGCTCTAATTTTCGGATGAAAAGGCTCTAATGTTGCTCCCTTTGTCCTAGTGTGCATACACCTAAGAAAAATTAAACGTTAGAAAACAAAAACAAGTATGGAGTAGTAGTTTCAATTAAGATAGAAATAATAAATTGATAATGACCACTGTCACCAACAACGATGCCAAAAACTTGATGGACGTTTTCTTAACACACAATTAATCCTCAAGTATAAAGGATCTAACTGTAGCTTAGGTAAGTGACCAAATTAAATTATCGAACCCAAAAAATGGATGATTATTAATTTATTATTATCTAAATTAATCAAAACTAATGTTTGGCAATTTATTTGGAGAATTATTATTAATCTACTAAACAAATAATTAAATAACAGATTAAATAAGAAAATAATATAGAATAATAGAGAGTTGAACAAGTGAGAAAATAGTTAGCTCTTCGGGCCATCCAGTTTCACTCATTAATTTCCCTTCCATATATTAATATCCAACTCTGCCTTGTGGAATATGGACGCATCACTAAGCCATGCAAATCTACTCTATAGACACAAGTAAATAAGTGTGTAACACGTGTGAATTACCTCAGAGCAAGAACATAACTTCATCCCCCTTTCTAGGTACTATCAGTTCAATTATTTCATGTGCACCAAGTACTCTAACCCGGTATGATCTCCCTTTATATGCACTATGAAAGTATTCTCTTTATCCTACTTGTCAACCCGAATTAGATTTAATTAACAAGTATTTATATATGATAGTTCTAATGAAGTTTCGAAGTCCCCTCACTTAGAATCATAACATGAAATCCAATTCAGCAGTGAACGTGCTCAATCAATAACCAAGATATATATTCAGGCTCTATGTAATAGTTAATGATGCACAAAACGACTCTGAATATGGATTAAAAATGCATAGTCATATATAAAATAAACCACAAGTAGTATTGTACGGAGTATATACACGAAAGTTCAATTAACTAGTAAAACCTTCGTAAACCCTAGAACTATCAAAGTGGTTCTAGCACATGATACTTCGAAGAACGTTTATGGTGATTCGATAGATCTTACCCATAATCTTTGAAAATTACAAGAAATATTAAGATGTGAAATAAACCCTATATGTGGGTGTCGTCGCTTCTCGCTCCATCTTGAATCTTCACTTGGTTCTCACTTGATTCGCTGCACGAATCTCTCTCTACAGCTTCGATGGATGGAGTTAGGGTTGGGATGTGGTGTAGGATGGATGTGGAATCTAATTCTCTTCTTCATGTGATCTACATCCCTTTTTATACTTGTAAATTGTCCTTACGGACCTTTACTTGGCTTTTCTTAGAAAATACGCACATACACGCACTGGAGATACGAAATTACTAAAAATAAAACTTCGTGTCCCCGTTCGACCAGAATGAGCGAGGTCGAGCGGGACCAACCTTGGTCGAGCGGCATCTCTGTAAGCTAAAACTCTGTATAGTATTTCGCTCGACCAAATCTGATGTTGCTCGACCAAAATGACTTGGCCAAGCGGCTCCTCCCGTGGTCGAGCAGTACCCCGAAAACTGTGTTTTCCGATTCTAAGCACTTTTGACCTATTTTCCTATATGAATATGCTCAAATAGCCTCCGTAGCATCTGATTCGTGGCTTTGCCATAAACATCACGATTTGTCTCGCTTATAGACCAAATCGTCCTCAATTTCCACATAAATCAGAGCTCAAAATACTTGAATTCTCAGTCTCATCACCCCTGAGTTAAACGAGTACTTTGGTTGTCCAAGAGAGAAGATAGAGTCATATACTCATATGTGGAGAGGTATAGCAAGCAAAGGTGGTGGCTCAATCTGATAAATGATGGAGACGCGCAGCAGCAAGCATATTAAACTAGCTCGTCCAAAGGAACTACCATACGGAATCCTATCATGAGATATTTGGAGAATATTCTATCAAACACCATGTTTGGCAGATCGGAGAGTGGTTTTGCAGTGAAGAGGGAGTTGCACATCATGTACTGTTTGTACTATCACTACTATGGGTTTGAGTTTAACATTGCAGTAGAGTTTCATTTAGCACGCAGAAAGGGTCCCCAAGAGACGAGCTCATCAGCGAGTTATGATTGGAGAGATGATTACTATGATAGCTCAGGGGCTTGGACTCGATTTTGGTGAGAGGCATCCAATAGTTAGTAAGGGGTTGAATGCCCCTACACTCATGAGGATGGATTTCCTAGCGCAAGTTGGACAGGATTAATGTTTCAAGCAGGATAAAGGCAGCCCATTCCCTCTCCAGGCACATGGGTTGACGACCGTCTTTGGTCATAGAGTGGCTGAGAATTTGAGCATGGCTAGTGCTCGGCATTCAGACGTAGTGAGAGCTTTCTACTAAGCAAACCGTGAGTTTGTCGAGGCAGTTCTACAAAAGATGAATAATGTGGTAGATGAGGATTTAGAGGAGTTGAGAGCCGAGGGTGTGCCCACGGACTTAGGTGATGACGAAGAAGAGGCAGAAGAGCATCAGGTGGAGTTCGAGGAGGACGCTCCGGATCCACCACAATTTGAAGAAGAGAAGGAGTTCGATAAGGCATCTAGGGGAAGTCACGGAGGACAGTTGAGGTAGAATATCCTCGCAGAAGACGTTAGAGATATCTGGTAGACCCAGCAGGAGTATAGAATACAGATCTGAGATTTACAGGCCGGACAGCTTCGGATGGATCATAATTTTGAGGAGGCTCTATTGGATTGTATACAAAAAGTCTACCTTTTTGTATGAACAATGTTTAAACAATTTATTTGAAATGAGAATCATATGATCAAATGATTGCATCTTATAATTTATTTATATGCACGATGCAATAGTCCACTTACTTTATACTATGGATAATATGTTGTGCGACAACACGCAGAAGATCATATTATCAGTTTTCTTATAAAGTATAAACAGATGCTCACAACTGAGATAGACGAGGACTCTCTATCGGGATGGTTGTAGTGTGGTTTGGTATTAACTTGTCTTGGCTATAAAAACACACTAGTGCACTTTGTGTGTATTGAGCAGGACCGCTTGAGATCGTTCAACTTATACTGACTTATAGAAAAACTTGATCTCTGTTATTATGGATGTTCGTGCTCTTAATCCCTATACAATAACCTCGACACGTAGGGCAGTATGTATTTCTTTGATTCATCAATGGGTGAGATTTACATGTAATTAAATCAATAAACTCTGTGAGTTGGGAAATAGTGATGTATCTATGGTGTGCTGTTGATTGTAGAAGGAATCTGTGTCTGTCATAGGTTGATAATGTCCCCTTAAGGAGCTCATAAGGATTATTATGTAAACCCTGCAGGTGGATTTATTTTAGCATGATAATGAGGTTGAGTGGTACTACTCTCGAATGAGATATTAATTAATGGAGCTGTCAGTAACTTAATTAATTAATGGACATTGTATATCTTAAACATGGGGAGACTAATGGGCTTATAATAAGAAGGAGCCCAAAACGTAATTTTGAGATTGGAAAGGCAGTGCAGTAATAATATTTTAGTGGACTATATTATTATTATTGGGCTTAAGTATAAGTTTTGGGCTAAGCTTGGATACTTAAGCCCAATGGAGGCCCAACACAATTTCTCCTCCTGGTCCCTGCTGTAGCCCACATATATAAGTTATCTCAGCTCCCTGGAACCCGATGATGGTCGCCACTTTCAGCGTGAAATAGGAGAGAGGAGCAGATTGAGAGAATCCTGAAGATTGTTGCCCACACAACATCAGGATTAGACTTTGGGAATACAGCAGAAGATCGGAAGGTCGTTTACTGCTGCTGCTGATCATCCTCTACATCAACCCTGGTGAAAGGTAATATGATTCTACTCATTTGCTTCTGCTGCAGTAGAATTGTATGGAACCCTAACGGTTCACGTTAACCAAACGATCGAACGCCAACAGGCTCGTCGTCACATCTCCAACATTGAGGAGATGACGATGATGATGTTCAACATGCAGTTCCTAAGAGCTAATCGTGCCTACATGCATGGGAGCCTTATCAGCCACCTTCGCCTCCACAGCCTTGAGAGTTTGCTTTTCATTATTTCATCATGTTCATTAGCTTATCTAGACTTGATTTGATTGTTGTAGACTAGCATTGTACTTCTTGATTGTTTTGTACTTGGGAGGTTTTACTTTTTGGATTTATTTTAAGATTTATGTTATTTTACTTCCTTTTATTTTTGGTATTTTAGTTTTCTTTTCATATTTGAATGTGATGGGGATTTTGAGCTTACATATTTATGAATGTTGAGATTTGTGCTTTATTTTCTTATGGTGGATGGATTTTGGTTATGCATGATATATGTTGTTGTAATGTTTCTTGTTTGATGAGTCTTTTCTCATGTGTTCTGTTTGTATTTTATTCTTGTATAGGAATGTTTGGTGGTTTGTTTTGGGATGTTGTAAATTATTTTTTGAATGATGATTTGTTGTTTATGATGAGTGATGACAAGAATGTTGAGGATCTATACTATTTGAAATTGTGACGCGTATTACATAACTGTTCAATTTTGAGAAGTATGAAGGTGTAGTGGGTTTCTTTGGGTCCAAGCAAAAGTTTGTGAGAATTGAGCATCAGCAGTGCCTCCACAGTAGTTCTTTACGAGAGGAGCGGTTGAGCTTAGGCAAGCTAGAATTTGCTCACGGACTTCAGGAATGAGCCCGAGTAGTAGAGATTTATGAAATGATCTTAGGTCGTCCTTGTTATTTAAAGTCATAGCCATAAAATTTCTTTACCTAAACATCATTCTTAGTAAGCCATGTTGAGCCTTTAAGCCTATATTTTGTGATTTGAGCACAATATAAGCCTTGAATACCCACTTAAGCCTTATATATATAACCTTTGTGTGGGTGATCGAAGAGATGATGGTCTACAAGGTTTGATAAAGCAAGAAAATTATGAAAAGAGCTCAAGCAAATATACATGCAACCTCAACACAAGAAAAATGAGCAAGACAATAAAAATATGCTCAAGGGAATTCAACCAAAGAGTCTATCATTACATCCAAAATAAAAGACCTTTTTTATCACTTATTGAAGCTATGGTGGCTTTTGAATGTAGTCCGTGAGAAAGCTTATGACATGTTGGGTGCAATCGGTTGTTGAGTGATGATACACTTTACCTTATAGAGTGTTAAGTGAGTTGAAATCCAATGTGATGCTTGAATCGGAAGGAACTTGATTGCCCTTTATTCTCTTAGAATTGAACTTATTAATTTTTCTTGTTATTAGTTTAATGTTGTAGGATTACTTGATATGGTTTGTAGTCTTTGTTACTTATGAAGTGTTGTTGCTTATGTTCGTTAGATCTTTTCCTAGGTGAAAATCTCTCCACTTGTTTTATCATTTTTCGTTGTTCAGGTACGAACAACACTTTAAGTTTGGGGAGTTGATCGTCACTATTTACACCTAGATTTTAGTGTCTATTTATGTGTATTTTCGTATGTTTTTATCCGATTTTTTTAACTTTTGGTGGTGTTTTGTATTATTATGGAGAAGTGTGTTATAAATTGATAAATGTGTGAAAATAAGCTTAATATTATATGTAAAACAGGTGAAAAATTGAGCAAAACGGAGTTGGGAGAATAAAAAGAAAAGTGAGGGCAGAACTCGACTCGACTCGAGCTGAGTCCTGAGCTCGAGTCGAGCAGGTGAAGAAGGCCCGAGTCGAGCTGCAGCAGTCTACCTCCAATTGGTCAATTGTACACAGCAACGAAACTTGCTCGACCTCCCCTATTGCTCGAGTTCAGAGCTCGAGTCGAGCTCCATCAGCACTTGAAATCTGCTGAGAAAACATGTCCCAACTCGAGTCAAGTTTGGCGAAAAGTTGGAATTGTGATGTGCACGTGTTCTAGAAACTTCCAGGGGTATAAATACATGTTTTAAGCGCAAATACGAGAGATATTCATTCTGGGCAATTTCCAAATCATTTTCACACACTTCCACACCATTCCTACACACACTCTCCTCCACCCATTTCCATCTCAATTCTATCCCATTATCCATCAATTTCCACAAATCTTTCCATCAATCAGCTACCCACTCCATTCCTAAAGGGAATTGAGTCATAGAAGATTGGAATGCAAGTTGAAGGAGGAGATCTACCCAAGTCAAAAAGGGAAGAGATTCATTCTTTGATTTGTAATTTCTTTGAATTGATTGCTACAATGGATTCATGTTTTCATTGTAATAGTGTTACCATTATGTTTGTTGTTGGCTAGACCTCTTGTGAGGCTAGCCACATGATGGATTAAGGTTTTCTAGATATGTAGGATGTTTAATGGTTTTATTGATATGATTTTGGAATTTCTCCTATTAATTGTGATTCTTTGATACATGTTATGAATTGTGTGGTTAAATTCTCTATGCATCATGTTAGGATGGTCATTCGAATGTTGTATATAGGTTTTAATTGAATCAACTTGTAACTTGATCATGCATGTTAGTGAGAGGAGAGGTAAGCCATATCATTCTAATGCTTAGAACACTCATAGGTAAACACTTAAGTGATTGAGTAAGAAGAAATCAACTTATGATCATAGATTATCTTGATCATAGGGATTAGGGGTACATATGTGATTGTTTCTATTCCATGATCATTGATATTTTTCCATTAGAGTCTTGCATGTCTAGAGTTTGACCTTAGTCTTGATTGTGACTAAGTCTTACATTCTCTTTGGATTGTTCCTTCACCCGTCCATACATCTTGTTACTTGATTGCTACTTGTTAATCTTTAGTCGTTACTTGTTTTTACTAGTTACTTGATAGCTTAATTGATAGTATAAAACTCAAAACCCAAATTCGATCACTCATATAAAGCATGATTAAAAACGAACACGGATACGCTCTTGATTTTACTTCTCCCATGAATTGATAATTGACTTGGTCACTCACGATATACACCTATAGAGTACACTTGCTCTCATAAAAATACACTAGTATTTCCCTTTTTTTTCTTTGTACCAACATAATAAATTAAGTTAAAAATTCGGCTCAAATTAGTAAACATATAGTTTAGCAAATTATCTAAACAAAAACTTTACATCTCAAAGTTTACAAACTCCAAAATCCAAACATTACAAGATATTTCACATACCTATTACAAACTCGCAGTAAGCGATATGGCTATTAAAATATCTGTATACAGCAACCATCACGTGTGATAAATGCTTAAATATAATTACAACAGTGAGATAGATGGACATAATGAAAGTTTGGAGTATAATGTAACAAATGCAGCACCTTGGTACTAAATCACAAATATTAACTTCTCTATAGCCAATTGGGGGCCGTCTTGGTCGGTGGCGAGTCCTTTGAAGGTTGATTTTCTACGACCTTCTCCAACGAGCGATATTGCAGCTTCACACTCTCTGCATTGTCCAAAGTCTTCACAACATACCTTGCAAGCACATTTTATACGTGAAGCAAGAAAACCAATTAACAACCCCTCGACAAAGTGATCAAAGACCAAATAAAACAACGGAAATGGGGTACAAAGGCCAATCTTCTATTTACAATGAGGTTTGAATACTAAATGCATGCACAAAGATAATCTTGAAACTTCTGGATGTGCAATAACTCCAATTTTACTATAAAACTTGAATATGAGTTATTAGATAGTCTGATATGGCATACAAACATGTAACACATGAATCAAACTATCAAAGCATCATACACCAAATTCTCCAAAGGCTGCAAGTACATAACCAAGTACCTCCATTAGAGCTCGACTCACTAAAGCTTCATGAAATTTGTTAAAACAAATGCACAAGATCAAGCATGAATCATTGGATCAAGGTCAAATTAGGCAGCTCATAAGTACAAACTAGGAAATTGAATTTGAACTTCTTACACTTTTACCTGTGATAAATATAGAAATATCTAAATAAACATACTTGACTACACACAACTATAGATATTCATGAGTGTATTGTGCTCTTGCACAATAAAAAAATCATAATATTATTAAATTGATAGATTGTTTAGTTATAAAATATTTCTTTTAGACTCAATTGCACGAGAAAGCTCAATAGCCACAACAAATTCGTTAAAGCACGAATTTCAAAGTCAAACAATCAAATTTCAGATTGACTATAACTTATTTCCGTCTCTAATTCCCAATTCTTTAGTGATCCTTCTCCCCCTCCCCAATATTTTTTTCATTCTAAACAATAGAAAATGAATTATTGCAGGCATTTGACCCCACTATAAGTTCTTTAAACATCATTGATATTGAAATCTTTCGAAGCATATGATTAATTTTATATAACCTTAAACGGAAATTTTAGAGAAAGTGAGAAAAGGGCCTTATTTCAACAACTTCTTAACTAAACTAGTATAATAATGACTTGACTTCAACATTTGCACATAGAAAGCAAGCCAAGTTTCAGAAAAATCCCAAGAAATGCTCAAAACTTTTTTCAAAGAGAATTGAACTTTCATAAGAATGTGGTCTTACCATCCATTTAAGCACTGAGTGGTGACAATAGCTTCTCGCCCCACAAAACGTTGAGGTGTTCTCTTGTTACCCTGGTACAATCATAGTTAGAGATTTCACTAATCGAGGCATGCAAATGAAAATTTTATATTCTTTGCAATACCTTTATGACAACACGATCTGTAACTGAAAATGGAAACTGAACTCCTTTCCCCCTCGGCTGATCTGTATGCACAGCATCGCCAAATATTCCCTTGTGCTAGACAAGAGGGTGAATGAAACTTAAGCAAACCATATTAAAGCGAAACCATAAGGCAACAAACTAGAAGATACGGTTCTTTATTACTAGGTTTTTATACGGATCTCCTTTCCTGACATTTTTGATACAAAGGCAGAATTTAAGACATGACAACTAACCAGGTCATATCTTTCCCTTCTTCTTTTCGACATATTGTTAACTTGCAATTCTACCTCCCTCATGAAAGCCTGGACAGCTAGCCGTAGCGCTACACACAACAAAGCCAAAGAAGTGTTAGATTTTCAAAGGGAAAACTGATACTGATTGTAAGAATCAAAATCACCATTCATTCTCTTCTCTCGATTGGCACTTTAGCAGTATGTTTAGTACAAGAAAATGATTCAATTCTTCAAAAAATAATTCAATTTTCGTTATAAAAAAAATGGAAATGATGGATACAAACACATAAACAAGACAGAACATTTACATCTAACAGAAATTTTGTGCTCCATCACAGTTAATGAGGCAAAAACTGGCAGCTAAATGTTAGTAGGTAGCAGACAAACTAATGCAGAGATTAACATTATCCAGACGCTCTGATGGAGCAGGATTTTGATAGGTGGGGGGAATTGACAGGAAAAATAATTCTCTAAAACAAAATATTTTCCCCATAAATGAAGAGAGCTTCAACTTACATAGATTTGGAGCAACCGAGTCCTCCAACACATGTTGCGAGCACGTATGGCAAGCTTTCTGAAAATGCAGTTACTAACATAAATGAAAGATCATCCACTTAATACATTAATAATGTCCATCTTAAATAAATTTGGAACTTGTATAAGCATTAAACTATGATGGAACCAAACAAATAAATCTAGAAAAATCAATTGTTTCTAGTGAGAACAAGAATTGATCAGTCAAAATAAAGGACAGAAGAAAAGGTAAGTAGGCTACTAAAAAGCACACTGCTGAGTAATATAATGTGGTAACTCCATCACCAATATGTGCTTCCCCAAATAAATCAGATATTCCCATTGCAACAAGCAACACCATGAAGTCATGAATTGCAACAGTAACATCAATAATTCATTACAGCAAAGTAGCAAGGGAAGAACATTAAATTTGGTTCCATCACAATCAAAGTATTTGAAATAGAGAAAATAACTTTACATTAATTGCATTAAAATGCATTAAAATATATGATCTTTTTCTCTTTTCTCAATATAATCACAAACTTTTTTTTTAATTTTATAGAATACATGATTTTTTTCCGTTATAGTCACAAACTTATTATTTATCAATTAAATACGCAACCTTTTTGCATTTTTCCAATTTAATCACAAACTATTTTATTTATTAAATGCATGAACTTCTTGTGTTTCCTTAAATTAATCACGAACCTTTTTTAACAATAAGTTCACAAAGTTTTAATTAGTGCAAATAAATACATATTACATACTAAAAATATTAAAATATTCCACAATAAATAAATTACATATTATAAATACTTAAAAAATTTGCATAGTCTTAAATTCTTAATATTTATAGATACCGCGGATATCCAAGTTATTTACATGTAATTATTCAGGTCAATAATGACAGTGAAATGGTTATTTTTAGCTGTGTTGTCTACCCAAATTATATTGGGATATTTTTTTTTAAAAAAAATTGTATTTCTAATATGCAATTTATAAATGATATGTTTGTTATTTAATGTGTATCCATTTGAATTAATTAAAATAGCGGTATATGTAATTGATTAAAAAAATAGTGATTAAATTGGAAAACACTCATTAGAAAAGTTCTGAGTGTTAATTGGGAAAATGATCAAGTTTGTGATTAAAGTGAGAAAACATATAAGGGTCATGTATTTAATTAATCACAAAAAAGCTTGTGATCAAATTGAGAAAAAAAGAATAAAGTCATGAATTTTGATGCAATTATTCCAATAATATTTTAATTAAGTACAAAAAACTTTAACAAATTTATGTTAATTTTTTTAGTTTTTAACTGTTAATAACTGGTCTAAACATATGAAAGGGAACATGAACACTTGATTATAGATGAAATGAGGAAAATAGGTTTATGAGTGTACGAGAATAGCCAAACTAAGCATTCAAAGCATGTTATGATGTCCCACATTGATTTCACACGCAAGTGTGGAAAGGCATATAAGTGGGGGTCAACCCTCCACCTTCAGCCATGGTTTTGGGTGAAGTTAGAGCTCCGTAACTTATGTGCCTAACAAAGCATATCTGAGAAAGTAAAGTTCAGGTGTAAATACGAAAAAAATTTGTCAACACTAACAACAATACAATAGATAAAACTCTTCCTCCACATATAGAACTTATACCACTTTGGACTTACCAATCTAAAAATTTGTTGTATTCCATCGCTACCAAAGGAGTGTCCACAAGGTAATATCATAGCATCTTCCATAAGTGTTCCTCTGTGAAGAAAAAATACGACATTTATATGCATGTATCATTGCAAAATTAGTCACGCTACCCAAAAGGCAAAAACTACCAACCATAATTAGTAAAGGGTATATAGCCAAATCTCTGGGTTATAGCTAATTACTTCCATCCTATTTCAAAGTTAAAAAGATAGTGCATATGAAACTGAATTAAAAACAGATAAAGTACTAGCAGGACCCTCAATAATTGTCTTGGGTTCAAATTAGCCCCTAAACTATTTTTTGGTCTAATCACACCTCATAATTTGAAAATTGAACAAATTAACCCCTCAACTAATTTAATATAATGTTGTGCCCTTCCATCAAATAAACACAAAGGACATTGTTAAGCAACGGAATATCAGCTGGACTGAACATTGGCTAATGAGCTAAGGTTTTCTCATGCTTAAGTTCCAAGGAGTAATAGCTGCTGAAGTATTGGTTAAGTACATATCTTAAGGCTTAGAGCA
Source organism: Pogostemon cablin (assembly GCA_023678885.1). NCBI lineage: Eukaryota > Viridiplantae > Streptophyta > Magnoliopsida > Lamiales > Lamiaceae > Pogostemon > Pogostemon cablin. The sequence goes on along the minus strand of CM042980.1, from coordinate 16,822,993 downwards.
TAAAACTAACTCTCATCAATTTGAACTAACACCTTCATCTTCTTCTACTTTGTTGTCAATATCTTCCGCTCCCCCTCCTCTGCTGCCACACTCATCTCTGTCGATCCTGCCATCTCCAAATATATATAGAAATACAGTAAACATAGGCCATGTAGTGGAGCCACTGCCACGTTGGGCCCTGGTGGACATGATGACCTCCACTGTTTTAATGGATTGTGATAATTTGTTTTATGATTTTTTACTCAATGGATATCAGAGTTGCTGTGACGAGAATATGTGGTTGCTGAAACATCTAATTATATTAGTTGAGCGATTAATTTGTTCAATTTTCAAATTGGGAACCAAATATCGTGCATTGGGGGATTTGTACTAGAGACAATTGTTGAGGTTCCTGTATGTACATTGTCCCAACAATTAATTTGTTTCAAAGTAATGAAGTGTATTGAACACATTTTCTTATTCAAAAAAGATTTGGGAAGAGAGAGCCTTGAATAAAGGTCTACAAGCATGAGATTTCATTTCTCTTTCCCCTTGGACGAAATGAACAAAATATAAAGGTCACTTCATCACAATTACATATCATAGCATGACCACAGTAAGAATCTTCCAGATGAATCAGGAACTCCTTATGCAGTATACTAAGCTAGCAGAGATTACCCTCATCTAAAGGAAAACACAATTCTATTCTAGACTTTAAGAAGATAGTTATCAGGTAATCCAATGTCCACAAAGGAAAAATTCCTATCAATTTAAGAATCCTTGACGAGCAGACATGACAGCTACTAATAACTACCACAAAATCACACCTTGCTTCATCGGTTAAATACTGAGCAATTCCTAATACACTCCTATTTCTTCAAAGTCACAGTACTGGTTAACAAGTAAATAAATCCAAATGAATATCATACTTACAGTTCAATAATGAACTATGACAACATGCAGCACAAAACCTAAACGTCCCACATACAGGTTAAAGATAAAGCAAATGCCCACAAGTAGAAACAAAATAAAATTAATCAGAAAGTGCTTACGTTATAGGGTCTGAGAGAATATCCCTCAAGGACTCCCCAGATTCACTTAAATATGATCCCTCCTTACTTACACGGAATCCACAACCATTCTCCAACGTTTGGTTATCCCTTTGCCCGGGAGAAGAGCTAGGACCCTCTACCCCGTTTAAATACTGTGAGTAGCAAATCTCTCCACAACTGGCATTTCTCAGTTCGCCACTTCTGTTACTTCCACTGGTGCCTTCATTTACATTAGGTACCCTGCTCGTATCTTTGAAACCTAATATACACCAAAATTGAATGAAATTACACATAAATCCACAAAGAAAAACGCAGCTCCCAAGCGTGTGAAAAATCGAAGCATTTATTTATTTATTTACCAATTACCTAATGCTGAAATGTGTTTCATATTACTGTCAGCACTAAATCTATCTTTTTTATCACTGTCACATGTTTTAGGGACAATGGCTAAATTCCCCCCATTATTTTCCATGTCATCATCCTCGTCCTCCTCATCATCACCATCATCGTCATCCTCCACATCTTCATCCTCCGAACCGTCTCCGCCGGAGCTACGGCTACTGGAATTCCATTGGTGGCGAAACTGGGATGGTTGTGGCGGCGCCTGCTGAGGTTGAGGCTGAGGGGAGAAATAGTGATGGTTGTCGAGGAAACAGGCAGTGAGCTCTCGTGTGGCAGCTTTAGGGCCCGGATCACCAGTGGAGGGCGGACGGCGATGCAGCGGCTGTGGTGCACAAACGAAAGCTTCTGGAAAAACCAGCTGAGGATGCAGGTTGAGTCCGTTGTGAATTGGTTGGGATGGGACCAGGCCCAATTTCTCAGAAGCCATTATGATTTGGGTTTGGAAGTGGGAGTTGCAGAGGGCGATATTAGGGTTAGGGTTGGATAATTTGGGGGATTTATTGGCAACACGACGCGTCGACGACGCATAAAGTTGTAGAGTAGCAACTGGTAACCAGGGTTTAAAATATGTCGAAATATTCATTTTTGGAGAGTACATATATTGATATTAGAAAAAAGATATTATATCGTCTCATCCTAATGGTTACATATTTCTATTTTGAACATCCTATCATAATAGTTATATTTCCCTTTTTAGCATATGGGATCCAAACAAATTAAATATTTTTTCTTCCTTGGGCCCACACATCTCACTAATACACTGCCTACTTTACATTAAATTATTATTTTTCTCACCTCAATACACATTAAAATACTATATTCATTAATCCACGTGCAAAAAGCAAACGTAACCATAAGGACGGGACGGAGGGAGTATTTCTTTTCTGATATCGATGAAATATCGGGAAATATCGAAAAATATCGGTGGAAATATCGATATCGATTTGTCACAGTTCAAATTTTTCTGTATGTCGAGATATATCAGGGAAATATCGATAAAATATCGATAAAATATCGAAAATATATCGAAAATATTGAAAAATTATCCATAATTTTAAGAAATTTTAATATTTTTTATGTTACTCTTATCAACTAATTACATTTTTTTATCATTAATTTGTTCAATTTAAAAAAATAAAATAAAAAATGGAGAAGTACTTGCGTGAAACCATGTCATAGAGAGACTGTTTTACGTTTTCTTAATTAACTATCTTTTTTATATTAAAATAGTTATCACTTTTCATTAAAAATATTATAACTAGTAAATATGAAATATTCACGTAAATAGTATAACTCTGATTAAAAATACAATTATTTTGGCACAGTTGGATAAGATAGAACGATATACTACTAACACATTCAGAAAAAGGTTAAAAAATTTATATAATTCGATTAGTTGGTACCAATATTGTTTAGATCAAGACAACATGACATGTTTTACATTTGAACCTCGTAGATCAACATTTTGATATTAGTTATTATTATGTATTAAACAATTAATAATAATTATTATATGAATTCAGATTATTTCAATATGTTGTTATTGATCTACTTATTATATAATTTGAGTTTTATTTTGATTATAAATTATATTTATATATTGAAATTAGTTATAATATATTGCAAAATAAAATAATTAATTTTCTTCTTTTTTCTCACAAATTTTCATAATTTTTAAAAATTTTACCGATATCGATATTCGATATGTCCATCGATAAATTTGTAAATTTAAGGTACCGATATTTTTACAGATATCAATATTTTAAACCTTGCTGGAAAGAAAGGAACGCGACAGGCAGACAGCTACGAAGTACATCACCCGAAACCAAGACTACTCATTCATTTAAATAACGACATGTTCGGCTGCATTTTAAAAATCAAATTTTAATTTTCAAAAATCATGTCTTGGGGAGTAGGGATCGCAATAGGTAGGGTACCCGCTTATTTTGGGTGTTGGATTATATACTAAAAGTCTAGCTTTTTGTATGAATAATGTTTAAACAATTTATTTGAAATGAGAATCATGTGATCAAACGTTTTGCATAATTATTTATTCTTGCAAAAGTCCATTTACTTTATACTGTAGATAATGTGGTATGCGACGTCACACGTAAGATCATATAATCGGCTCCTTATAAAGTATAAACGGATATTCACAACCGAGATAGACGGGGACTATCTATCGGTATGGTTGTAGTGTGATTTGGCAATAGTTTGTCTTGACTATAAAATTACACTAGTGCATTTGTGTGTATTGAACAGGACCGCCTTGAAATCGTTCAGTTTATGCTGACTATGTAATAGAACTTGATCTCTGTTATTATGGATGTCGTACTCTTAATCCATATACAATAACCTCAACACGTAAGCCAGTATTTATTTCGTTGATTCATCAATGGATGAGATTTAATTATTAAATCAATATGCTTGGTGAGTTAGGAGATGGTGCTGTCTCTATATTGTGTTGTTGATTGTAGAAGGAATCTGTGTCCTAATGGAATTGGTTGATGATGTCACTTTGAGAAGCTCATAATGATTATCATGTAAACCCTGTAGGTGGATTTATTCCGGCATGATAATAAGATTGAGTGGTACTACTCTCTGTAATATATTAATTAATGTAGTTGTCAGTAACTTAATTAATTAATGGGCATTGAATCTTAAACACGGGTAAACTAACGGGCTCATAATAAGAAGAAGCTCATAACGTAATTTGGGATTAGGGTTGCAGTGCAATAATACTTCTTTAGTAGACTGATTTATTATTATTGGACTTAAGTATAAGTTTTGGGCTAAACTTGGATGCTTAAGCCCAATGGAGGCCCAAACTCTAATTTCTCCTTTTGATCTCTATTGTAGCGTATATATAGCCATTCTCAGCAGTCTGGTAACTCATTTAGACACGCCTAAACACGTGAAAGAGAGATTAGGGATTACATATTGAGATCGTCTTGTAGATCGTTGCTCACACAATGTCAAGACGTGGCTTAGGAATATAACAGAAGATCAGAAGGTCATTTGTTCCTGCTGCTAATGATCAACCTCTACATCAACCCTGGTGAAAGGTAAATGATTCTACTCTTATACTTCCGCTGCAATAGAATTGCATGAAACCCTAACGGTTCACGTTAACCAAAAGATCCAAACGCCAACAATTAGTATAGAGCGTAGGTACGCCAACAATTGGTATTAGAACGTAGGTTCTATGGATAAACGTGACACGTTAGGCTAGGGTTTTTGTGCCATGTATGAAAATTAGGGTTTAGAATATTTTAAAATACTGTTGGAAACCCTATCTCGTTTTCAATGGCACACGGCTGCACCGCATCATCGACTCGATGTGTATGAGCAACGGCAGTGCTAGAAAGCAACATTATGTTGGCTAGAGCCCCGCGCAAGGTGGACATGGGCGGACCTCAGCGCCCGATGATGGCCTAAAGTCGCGTTGTATCGAATGCTATGGTGGCACGGCTGGCGCTTAAAAGCGCTGGCTGATCGTTGGAGGCACGGGTGTTGCTGGAAGGCGGCACGGCAGCACGTCCCGGTGCGAGCTGGTGACACACGGCAGGTGCCTGATGATGTGCACTGCAGCAAACAGAAGACGCTCGGTGGAGGCCGTGCGCATCAGCCCTAATTTCGTGCGAGTCGACCAGGTTCTGGGCGGGGCTGGCATGGTTTCGATCGAGTTTACAATGCATTCGGAGCGGGTCTATAAAGATCTCAGTTATTCAGGTCGGGTCTAGCGTTACTCTCGAGCGGGTCTGCGGTGAATTCAAGCGAGTCGACTGCTTTTTTCGACGAAGTTGACGGGGTTCCGGGCGAGTGGATCCTGTTAGATTGTATACTAAAAGTCTAGCTTTTTGTATGAACAGTGTTGTAACAATTTATTTGAAACGAGAATTATATGATCAAATGATTGAGTCTTATAATTTATTTATATGTCCGATGCAATAGTCCACTTACTTTATACTATAGATAATATGTTGTGCGACAACACACAGAAGATCATATTATCGGTTTCCTTATAAAGTATAAACAGATGCTCACAATCGAGATAGACGGGGACTCTCTATCGGGATGGTTGTAGTATGATTTGATATTAGTTTGTCTTGACTATAGAATCACATTAGTGCGTATTGCGTGTATTGAGCAGGACCGCTTGAAATCGTTTGACTTATACTGACTATATAGGAGAACTTGATCTCAGTTATTATAGATGTTCGTGCTCTTAATCCCTATACAATAACCTCGACATGTAAGGCAGTATGTATCTCTTTGATTCATCAATGAGTGAGATTTACAAATAATTAAATCAATAAACTCGGTGAGTTGGGAAATAGTGCTGTCTCTATGGTGTGCTGTTGATTGTAGAAGAAATCCATGTCCGATATAGGTTGATGATGTCCCCTTAAGGAGCTCATAAGGATTATCATGTAAACCCTGCAGGTGAATTTATTCCGGCATGATAATAAGGTTGAGTGGTACTACTCTTGAATGAGATATTAATTAATGGAGTTGTCGGTAACTTAATTAATTAATGGTTATTGTACATCTTAAACGTGGGGAGACTAACGGGTTCATAATAAAAAGGAGCTCATTATGTAATTATGAGATTAGAACGGTAGTGCAGTAAAATATTTTAGTGGTATATATTATTATTATTGGACTTAAGTATAAGTTTTGGGCTAAGCTTGGGTACTTAAGCCCAATGGAAACCCAACTCTAATTTCTCCTCCTGGTCCCTGCTGTAGCCCATATATAAGTCATCTCAGCTGTCCGGAAATCCTAACTGAAAAGATCATTCTCGCCTAACATTGTGAGGAGGGTGAGGGAACAACAGATTGAGAAAATCTCGAAGATCGTCGCCCACACGACGTCGAGATTAGACTTGGGAATACAGCAGAAGATCGGAAGGTTGTTTGATGCTGCTATTTGTCAACTTCCATGATTTTTATAAAATCGTGTGAAACTCCAAATTGGATGTCTAATATACCATTAAAAATTCACTGAAGAGAGGGTTGTTTTGATGCATAGATCACTCAATTAAGAGATTGGATGTGAGTGTTATGCCTAAAACGGTGAGGCTACGCAGGCTGCCGGTGAGAATTCATCTTCTTCAACATACCCTGGTGAAAGGTAATACGTTTCTATATTTTCTTGCTTCCGCTGATTTAGAAACGTATGGAACCCTAACCATTCACGTTAACCAAACGATCGAATGCCAACAGATCCTCATTCCGGGCGGGTCAGCAGTAGTTTTTGGGTCGAATCTGGATGATGTTCCGTTCGGGTTTGCTATTTTTTAGAGTGAGTCTGCAAACAATCCGGTCGAGTTTGAACATAGCTGTGACTCGCATGACCTTTTTCGATCAGGTCGGCGCTTGGTTCCGAGCGAGTCAGTCGATGGCCAGCACATCAAAAGTGCGAGGCTGGCTGTCGGATGGAACGACCGGAATGAGTAGTCACGGCATGACTGTGGGTTTTTCCCGACGACATGCAATGGGGACGAGGCCTGGCAAAATTCTGAACGAGGACTGGCGGCGTTCCGATCGAAATGCAGAGTTTTTGAACGGGTCTGCAGAAAGCTTCCGATCGGGTCTGCCTATGTTTTTGAGCGAGTCCATCTGAGTTCCGGGCGGGCATCTGGCTAAGTGGAGCTTGTTTGCTGGAGAGCGCTCAAACATGGCAGGAGGTGTGCACTGAAAAGGACACGGCGGAGAGTTGTGTGCGGGTGTTGCCATGACATCGTCAGAGTACACGTGATGGCTGGGCTCGTATTCCGAGCGAGTCTTTCAGTGCTTCAGGCGGCATAGCGTGATAGCCAGGTCGGGGCGCACGTAAGTTGGCGGTGGCAGCACATGCGCGCAAGGCAGAATGACGGAATGGTCGTCGCTGTGATGAGCGTGATCGGCAACCTTGTTGTCTCCGTTGTGCACCATCACCGGTGTGTTGGCTGCAGGTTGGCCGCCGGTAGCCACTGCCGGCAATGCTGCGAGCAGCGGACGGCTCGGATCACTTTTGCATGAGGAATGATCGATGGCTGAGCAACGGGGTTCCGGGAAATGGTAGTTCTCCAGCGATGCATTGCTGGAGAGGGTTGTTTTTCACGGCGATCTCCGGCCAGCTGAGGTCGTGTGTGAGAGATTTCTTAGGGCACAAGACTTCCTTCTTATTGCGCAAGTTATCGATTTAATTGCTTGGATTGTTGATCAAGTCAACTCAATTATGATAATTTTTTCTTATATATAACAGCTATAATTGTTTTATTTGTCAATTATTATATATTTGGAAGCATGTGCTATTTGATTTACTGCCTTAATTGCCGTAATAGGAGCATACTATGTTGCGTATTATATTTGATACTTTTATGCATGTAAAAACCCTCTTGTTAAATAACTAAGTGGGAGAGGGATTGGTTAATAAATCCCGCGGCCTCCATTATTGATTTATTGTATGATGCAAGTAAGCTTATGAGTCGGCTATAGTGCCTTCTTCCCCAACGGATGAGTTTTATTTGCGGATCACTGGTACAAATTAATAATTGATGATTATAGGAAATTATTTGAGGGCGTGTGGACTTCTCCAATTGTAAGACACACAAACTTGGGTAATGTACTTAATATCAAATAATGGTATACACAAGGTGCAATTAATATGTATCTTCCCCAACGGAGTCATTGCTATTAAATTGCATGGCTAAAGTACAACCGACTATTAATCATTGAGTCATAAGGTTAATTATGATGTATGAAATTAATGGGTAAAATCTTATCTTGCGAATATTAGGGTTTGTATACGTCCACACTAACGTGGCATGCAAATTCACTGTGCTTGAGATGTCGGTGAATTTATTTTATATTATTTATTGAGTGAATCAATATAAAATTTAAAATTCGAAGTGTTTGATCGTTGTATTTATTTACTTGATTCTCCGAATTTTCGAATGGTTTATTTCACTTATTATAAACTAAAAGAAAATATACTTACTTGTCCAAAATAAATGATTGATAAGAATCTTGGTTTTAATTTTACTGCTTAGGAAAATAAATATGTGTTCTCACTAATGAATGTCCTCTGATGTCTATTTAAGTCTCTAATGAAGAAGTGAGAGATTCATAGAAATATGACGGTCAATCTCATGCGACTCTTCGGATGCTTGAGTAAGTTAGAAAGGCAAGAGGTCATGGTTAACTTGATGAAATAATTGGAAATACTTGGAGTAGAAATTGAAGGGAAAACCCGAGTCAATTTTATTCTTGCCTAGATGTTTTGAGTGAGTTCCACCTGAAATACAAAGGGTTGTATAAGGTGGGGAATTCCTAACAAAACATGTGGCGAAGGAAAACCAATTTCATCAAAGGAGTGAACAAGATAAGTATCTTATTTACTTGTTGTTAAAAAAACATGATTAGTGATGGCATTTACTGACACGTTGTGTGTAGATACCAGAATCATTAAATGATTTAAACATAATGATGATAAGATAATTAAGTACATGGGTAAACTATGAAAGTAGTGGCTGTTGCAGTGGAAGTTGTTTATTTATCTTATGATATGAATAAACTTTTGATTTTGAGAAATTCTCTTTACGTATGCACGTTTATGGTGTGGTGGAAAGAAGGAAAAGGACTCTTATGGAAAAGGTTAGATAGATGATGAATTATTTGAAATTACTAAATTCATTTTTTGGGTAAGCCCTAGAAACAACATGATGTATGCACGTTTGTCTGTTTGTGTAATATTCTAGAAAAATGAAGGTTGATTTATTTAATAGTCCAAAAGATCGAAGGGTGAACACTAGATTTTTGGAAAGGACTATGTAATAAATTACAAATCCATGTATAAGTTGTTCTAAATATGTGAGAGGGGAAACACAAATTTTAGTACCAAGACTACAAGAGGATATACCACAAGTAAACTGCATTGAGTGTCACATCTGATACACAATTGCATGTAGTGTCTTGTCGTAGTGGGAGGGTTGTTTGACAACCGAAAAGATTTATGTTTTGGGAGAGTCGTGAGACTTGGTCCCTAGTAAATATGAAATTGGCCCATGGACACGACGAAACACTACAAGATCAAAATGCGGAATCTTAGTAAGTTGCAATGAATTTTGAAATAAATTTATGAATTCTAAATCAAATCTAGGAGTTTGTAGGATAACTAAATGGTGTAAAACCATTGAAAGTGGTCATACAAAATAAAAGAGGATCAAACGGTGTAGATCCAGACTCTTTTATCTTTTGCTGCTCATTTTGATTATGAGGTACATCAAATAGATGTCAAGACAAAATTTCTGATTAGAAGTCTTGAGGAAATATCTATATGAAGCAACCAGAGTAATTCATTGCATAGAGCTAAGAACATTTTGAGTGTAAGCTTAAAAGTGTCCATAGATGGACTAAAGCAAGCTTCAAGTGAATGGAACATTCGTTTTTTATGAGGAAATCCAGTCATATGGATTTAATCAATGCTCGGATGCGTAATGTGTATTGCAAAGAGTGACGAAAACGTGGTGATATTTCTTGTATGTACATAGATGGTTTCTTGATCATTGGAGACAATGAAAGAGTATTGTCGGGTGTATGGGTATGGTTAATAAAGTAGTATGAAATGAAGGACTTAAGAGAAGCAAAATATATTCTTGCGATCTTGTGATAAGGATCACAAGAAAGGATGTTGTGCTAATCTCAAGCTTCGTATAGATGATAAAATCCTTACTCGTTTTAGCATGTGACTTTATTTAAGGTTTTGTGTCTTAAGACACAAAATAAGATAAAATAGATCAAGGCGATTCCTTATGCTTCGGCAATAAGGAAGCTTAATCTGTGAAATGCTATGCATGAGATTGGATATCTGTTTTGTCAATGGCATAGACAGTGGGTATCAAGGTAACCCAGAACAAGAATATTGAATTGTGGTAAGACATGTTTGAAATGCCTGAGAAGGACTGTAAATTATATGTAAGCTTACCGGACATATTCATTACTTCTTGACGGTTACTTAGATACTCAAATCATGGGGACGACAGTAAATCCACCTCTATGTTATGTGCTTAAATTGTGAAGTAGATCCATAATATGGAGGAATGTTATATAGAAATATATTTCGGATTCCACCATAAAAAAGATGATATTGGAGCCTTGCGGCAGCCAAAGTATCTATATGGTTCTAGAAACTTCGTGATGGACTTAGATGTGATTCTGAGTTTGCCCAAGGTCATCACAATTTATTGTGATAAGGATGGTGCAGTTGCAAACTTGAAGAAATCACGAGTCTATAAGACAATTAAACACATTGATAGTAAGTATTACCTGATACGAGAAATCGTATGATGAGGGGAAAGTTGTTGTCGCCTAGACTGCATCGGATGATAACCTAGTAAATCCTTCTACAAGGACCTTAAGGCGAAAGCTTTTGATAGTCATGTAGTGGGAGTGAGAATCAGATGTATGGCAGCATAGTCTTTTAGTATAAGTGGGAGATTGTTAGATTATATACTAAAAGTCTAGCTTTTTGTATGAATAATGTTTAAACAATTTATTTGAAATGTGAATCATGTGATCAAACGTTTTGCATAATTATTTATTCTTGCAAAAGTCCATTTACTTTACACTGTAGATAATGTGGTGTGCGGCGTCAAACGTAAGATCATATTATCGGCTCATTATAAAGTATAAACATATGTTCACAACCGGATAGACGGGGACTATCTATCAGTATAGTTGTAGTGTGATTTGGCAATAGTCTGTCTTGACTATAAAATTACACTAGTGCATTTGTGTGTACTGAACAGGACCTCCTTGAGATCATTCGGTTTATGCTGATTATATAATAGAACATGATCTCTGTTATTATGGATGTTCGTACTCTTAATCCCTATACAATAACCTCGACATGTATGCCAGTATTTATTTTCTTAATTCATCAATGAGTGAGATTTAATTATTAAATCAATATGCTTGGTGAGTTAGGAGATGGTGATGTCTCTATAGTGTGCTGTTGAATGTAGAAGGAATCTGTGTCCTAACGGAATTGGTTGATAATGTCCCCTTGAGGAGCTCATAATGATTATCATGTAAACCCTACAGGTGGATTTATTCCTGCATGATAATAAGGTTGAGTGGTACTACTCTCGGTAAATATATTAATTAATGGAGTTGTCAGTAAATTAATTAATTAATGGGCATTGAAACTTAAACACAAGGACTCTAACGAGCTCATAATAAGAAGGAGCCCATAACGTAATTTGGGATTAGAGTGGCAGTGCAATAATACTTCTTTAGTGGACTGATTTATTATTATTGGACTTAAGTATAAGTTTTGGGCTAAACTTGGATGCTTAAGCCCAATGGAAGCCCAAACCCTAATTTATCCTCCTATTCCCTGTTGTAGCCTATATATAGCCAATCTCAGCAGTATGGTAACTAATTTAAACACGCCTAAACACGTGAAAGAGAGATTAGGGATTGCAGATTGATATCGTCTTGTAGATCATTGCCCACACAACGTCAAGACGTGGCTTAGGATACAATAGAAGATCGGAAGGTCATTTGTTCTTACTACTGATGATCAACCTCTACATCAACCCTGGTGAAAGGTAATACAATTCTACTCTTATGCTTCCGCTATAGTAGAATTGCATGGAACCCTAACGGTTCACGTTAACCAAAAGATCCAAACGCCAACATTGGGGTACCTGTACCCGTATCCGATTAAAAAATAACTACCCGTATCTATATTCGTTCCATTTAAAAATTTTATTATGGTATCCGTACCCATCCCATAATCGTTTATTAATATCCGCGGGTACCCATACCCATTTAATATTAATTTATTTAATATATATTTATATTTTTATGGTTTAAATAAATATAATAATAAAAATTACATTATTATTAATTAAATATAAAATAAATACTATAATGTAAATTCTATTATTTTAAATACATATTTAATAAATATGATTAAATAAAATTTATAACTATTAGTTAAATATATAAAATATCTCATAATATATAATTATATAATATATATTAAATTTTATAAAAATGTATATAAATGGGGTATCCGCGGGTATTTGAGACATTACTCATATCCGTCTCAAACTCAAATGGTATTTTTCACGATTACCCGTACCCGTCCCAAACCCGTTTACAACTACCGTACCTTTCGCATTAGAATTCGGGTAGGTCAAGTACCCAAAAATACCCATCACATTGTCATCTCTATTGGGGAGTGGGTTCGTGAAATTACCTCTTGGGATTTGCCTTAGAAATACTCTTTTACATATTTTTATTTTTGACGTACTATTTTAATAGTTATATATAGGCGTCTCACGGAATCTCTTATGTGAGACGGATCATCCATTAACCCAATTAAAAAAAAAATAGAAGGCCCTGTTTAGTTGTAATCAAATTAAAAAATTAAAAACCTACTTAATGAAAAAAAAATTAATTAGGTTTAAATATATTTTAAGGGTTATGTTTGGTTGCTATTAGAATTAGAAAAAAAATTGAAAAATTAATTATGAAAATAAATTAATTAAGCTTACATGTATATATATTTATTTAATTTTTATTTTTTATTATTTAAAAATATAATAATTTAAATTTTGTTATTTATTTAATTTATTTTTTAGTTTAAATATTATAAATTTATAAAATATGTGATAACTTTTATATAAAAGTGACATTTAATTGATGAAAAGTTATAACAATACTGTTGTGAACTAATTTATGAACAATTTATAATATATAAATGAAAAGTGATAACATTTTAACGAAAAGTGATAACATCTTTAATAAAAAGTGATAACTAATTGTCAAAGTGTATTTTACAAAAAAATTATGGAACGAATAAAACGTGATAGTATTTTTAATAAAAATTAATTTTTAATCAAAGAAAAGTGATATCCGTATAATTGAATTTTGTCACGAAAAATTTATTAGAATGAAAAAGTGATAGTATTTTTTATTAAAAGTGATATATGATAAACAAAAAGTTATAATCATTTAATTAAATTATTTTATAAATTATTCGTAGGATGAATAAAAAGTTATAACGTTTTTAATATAAAGTGATACCCAATTAAAATAAAATAATAATGGAATAATAGAACTATTAAAAAAATAATAATAATAATTATTATTAAATATTTAATTATTATTATTATTATAATTATAGTAAAGATAATAATTTATATGAGTAGTAGAAAATAATTGATTTATATGTCCATTATTGTTATATATTTGGATGCATGTGCTATTTGATTTACTGCTTTAAATAGTAGCCTGCTAAGTTGCGTATTATATATGACATATTGTATGCATGTAAAAACCCTCATGTTAAATAACTAAATGGGAGGGGATTGGTAAATAAATCCCGCGGCCTCCATTATTGATTTGTTATGTGATGCAAGTAAGCTTATGAGTTGGCTATAGTACCTTCCTCCCCAACGGATGAGTTTTATTTGTGGATCACTGGAACAAGTTTCTTTAAATAATTATTGTTTGTAATGTGATGAACATTAACTTATGAGTCGGCTATAGTGTCTTCCTCCTCAACGGATGAGTTTATTTGCGGATCACTTGAACATACGTATAATCGATGATTATAGGAAATTATCTGAGCGCGTGTGGACTTCTCCAACTGTAAGGCACACAAGCTTGAGTAACGTACTTAGTATCAAATAATGGTACACACTTAGGTGCAATTAATATGTATCCTCCCCAACAGAGTCACTGCTATTATTCTGCATAGCTAAAGTACAACCGACTATTAATTATGGTATCATAAGATTAAATTGACTTTTGGAATTAATGGGTAAAACCTTCTCTTACAAATGTTAGAGTTTGTATACGTCAATACTAATGTGGCATGCAAATTCACGGTGCTTGAGATGTTGGTGAATTTATTTTATATTGTTTTTGAGGGAATCAATATAAAATTTAAATTCGAAGTGTTTGATCGTTGTATTTATTTACTTGATTTTCTGTATTTTTGAATGGTTTATTTTGCTTATTGTTAACTAAAAGAAAACATATTTACTTTTCCAAAATAGATGACTAGAAAAAAATCTTGGTTTTCATTCTACTATAATATTTTGTATAGACAACAAACGGAAAAGAAGTTGAGGCCAACAACAAATTCTGAAATGGTCTCGAACGAGGATGGAAACGAGAAGGGGCTCATGCCAACTACACCAAGGAAGAACGCCTAGAGGAAACCCGTCAGAACGAGATAAGATACTCTAAGGAGGTGTCAAGAAACATAGTGGAACTCCACATTTCACTGAGATCCACAGACGTATCCCGAGACTCGAACAATGGTGAAGACGACCAAATCAAGGTCCAAGAGAGATCTGCAAGCCCTATCACTTTTCATGATGGTCAAAATTCTTTGAAGAATATTGCCAAAACATGTCCAAAACGATATTTGAGATCAACCTCAAGATGGATAAGGTAGAGACATTGCAAAACAAATACATGACCTCATCAAGAAGTTGATAAAGCAAGTAGAATCCCTGGAAACCAAGGTGACGGGGAGAAGGCTAGGAGGAAGGTTACCACTAACCTTTGCAATAGAACCCCTTTTACACCAAAAGGAAAAAACAACGGAGGTCACAAGGCCAAAGATGGAAAGTGAGAAGATGATCGCTATTCTTCGAGGAGAATCCACATCTCGGATAGAAAGAGAGAATCTTAAGGATCTACAAGATCTATATGAGTCCTTCCAAGGACTAACTATCGTAGATCTAAAGATGAATGTTGGAGAAACTTCAAACTCTCAACAAACAGTCTCAGGCTCCTTAGATACAACATGATCTGAGCCAAAAATGAAGGAACTTCTGGATCACTTGAAGTTCATGAAGTAAGATAAGAAGAGACATTCCAAAACCAAGGAAATTTCAAGATGAAGGTGATTAGACTGTCAACAAGAGCAAGCCGAGTTTGAGGATCTAATCTACACAACACCCCATATGGTCGGTCTCACCTTGAACCGATAAATCCATATGGGTTGATCCTAAAACTCGATACTCTAGACTTCAAGAACAGAGAGACCTTGATCGACGAGTGGACAAATCCAATGAAGATTGCAGGATGTGCACTTGAGCTGGATAAAGAAAGGTTCATAAGATTCCTAACTATGAGCCTAGAAGGATCAGTAAAGTGCACCTGGGAGGTACTCTCAGACGAGGTCAAAAAGGAGGCCATGGAAGAAGAAGACCTTGGCAATATTATAGATCGTATGGCCAAGATCTTCAAAATCCATTTCATCGGAGTAGGTTACTTCGAAGAAATGGAAGAAGAAAAGAAGAAGAAGTATAGGAATGCCCTATACAACCTAGAGCTACTTGACATCTGTCACGTAGATGAGTACATCAAGCTCTTCACAGAGTATAGATGGAAATCGAAGATCAAGGAAGAGGAAGTATTCCACTTGTTCTTTGCCAAGATTCCAAGCCCATGGAGAGAAATGTTGATAAAAGAACATGAACCATGCAAGCTGGATTCAATAACAAGGAGGATATCTTTCCTCAAGGCCAAGATTGCCGAATGGTGTCATCAAGCATCACTACACAAAAACTACAAGAGATTAAGGTAAATTAACAAGACAGTACCCTTATGCTGCAAGTGTAACGATCTTCCAACCATCATTGGAAGAAGTTCAAGGAAGCAGAAAATGATGAAGAAACATCATCCTTACACTTAAAGGAGCAGAGGATAGAGGTCTAGAAGATCGAAATCCTTTTGGTCTAAACAAAGGCCCAAAGCTATAAAACAGGGCAAAGGTCTGGACCAACAAGATGGAGTTCAAAACGTCAAGCCTCTTCCTCAGGATCAAACCAGAGGAGTACAGGAAGAACTCACACAAGAAAGACATTCCGAAAAGCACCCACATGAGCCAACAGAATATTCAAGGATTGTAACTGCTACATGTGTGGAGCCAGAGGGCATATCTCACTAGATTGCCCAGAAAATCAAAAGCGGGAGTGCGACAGTTCGAAACAACTCCAGAAATGGAGGAAGCTGTTTACTTTCAAGATCTGGTACATGTAAATCAGTTTAAAGATATACCCTTAGACGAGAGCATCTATGAAGAAGAATTCTTCAGCAAAGATGAATCCTCTAAAGATGAGTCGGAGTGAAGAAGAAAACTTCAGACAGGAGATGCAAGAGGATATGTTTGGATTCTTTTCCTAGACAACCATTTCTCATAAAGTCCTTATGAGAATCATGAAGGAGGGTCCAAGACTCAATCTATATGGATTCACCATAGGAAGATTAGAGTGGTTTCTCAGCTTCAAAAATAGAAAATATCACATCATATACAAAGTGACCAAAGGAGAGATTGCCATTTCGATAGAGTTCACGGAAAATATGAGGGAAATACAACTAGTTTCTTATGAAGAAATCAAGAGAGAACTCAGTAAGCTCCATGAAGGAATAGCCAAGACCATGTCTTGGATTCATGTCGGAGCCATTCGGATCCTCATCAAGGCAACCTTTAAAGAAGGAATCGATACACCAATCGATATTGCTATCTTCGATAAGAGGATCAAGAATACAAGAGAGGAATACCTAGGAGGACTTTCGAGAAAATTGTATGCAGGAAATGTGGCATCCTATATTTATCCAAGGATTGTCTGCAATCTGGTGGACCGAGATTTCAATAGGGCGCTCACCCTTCATCAAGATTTTAAGATCAAAGATTTGATGAAAGAAGGGAATAAGCCTTACTCTATCACTAACAGTATCTCATATGGTTTATCCAACACTTATCATTCGGACTTATTCTAAATGAAGGAGTATATTGAGATACCAGAAGTGTTCGAAAGGGTTGCATGTGCAACCAGGCAGAGATAATGGAGTTACTGCCAATCCATGACATGGATTTGCGAATCAAGGATAAGCCGGTCTGGAATAGGCAAGATAGCCTCAGATTCGAGCAAGAAGGATTTCTTTCCAAGAAGACAGAATAATAAGTGAAAGATGAGGAAGGAAACCTATCGTGGAGCTAATCCAGGAGCCGAAAAAGTTCACAACAAAAGGTGAACTAAAATGCCCATAAGGATAGAGAGGAGTCGAAGTAATATTCGATATCACTAAAAAGGAAAACTCTATTCCTTGTGATATCTTGTATTATCTTCAACAACCAACAATTGGGAGATATCAAGGACATCTTAAACTTGGTGATCTTAAGCTAATAATAGAGGGAGTTGCAGGAAGATTCCCAGAATAACTATTGTTGGGATTGGAGTTCCTCGAGGATCACAAACCTTGGGAACGACTACAAAATGGAATGGAATTCATGATCAAGGGGAAGAGATATAATGTTCACTAGTAGAGGCTCGAGATTATAAGCTCTGATCTACCTATAACTATCAGTCCATTCTCGATATATATCAGCGTAGGGATGATATATAAGGAGCACTATGCAGAATATTTTGCGGCATACATCGATTCAGGAGCTGGTATTTGCACAGTAAAAGAAGGAGTCTTTTCTAAAGGCTCAGACGAAGATTTGCCAACGGTACTAGGAAGAGATTTCTCACAGAGGGTGATAATCCTTAAAAGAGGAATCAAGCAAGCGGAAATTATGATTGGAGGAGCTGATCGTACCCCTTGGTATAAGGTGAAGACTCCACTGATATACTTTCATGACACCAGAGTGGATATCTTGTTAGGAAACAATTTCTTACAGACATTCAAGCATTTTACCCAAGAAAACGCAACAAGGAGACTTATTTTCACAACCCTTTGTGAACATAAGATCATCGCACCAAGATTGTGTAATCATGAAAGCGTGGTGATAATGAAGGAAAACTTAGCCATCCAACGATGAACGATTGAGGAAGATATGACGAAGCAGTCCTTCAGATGAGAATCGAGACTAGAGGAGGATGGAAGATGGAGAAACTAAAAGAAAAGACAATCCACCTTCTCAAAACAAGCTTGGGAGAAAACCTACAGAGAGACGTCACAATCGAAGAACAAACATCTTTGGAGAATGTCAAGAAGAAGATACAGAGGAACTTCAATGAGGATCCTCTAGCCTAGTGGGACAAAAACGAGTTCAAAGCCTCACTCAAAGTGAAAGAAGGAAAGGAGCATGAGTTCTTAAGATACAAGTCTATCCTGATGAACCAAGAGGATCGAAAGAATATGCAGCAAATACTTTAAAAACATCTGGACCTTAAGTTAATATCATCAAGAGTATCTCCATATAGCAGTCCATGATTTTTGGTTCGAAATCATGGAGAAGTCAAGCGGGGGAAGCCGAGACTTGTGATCAACTATAAAGAGATCAACAACATCTTGAAGTTCAATGGATACTACATACCAAGTAGGGAACACTTGGTCAACTATATCAAGAATGCCAAGGTATTCTCAAAGTTCGATTGCAAATGCAGACACTGTATCAGACTTTTTGCGGAGAATGAGACAAATAGATGACACATTAATGAGAAGGAGTTCTTTGTAGTACGAAAAGCGTTCAAAAAATGGCCGCTATTTCTTCTTGCAAAGAAATTCATTCTTAAAATCGATAACACGAGTGTCAAAGCCTTTCTAAAAATAAAATTGAATCAAAACCAGAAAAGGCTAGACTTTTAAGATGGCAAGCTGAATGCCAATATTATGGTTTTAATATTATCATTATTAAATCTATTTAAAATATTTTGGCAGATTTCCTGTCGAGAGATGGTGGTCTAATTTAATACGAGATTGTATCCGCAGCCATGCGGGTCTATTCAAAATAATAAAAGTGCCTTTACTCCGGGCAGTCATGAGCAATCGGCAAAAAGAGTGCATTCTGGAATGGGGCCCTAAACCCGAAGCAAGAGATTCAAGTACCCCAAGGACGAGTTATAGATCGGAACTTCCAAAGGAAGAACTGGTCCAAGAAAAAATTGAGGCTCTGGAGTCGCATATAGAGTCGTCAAATTAACCCAGTACCTATGGGGTTAAAGAGGGGAAGATCAGCCTTAAGCCTATGACGGGCACTGCTAAGGCTGATATTAACTTAGCTGATTTTCTCATTGGCAGGAATACCGTCCGGAGAAATGGTGGATAGATGTGTCTGGGGAATATCCCCGAGTCTGGATGAGGCCTGGGTCGAATCCAGAAGACATCAAATAATGGTTCAACTTCTGGGCATTAGCCTCAATATGAACCATGGCGCCCAGCTTCCCAGTTATCTCAAAGTTACCAAAGTGGATAGGGGAAGTAGTGTTCATGGTATGGTCAAATAACAATACTTTGACCAAGGGAGAACCATTAGAGCTATATTTCATTAGTGCAGCTCCAGAACCAGTCGGAAAAGGCTGTCATGAGGCCTTTCATTATATCAAGCTACGAAGGCCAGATATTAAAGCTGCAAATAGCATCAAAGAGCCTTCTGGGAAGGAAACAGTCTTGGTTTCAACACACTCAAAGGATCAAATCTTTACGCGAAGAGCGAGGGATTTGTACGCCTGCTTCCAAGCAATGGTTGAAGTCAAGTTTCTGTTCAAATTTGAAGACCGCACTGAGAGCGGATCTTTCCTGTTAAACACCTTAACAGGAAAAAGACAAAGTATGCGGAAGACTGTTTCGAAAGAAAGAGAAATCTGCTATGGGAAAACAAGCTGCCGATGAGTAGAGAAACTCATCAGAAATTTTTTAGTATGATCCACCGGGAAAGGTGGAAGGAGAGGATATGCACCAGTTGCCCCATCCAGACTGAACCAGAGTTTGGAAAAAGAGTACAATTGAGCATAGAAAGGAATAAGAATACTGGACCTCTTTTAGCAAAAGATACACGAGGAAAAAAGAAGGCAAAACCTCTTCAAAACAACCACGAGACGGAGGACCTTTCAGGTACTCCAGGAGAAACATGACTGTTAAAAAAAGCAAGAGTCGGATGACTTTTCCAAAGGGGTAAGAGCCATGTGACCCCTGCAAAAGGACAAGTAGGATGGACCAGAGAAGGGCATCCAATGCAGAGAAAGGGACAAGATAGCTGCTAAAGTTGGAATCCAATAAAAATGACGTAAGCACTGACGTAAGAATTGACGTCATGGAGAGTTAAGAGGCTTTGAAATCCAGATTTCAAGTCCGAGAGCCTCTATAAATAAGAAGTCTGAGATAACAGAAGACATCAACCATTCCCCTCTGTTTTCTCTCTCAATAAACATTGTAGTAGTCTTTCTTTCTTGTATGAGTGTTTCTATTTCAGCTACAATAGGTAGCTAGAGGAGTCTTCTCCTCTTGTTTAAGTATTATGAGTGTGTAATAAATATTTGCATTCAATAAATAAATAATCTTGGGCTACTGCCCGCATGTAACCTTTCATTTTCTGAAACCTTAATCAAAATACTTTCCGACGAGAAACAGTAGCGGCATCCTGTACACCCGGTGTAGGAAACGAACCAGGGTTGTGCTGAGGTCCGCTAAAGGAATGAGATTGAACCATCACACTGCGGGCGCGCGTGGTTGGTTGTGAGGAGCAGCCGTAAAATCTCCCGGATACCCGGTGGATTGATGGTAAAAAAAGTACTGTTACTATTTTAAGTTGGTTAATTACAAGACTAATGTTGTTTAATTAATGTATGGAAGCATGTTGGGTTTGATATGATCGTAGTGAATTATGTCTATTTTGAGGATGAGGAAAAGGAAAATGTTGAAAGTTAAGTTAAAATGAGTTTAAAACCGACAAGGTCACCACGCTAGCAACCATGTGGGTCACCATAATGGTAGCCTACAAGATTATTGATACAAGGGTATTAAAGTTCAGAAAAGTTTATATTCATAAGAAAGAGAAAAAGTGGTGGTATTAATTTTAAACTTTGAGAATTGGGTATTTTTAAAATTCTCCCAACTTTTTAATATTACAAACCGTGCGTATATTTGTGGACTTTTGCTGACTTGGAGATATTTGACTGGGCGATGCAAACAAATATATGACTCGGCAAAACCTCGTTTGGAAATAAGCTGCAAAGTAAACCGAGAAACTAATTTCTACACAGATTCCTTTTTCTACTCTTCAATTCACCCAAAGTCTTCGCCATTTCCCAGTATCAATCTGGGATCTCACTTCAATACGAACTGCGTCACTTACCTACCTCCTACTCACTTCACATTGGTTTCTGTTCAAACTAAAATTAATGCAAGTACTGTGTGCAGATGTTTGTGATTTGCTTTACTTAGTTTAAGTCTGTGTTTTAGTATTCGGGTGGGGCTGGATTTCAATCTGAAATTGGATTTTACTCTGAAATTGTTTGGGTTGTTTTGGGATCCTTAGAAGAATGTCGGAGGAACAGAGTCACCCATCTCGATATGTGAAGTTGACGAAGGATCAAGCCCCCCTGGAGGATATTAAACCCGGGGAGCTTAATCAGCCCATCGATGTGCCTCAGGTATTTTTCCAATTCCGATGTCGTTTTTGTTTTTGTATATACTTTTCTATTAATTTGTCTTGATATTATTTTGACAATGTAAACCTCTAGATATGATTTATGTGTATGGTTGGTGTTTCAAAACAGTTAATTGTTATAGATCTATCCGCTATCCACCCCCCTCTGTGTGTATTTGTCTGTGATGAACGGGGGGGATGAAAGGGAGGCATTTATTTTGATTTAGTTTCACTAAGCTCTTGGGGGTTCTTTTTTAAAATGAAAGATTAGACTCTTTTCTCATTTTAATTGGGTTTTCTATTGCAGTACGATGCTTATCGGAAATCTTGGGTTTAACTTGAACATTTTCTTTGCTGTTTAATTTTTAATTCCCTTATTATTCGGTTTTTGATCAAGTGCTTTGGGCTCTAGTCTTAGATGTCTTTGGAAATGTTATGTCTTTCGTATTGTTAATCTTTGCAGAGAAAATATCTCAATTTTATTAACAACTATTAGTTTAGTAATCTTGTCTGAATTTACCCTTCTTCTTACTGACACCATCCACCATGGTTGCTATTAGCCTGTTACACAATAGGGTGCCTCTCTCATTTAATTGGATCAAGTGAAACTTTTTTTGGAATTTATGATATTAAGCCTTCGCATCTCATGAGATTCTGTGCTCCCTTCTTGCGCATTCAACCCAATATTCACAACACTGGCTTTTGGAAATTCCACCACCTTTGAGTAATTGGGGTAGATACTTGATACAAAAGGAGTTAATGTTTATGTGGTTGTGAGCCACATATTAATATGCTACTTTTTCCCCCCCTTAATTCTTGTTCTTTTCGATAAGTGAAAGAAAATACTTTATTTGTTGTGTAGTTGACTGCTAGTGTTTAAATAGTTATGGGAGGGGTTGACCTATGCCTTTAAATTTCAGTAAGATAGCAATACCATCAGGTACAAATTACAATTTTAAAACAGACTGGTCTGATGGGGCTGGAGTGAAATGGGAAACATCCATAATAGTTAATACTGGTTGGTTACCTTAAAATGCGTCAATCATGAATTGTCATAAACCTTGAATTCCGAAGAGCCAGGAAAGTGGATTACCTGCATAGCACCATTTCTAGGCCTCTTTTTTTTTGGCTCATTTGTGCTGTTGGCAGTCTGGTATTAGCATCTTGGTGTTGATGTGAAATCTCACCACTTGTTGCTGTGTGGTTTATTATGTAGAAATCCGTTGTGTATGCTATTTGTTTCTTTGTGTTGTTTAAAGATATAGAAGTGAGGCTAGTAGATGCATCTTGCGTGAACTACAGAAAATACGAAGGGATGGAATGGGTTGTGATTTGTGAATGTGTGCATGTGAATGAGACTAGCCCTTCCGTACAAAGAAAAGGTGCACGCGTTGTTAAAATTGTATTTAGAAGGATAAAGACATAAAGACATTGTATTAATCGAGTTTTTGGCTGTAATTGCTTAAACCCTTCAATATTTCTTACATGATTATTTGACGATCTACACATTTTCTAGTTATCTTATTATTTCTGAAATAGAACGTTATGATTATGTTGTGATTAAGTCTATCTTCTATTAAATATTTGTCTAAATATTTATTGTATGTATATATTAATCTATACATATGTAAGTTTGTTATACTCTTGGACATAAATTATTTTAAGCAGAATATTTTTATATTTAGTAAATTGATTCAACTATTTCCTTCTGTTTTTGATATGGGTTTTTGAAATCCGACTTTCTAAAATCCATTACATCTAACCATATTATACATATTTATTTTATTAATACAACACCACCCTTTTTTCTTTATTTTTTTTACATTGGCTTGACATAAAGTTAAATGTCCACTTACTCAAAATTCCAAAACAAACACACACTGAACTATTTACAGAAATTTCTATATCTGAGAGCTAAATATTAAAAACCCACTAGAACCAATTCAAACATCCTCTAGTGGTATGATAGACTTTATTATTGTAGACATTATTATAAATTCTGGTTGTTGGAAACTTGGAATTGCTTTGTACAGACCCCTTATCTTCTCAATAAACTATAACTACACACTCACATACATAAGATGAATATATATTTTTAATTGTTCCAACTGGTCACGTCAGACCTATGTATCTATCATGTTCATCATTTGATCCAAAGTTAAATACATTGGGTTTGATCTCATTCTAAAGTCTATCATTTAAGATTTAAATCTCATAGCATATGCATCAATGACCTTTAATTCTTAGATATGGATTTGTTTTTGGCCATTTCTAGTATATTCATAACTGACATACTGCTTGAGTGGTTAATATTGCAGTTACATGTTCGCAAGTGCAATGAATGTGGCCAACCTTTACCAGAAAGCTATCAAGCTCCTGCAGATGAGCCTTGGACTACCGGGATATTTGATTGTGCAGAAGATGTAGAAAGTTGTAAGTTCTGTTCATGGTTATTAATAAGAGCAATTTCTTAATTCTTGGAGGAAAAAGAATTGCAATTGAGGCAGATACATTTCTTTCCCCCTTTACAACCCTAAAAAATAAAAGAATAAAATGCAATAGTGATAACTCTGAGGCATAAGCTTTTTAGCACTATGAAAAAAGGTTGTTTTGACAGTACATGAATAATTGTTTATTTTTGCTTCCTTCTTGGTGCCATATAATTTTCTATGCCTTTTTTTTAATCTGTTCCAGATGATGGCGTGATGGAATACGAAGTCCTTTTCCTTTGTGTATTTATAATTGATGAAATCCTTAACCACCAACTTTAGATTCTTTACTAGCCTAAATGTTTTCGTCACAGCTTGATATTTCATAGAATATAAATTTACTTAAATTAAAACAAGTAAAAATATAATAATTTAAAAACATTTATTCTTGCAATGGAAGATAAAATTTAACAAAAGCGAGAACATTCCGAAAAATCATTTAACTAAGAAGTGTTTAAATAGAATGTGTTATTGATGACATATTTGTTAATTAAACTCA
Source organism: Pogostemon cablin (assembly GCA_023678885.1). Classification (NCBI taxonomy): domain Eukaryota; kingdom Viridiplantae; phylum Streptophyta; class Magnoliopsida; order Lamiales; family Lamiaceae; genus Pogostemon; species Pogostemon cablin. Next base: position 16,798,175 of record CM042980.1, on the reverse strand, counting down.
TCCAACTGCCTGCAGCGCATGCTCCTTTAGCCTAAGATACTAAAACGATTGGGGTGAGTTCATTAATTATTGCTTCCTCCTTCCCAAGATTATCTTCACACTTTTCGTTTCCGTCCATCTATAATAACTTGTACCTCCCAAAAATGAAAACATCTGATTAATCCTATGACCTCAAAATACATCTTATTTCAAAATTATCAACCGCACCTAATACACATAGCATACTTTATAATTTATTTATTGCCTAAAAAGACTATATTCCCCCGAACGTCAATAAAGTTAGTTAAAGCTACTTTTTTTTAAACTTCGTATCTACAACGTTGGCGCACACTAATGTGGGTTGGAGAGAGTATGAAATAAAAAATTTTAAACCATGCTATGCACAAAATATCATATGCATCTGCCTAGCATGTGGCTCATTAGGTTTAGGGTGGGTATATTAGGGGTTTGTTTAACAAATAGTCAGTTTGTCCTGCATTCCTATAGGGTTGATCCTTATGAGTTGGGTCCTAATATTCACATGCCTTCACTTATGTTCTTAATCTTGTCTACCTGAAGTAGCCTCCTCTCTTTCAAATTTCAAGTGGCCTAGCCCACTTTCCTTCGACTGTTTAGCTAACTTGCTTCTAGCTGACAAACTTTCAAACCACTCAACTCTCATACAATCTCTTGTTCAATAGTTTGATGAAGGGTTTGATTTTGTTTCCAACTATGTAAGAGATCCTTTACAATGAATACATGTTTATGGGTATGTACTAGCTGCCAACACTTGATTTTCTTCTATCTTTAGCGTTTTCTTGTAGACAAGTTCCCCTTCAGCTATGTGTCAGTTAGTAGATAATTAAGTGGAGACTTGTAGCCTATTGATAGTAAGGTATCTCATAAAATAATGTACAATATCTTTTATCTTAAAGATAATTGTCAATAACAATTGCAAAACAACTTTATCTATTTACCTATCATTTTTATTAATTTAAAATTGGATTAATTGCATAAAAAAACCAACCTTTGCTTCAGCTGCAATTTAATCCCAACTTTTGGGATTTAGAAAAAAAAAAACTATAACGTTTTAAGTGTTTTGCAAATAAAACCCATGGGCAGCAAGACCTACCCTAATTGGATGATGTGGATTTTTCATTTTATTTAATAAATTTAAAATTTAATTTTATTCTTTCTTCTCTCCTAATCCAAACCCATTCTCGTTCTTACCCATCCCCGCACCCAAAAAATCTCACAAAATACACATAATCACTCTCCTAAATGAGATCGGGTCTAGGTTTCTCTTCTTTGCCTACGAACCACAGTTTGAAAGTGCGGCGGCTGGATTTGTTCAATCTCCGATCGATCAACGTCAGCATTCCGGACTCGGCGTGGGTTCAAACCGGAGCTACTCTCGGAGAAGTTTACTACAGAATTGTGGAAAAAAGCAGCGTTCATGGCAGCCCCGCCGGAGTTTGTCCCTGTCAGCGTCGGTGGCCACATCAGCGGCGCGGTTATGGAAACTTGATGCGTAAATATGGCCTTACAGTCGACAATGTCATTGACTCGGAGATAATCGACGTCAACGGCCGCATTCTCCACAGGAAATCCTTGGGAGAGATCAATGGCAAAGGGGACACCGAGGAAGGTAGTTGGGACGAACTTGGCACCGGAGCGGATCTGGTTCTGCCCTATGGTCGGAGAGAAATCGAATCCGGTTCCAAAGAGGATTGGATTAGATCTCGACATAGGTGCAACAGAGAAATTCTGGCTTTCGTTTTTTGGTTTCTGGGGAGCGGGAATGGGTTTGGGTGCAGGTCGGAACGAGCGTATGCCCATGGTTTCGTGAATTTGAATTACGAGTTTTGCTCTGATTCGTGAATGATTTAGTGGCGGGATTGATTTAGCGGCATGATTGTTGGCAATGAATTCAATTTTGCTCTGATTCTAAAAAAATCCATTAAAGTTGAGGGGAATGTATTTGTTGCTTCTTGCCATCCACCTGTAGAACCGCCCCGCCGCCGCCATAGTCACTAGATGCACCACCGTTAGCCACTGTTGTAAGGAGGAGAAAGCATAAGTTTTCTTCTCTACCTCTGCTTGTTGAAGCAGAATGCTTTGTTGGAGGGGAAATACGTGATGATGGCAGGGAGGAAAGAGTGATATTTAGGAAAGAGATGATGTAGAGCGGACGGAAAAATTCAATTAAAAATAAAAAAATGCCACGTCATTCAATCCGGGCAGGTATGCTGCCCATGGGTTTTATTTGCAAAACACCTAAAAGGTTGTAAAGTTTGGATTAAATCTCAACTGAAGTAAATTTAGGGTTTTTTACGCAATTAACCCTTTAAAATACTAATATATCTAAAATGTTTTCATAAAGATTGTTAGTTCAATATAATTTGAAGATTAATTTAGACAAGTTGATATGATAATATAAAACCACTTGTTCATTTCGTTGTAATTATTGATTAAAGTAATTAAATTGAAATAATAAATAAATAATATAAATAAAACATTAATTATATTTTTTATTATGACAGTGGACTTTTTAGAATATTATGTGAATAGTAGTACGTTTAGGTTAATTTGCATATACTATTGTTTATCAGCTTCTAAATATGTACAATTATTACGTTATTTTATTGTGATTATCTTGTCATGTGCATTGTCATAATTATTTTATGTATCTACTATTGTTTCTTTCTTTCCTTCTCTGATTACAAATGATTCTAAAACTCTTTATTTTATTCTCAATAGTTAGAATGGGGCTATTTTGCCCATGTGTCCTCTTTGGTCGGAATGTCGAACAAGTGAGAGATGATACTCCGTGGACGGGACCTTGCATTTGTCATGCAATTTTTGTGGAGGGTGGCCTTGCCTTTGCTGCAGCCACTGCAGCTCTACATGGTATAATTGACCCAAGAACCACATTTCTCATTTGCGAGGGTTTGTTTTTCAGTTGGTGGATGTGTGGAATATACACTGGCCTGATGAGACAATCGTTGCAGAAGAAATATCATCTCAAGGTGATCTTCTTTCTAGTTTCATAAATAGGCTTTACTATAAAACTGTTTCGGTGTCTATTTTCCGTTTTTACCATCACCAAAAATAATTAGTGCTATAATGTAGCTGGGAGATCAATGATCAGCTTATTTTAGCAATTAACAGATGCAAAGTTGTCTCAGCTCCTCAAATATTCTTTTCCATATAATTGGTACAATATGTGCTTTGAAGTTATATGAAAGTCATAATTGGGAACAAATGCTTTTCAAAGGCATGGCAGATGAGATTAACAATCAGAAAAAAGTTCGAAGTTTATTCTTTTAAATATTCCTATGAATCCTGATGGATATTTTGACCATTTCTAAGGATAAACTTTTGGCACCGCTAAAACATTGTGCTGGTGTTTGTTATGTTTATGTGGAATGTAAAGTGAATTGGGATGAGTTTGATACCCATCACGTGTTAGGGTTATGGATGATTCCATCAAAAGTAGGAATGATAGCCATAGTAATGTGATACCAATCTCACAATATTTTAACTTTGATTCCCATTCTCCATTCTAAAAGTCATAAACAAACATCCCCTTAGTAATCTGGTAGTCAACTTATCTTTTGTGTGTTTTATTTACACGTAGACTTGTCCCTTTGGGGACATCTGATAAATTAAAATTTACACGTAAAAAACTATTACAATACTGTTTTTGTTTTCCATGAAATATTTTAGTCCTTTTCCTTTAATTTATTTTAAAAAAAATTTCAATATATGTGCAATAACATTGATCCTCTTTTTGGTCAATTGTGAATTTTAATTTATCGTATAACATCATCTGCTTTAGGTCATGCATTTTACCCCTCATTCCTATCCAATATTTATATTTTGGATACAAATATATGAGACCTTATGCCACGTTCCAAATTTATAAATATTTAAAACTTACTCATTTACAATTATTTATTAAAACGAATTAGGACATGACTAACACTTGGGGTGAGAATAAAGACTTTTGTTTTCTTTTGCTAATCTAATTGTTAACACATAGTAGGTAAATACATATAGGAAACAAAAAATATCTAAACTCCTAAGGTTTAATAATAATTAAATAACTAATTTGATCTGTGCAACTATTAAGTGACCCAAATCGAATCGAAAACTTTATTATCTTTGCATAATATGATATTTTATTCTATATTTGTTGATAGTTTATGGTCACAAAATTGATACCTTTTGTAGAGTGATACATTACTTTGCAATATTAACATCTATAACTTTTGTAGAGTGATACATTACTTTGCAATATTAACATCTATATAAAATAATACATTATCCTATGTATATGTATAGCATTATTAATGACTTATGCTCGGATTTGGACTTGATTAAATAGATAGATAAATAAAGAGCAAGTTTCCATTTTACGCTTTCGTAATTAATTATCACTTTTGCTATAAAATGTTATCACTTTTTATTTATACTATAAATTGTTAATGAAATAGTTCACTGCATAGTTATCACGTTTCATCGATTGAGTACCACTTTTCTCTAATGATGTTATCACTTTTTATCCGTCTCACATAAGGCTTACGTGAGACGGTCTTACACAATTCTTTGCCAGTATAAATTAGTCATCCCTTGATTTAAGTTAGAGCCTCATTTACCTTCGACCATGTTTTGGGTTAAGGGTAGACCCCACTATCGGGTAGCCTCTTCCGGCAACGGGCAACCTATCTGGATATGGCGAGTTAGTCCATATTGTTAGGCATATAAACTAGGGGCACTTACTTAAACCCAAACAATGGTCGAAAATCAAATGTTAACCCCCACTTGTATGCCCTTCCATACTTTTGTGTGAAAAAAATCGATGTGGGATTTCATAACAATGGTCAGACCAAATTGTTAGGCATATAAGCTAGGGAACCCTAACTTAATCCTACACCATGAGTAGGTGAAGGGTTGACCTCCCCCCCCCCCCCACGTATATGCCCTTCCACACTTTCGTGTGGAACTGATATGGGATATAATAATAGTAAAAAGTTTAAATATTCTCAAGGATCACATGTTGATTTCCTGCGTTTTTGTCTAATGAAACTTCTTATAGTACTTTCTGCCTAAAAGGAATATGTAAACCCTGTTTGATCCTATATTTGGATGAAGAGAAAATAAGCAAAGCACTTTATCTTTCTTTAATTTTGTAGAATTTTTCTATAAAAATAATGATATGAATAACTTCTTAGACTTGTATTTTTTCTGCAAATTGTATTTGCTAATATTAAAATGTTTTTAGCATGCTAAATTGCTAATAAATATTGGTACAGTGAAATTTGTTTTGGGGCATGTTAGATTTAAAACAATGTTTGTGTTCGTGTACGGTTGCACTACATATTAGTAACTTTGGAAAAATGGTCTTTATTTATGTGAAAGTTAACCAATTTCTAATGAGATTCATCTAATCTCTCGAGAAAAAGATTATTAGAGTTTTTTGCTGTCCAGTTCTAGTATGCGGGCTGCTAAATTGCTAATAAATATTGGTACAGTGAAATTTGTTTTGGGGCATGTTAGATTTAAAACAATGTTTGTGTTTGTGACGGTTGCACTACATATTAGTAACTTTGGAAAAATGGTCTTTATTTATGTGAAAGTTAACCAATTTCTAATGAGATTCATCTAATCTCTCGAGAAAAAGATTATTAGAGTTTTTTGCTGTCCAGTTTTAGTATGTGGGCTGTTGTTCCAGACTGAAATGGCAAGTATAAATGATATTTGTTTTACCTAAATCGGGACAGCCAATTAAAGTACGACGTATCCTGCAGGTCAGACGATTCAGACCAGTGACCCAAAAGATTATCCGGATCATTCTTGGGTCCGGTTTTGAAAACAATTGTGGGGGAAGTGGTGGTTGGGAGGAGCTATCAGGAAAACTAGGCATCTTAAAACTTCAATGTTTAAGGGTTAATTGCAAAAATATCCACGAACTTTACTACTAATGCAAATTAATCCTCACCTTTGAAAAATTGCAAATTAATCCCCACTTTTAAGCATTGTTGCAAAATGTACCCATATTTTCAAAAAAAACTCAGCTTTTAGTCACAAATTGAGTGTGTTTTGCAACAATGCTTAAAGGTGAGGATTAATTTGCAATAGAAGTAAAGTTCGTGGTTTTTCTTGCAATTAACCCATTGTTTAAACATTCAGAAATTTATTATAATCCATTTTTCGTTTAGAAGGTCTTTTGGCCTTCTCTATACCTTTTCATTTTGACTTTATGCGTCCAATAAAATAAATTCTCTTTTTTTCCCCAGCATTCTAGCCCCATATAAACCTAGCAATAATACATCTGAGACCTCAACAATTGGCATGACCTTATACAAAATGGAAGCTCATGTGTCTGAAACTCACTAAGATTAAGAGTCTTAGTTCTTGAAGATCACAAGTTTAGTTTTTGTGTAAATTATACGTTTTAGTTAAATTATTGTCAACCTGTTTTGATCTTAGATTTGGATTAAGAAACAAGCAAATGTTTGTCTTGTTTACTGTTGAAGACATCTCTTATGAATTTAACTTCATGAGTCTCTTTAGACAACATTAACTTGCTCTCTGTTGATCTTAAAAAACTTCTGGAGTGTGCTAGTACGTACAGTGTGAAATTTAGTTTGAACCATAAAACTTTCAGTCTGCTAGGGTGGCAATTGTGCTTGATACAAGGAAAGGTTTTTACTTAATAAAGTAGTTAGTGAGGAAATTCACAATTGTTGATCCTATGATCCTACATCTTGAGAAAAGAATAAGAGTATACATGGGTTCTATTTCTTAGTTATAGGTGGGGTGTGCGGAATTATATGGTCTTATCTGAATTGAGAACGAGGAGGTATCCTAGTATTATCTTCTCCATTGTGCTGTTTGATGACCTTTGCTGCTCACTTCTTGGTTTAATCTGCAACTTGATGCTGTTAAAAGATTCTTCTTATTAAGCTTTGAAGGATTATGTATTTTACTTTGGATGTCTGATGCAGAACTCACCATGTGACCCTTGCTTGGTGCATTGCTGCCTGCACTGGTGTGCCATGTGCCAGGAGCATAGGGAAAGGAAGTCTCGCCTTTCTGAGGATGCTATCATACCTATGACCATTGTTAATCCACCCCCACTTCAGCAGATGGATGCTTCCGGTGACTCCCGAGATTCTGTATCAACCTCTGCTAATGGAGCTGAGCATGTTCATGTTGAGATGCAAGCTATATAAAGTTTACCAACTTGAGGAAAATACTATAGTAGTACTATGTATACCTTCTAAAGCTGAATCTTTTTGTATATTTCTATCAAGATGCAAGGGTTGAGCCCTACACAAGCACTTGCTCACTTGTGTCATGCTGTAACAAGTGAGAGCATATCTGGTATCATCCACGCATTTCTTTCTTTTTATTTTTAATTTTCAAATTATTAATGATTTAACGATCATATTTTAGGATAAATGTATTTTTTTCCCCTTAATTTATTATTATATCATGTTGTTAGCCACCTATTTTTTTTTCTTTCAATTTATTCACTTAATTTTGTTTTTTTTTTTACCTTTAAATCTATATAGAGAGAGAAAGAGAGAGAGAGAGTTGTTCTATTGTACACCAAAGATATGTTAACAATCAACCCAAATGTTAGAAACGGGTCGCATACATATGCCAAAAAAAATTCAATTAGGTCATTTCCTCTTCACGCCTAAAATTAGGCAGCGTCTCCCTAATCTGTTCTCTGATTTCTTCCTTGCGCTTCGCCTCCCCTCCACGCCTCCTTGGATTCGATTGTCTCTTTGCTCCAACTCCGTTCACCTTCCCTGCGCTCTGCTATTGCACACCTATACACTCCGATCGAGATCGATTGGGATATTGAATCAAATATTCAGAGATTTTGAAGGTTCAAACATCATCTACCTCTTTTAATCCATTGCAATTTCTGAAGAATAAAAGAATTCAGAGGTTACTCAGTCAACAGTAATTAAAAATGTTTAATTCCATTTTTTTACTTGAATAATTGCGTGTTTTTATGAAATTGGATATATTCATATGTAATTTGGCAGTGTGCGGCAACGATGGGGTCTGATCTGGTGGTTGGCATCGCTGTCGACTGGGCTGGTGGTCAGCATCACGGTCAACGGGGCTGGTGGCTCGTTGTCGGCCTCGGTCAGCGATTCCGGCGGTCATGGTGGTTGGAGGTAGATGGTGAAGGGTAGGAGCGATTTATAGTAGATTTCGACAATGTTATGGCTAGATCCGACGTATATTTCCAATCTCGTCGTTAAGCACAAATGTAATGTTAAACTGCATTACTTTTTTTATAATATTGTATTACTTATTATTAGTTAATGTATATGTGTTAAAGTGGTGGAGATGAGAGAAAGAATAATAAAGAGAAAACGTTAGCTGTGAAATTAACGTTGAAAAATATCCCTGTTGAATTTGTTTAATATACTTCAGATCTGTGAACAATATATTATCTCAAATCTCCGTTATCAGATTTTGTATTTTTTTGTAATTCAATAGTGTATAAGACTTTTTTTAATAACTATATTACGTTTTTTTATTTTTTTTTATATTTTTAGTTTTATACAATACTTAAAAAAAGTAATACAGTTATAAATACAATCATATACATTAATATCTGTCATTCTAAAAAGTCAATTAATATTAATTTGAATTGAATAAAAAATTTTAAATTAATTCCAAAAATATTTGAATATTAGGAGAGAGAGTATGAAAAAATTAGGAGAGGGAGAGAATGAGAAAAATAAGGGGAGAGAGAAATTTAATAGAGAGAAATAAGGGGAGAGAGAATTTAGGAGATGGAGCAGACTAAATGAATAGAATGAAATATGGGTCAAAATTATTTATATATGATGAGTCAATTGGATTTGAATTATTTGGTGCACCTTAAAAATTGGTGCACATTAGTATTTGCCATATATATATATATATATATATATATATATATATATACTAGTGTGAAACCCGCATAGTATGAGGGATCTTTTAACTATTATTCTTATTTTTTTAAAATTAAATAATCCGTATTATCTAAGCAACGACTTGTGTGAGACCGTCTCACATAAGGGCTTATGTGGGACGGATAGAAAGTGATAACTTTTATAAAGGAAAGTGATAATAAATTAATGAAAAGTGATAATCCTATTTCATGAACAATTTATAGTATAAATAAATAAAAAGTGATAGCATCTTATAGCGAAAGTGATAATGTTTTATAGCGAAAGTGATAATTATTTTATAAAGTGAAAAATGGTATTGCGTGAGATGGTCTCACGCAAGACCTACCCATTATCTAATGATTCAACATTAATTAACATTAATTAGGATGTTTTTTTTAGAGCTAGACAATTTCTTTGTTTAGAAACAAATTATAACATTTGAATTTTGATAATGTAACATATAACAAAATCATATAAAAAGTTAATATATATGTCCATATATTTAATTTCTTGAAAGAATCTTGAAATGTATTTTTTTAAAAAATATTATCTTATAACATAATATATGAAAAATTATTTATTACTCCAGTTGTCTCTCTAAAAAAATGTACAACCATATAGGGACATTTTTTTCTCTTTTCTATTTATTTGTCTAAAGTTGATAATATTTATTTTTCATTGTATTTACGTGCAATTATGATAAAGATATGTACCACATAGTATCATATCCTTAATTTTATTGTTTGTGTAAAATAAATATCAATTATAAAAAAAATCTTAATTTATTTATTTTTCTATACATGATTTGATTTGATACTAACAAATTATTTATATTGAAAGATTTGTTTATTAATTTCAATTAATGATACTGAAGTAAATAATTCATGATAGATGAATAGAAAAAAAATAGAAAGACTATGTAAATTTAGAGCGTTCAGGAGACGACACATTAGCTAAAAAGAGCTTTGCTATACTATACTTAATATAATATACATAATATTATAAATTTTACTCATGATTATGATTAATATTTATTAATTAACTATATAATAGGAATTCTATTTTTATTAATTGTTATATTTAAGAAACTAATGTAAAATATATAAGCAAATGAATTTATTATCTTTATTAATTTATATATAATATTCTTTTAAATATTCATAAATTTGTAATGAATTTATTATCTTTATTTTTTAACTTAGTTTTATTAGTTTCAAATTATATAAACAACTAAAGAAAACAAATTCTATATTTCATATGTTATAATTGAATAATTAAGATATATGTAAATAAATAAATATTAATATACTAAATTTAAAAAAATTAATAAATATTTACAAACTCGATTTTAAGGTTATTTGATATGAAATAATTATTTAACTTAAAAAACTTAAACTTTCAATTCTCTATATAAATCGATTCAAGAGAACTTGAATCGGTCCTCTTTCACTTGAAAAATATTTGAATCAATACTTTAAAGGTAAATCTTAAAAAAAAATACTTGAATCAATTATTAAGAGGTAATACTTGAATTAATTTTTTTCCTCTTGAAGATTCGATTATTAAGATGTAAATCAATTAAAGAATAGTTGAATCGACCATCTTCCTCTTGAAGAATCGATTCAAGAATACTTGAATCTATCTTTTTCCTCTTGAAAAATCTATTCTTATGAGGTAAATCGATTTAAGAATACTTGAATCAGTTCTCTTTCTCTTGAAGACTATTTGAATCGATTTTTTTAGAGGTAGATCGAATCTTTACTTGATTCGCTCTATCGAAATAAATTTTTTATACTTTCATAAATCAATTTTCTATAGGAGCTTGAAGAAAGCTCATATTTTTCTTGAGAATCGAATGTGTATTTAAAATGAATAATAAAAAAGTTTTAGTTATAGGTATTTATAAGTAAGGTGAGAGAGAATATTATATGAATATTCTTTTTTCCCTTTATATATGATTTAATTTAAAATTAATTAATTTATTGCATTAAAAATTTAATAATTAATTAATGATACCCAAATAAATAAATAAAATATTTAAAACTTAATCATTATTAAAAATAAGAAACACATTATTTTTAAAAAAAGAATACTAATAGTATTAACTTTTACTCATTATTATGATTAAGTATTTTTTATTAGCTATATAATAATAATTTTATTTCCATTAATTGTTATTTTTAAGAAACTAATGTAATATATATATATATATATATATATATATATATATATATATATATATATATAAATAAAATTAATTTATATATAATATTCTTTTAAATATTCATAAATTTCTAATTTAATAATTTTATTTTTTATTTAATTTTATTAGTTTCAAATTATATAAACAATTAAAGAAACAAAATTTTATAATTCATATGTCATAATTGTAAGATATATGTAAATAAATAAATATTAATGTACTAAATTTAAAAAATTAACAAATTTACAAACTCAATTTTAATGTTATTTGATATGAAATAATGATTAACTTAAAGAACTTAAGCTTTCGATTCTATACATGAATTAGTTTTTCAACCTCTTATTCTTTAGAGGTAAATCGATTCAAGAGTACTTGAATCGTCAATCATCTTTCACTTGATGAATACATAAATCAATACTTTAGAGGTAGATCTTAAAGAATATTTGAAGAAGTAATACTGGAATCGACTTTTTTTCTCTTAAAGAATCGATTCTTAAGATGTAAATCGATTCAAGAATACTTGAATCGATTCTCTTACTCTTGAAAAATCAATTTTTAAGATGTACTCCCTCCGTCTCTAAAAAGCTTGCACCCCTTTTTTCGGCACGGAGATTAAGAAAGTGATAACTTTTAGGGGTATAATAGTATTTTTATGTAATATATAAATGATAAAGTATGATAGGTAGAGATGATTTTTTTGTAATTAAAGTGTATGGGGGAAGGGTGATTGTTTTTTACTTTTTGCTTTTTTGGAATATGCAAACTTTTGTGGGACAGCCCAAAATGGAAAGTGTGCCATCTGAAGTGAGACGGAGGGAGTAAATCTATTCATGTATTTCTTGAAAATTGATTTTTAAAATATAAATCTATTCAAAAATACTTAAATCGATTATCTTCCTCTTGAAGAATCGATTCTTAATAGTTAAAACAATTCAAGAATACTTGAATCAGTTCTCTTTCTCTTGAAAAATACTTGAATTAATTTTTTAAAGGTAGATCGAATCTCTACTTGATTCGCTCTATCGAAATAAATTTTTATACTTTCATAAATTGATTCTCTAGAGGAACTTGAAGAAATTAAGCTCACCTTCCTCTTGGAGAAATGAATGTGTATTTAGAACGAATAACCAAAAAATCTTATTTATAGGTGAGGGTGAGAGAGAATATTGTATGAAATATTCCTTTTTCCCTTTATATATATAATTTAATTTAATATTAATTAATAATTTATTATTGCATTAAAAAATTTAGTAACTAATTAATGATACCAAAAATAAATAAATAAAGGGATAATTACTACTAGGTACATTAAAAACTCCTTTATTACTATGATATACAAACTTACAAAAATATTAATACTAACTACATAAATATATAGTGATATTCCAATAATACTCTTACACATGTGCTGCACATAAATGTTTGTGTGCAACATAAAAGTTCGTGTGCAGTAAAAAAAGTGTGTGCAGTAAAAAAGTGTGTGCAGTGAGTGGCGGTCCGGCGGTGATCCTGCTGCAGTTGGTGGGTGATGTGTTTAGGGTTTGTGGTTTAAAGTGTATGAGATTATAATGAATTAAGGTTATATTTGGTATTTTACTTTAATATTTTGTATGTGAGACAGTGAGAGTAATTTTTTGAATTCATTGTATCTCCTAGTAATTTATGGTACAATGTGTGTGTATCTAGGAGTAATTTTTCCATAAATAAAATATTGAAAATTTAATCATTATTAAAAATAAGAAACACATTATTTAAAAAAGAAAATATTAAATAAGGAAGTTAATTAAAAGTTAATATGGAAAATATTGAATAAAAGTATTAAAAATCCAAAAAATTGAGAAAATTGCACGTCAGCAAGAAAAATTTCTGCTATAGTATACTTAAGATATACTCCATCCATCCTGGTCAAAGTGCACCATTTGCTTTTTGCAGTTAGATTAAGGAGTATTATTATTTTATGTAAAGTGAGTAGGTGTATTAGAGAGATGTGATGGGTACTGGTAGGCCATTGATGGGCCATTTTTACTAAAAGAGAAAAAGGTGCAATTTGGACGGACGTCCAATATAGTAAAATGTTGCTATTTAGGCGGGACGGAGATTATATATATATATATATATATATATATATATATATATATATATATATATATATATATATATATATATACTCCTTTCGTCCCACGTTAAGGTTTACATTTTTCATTTTGTGTTGTCCCAAGTTAAGGTTTACATTTTCTTTTTTGTCAAGTTGGGTCCACACAAAATAATTAATTATTCCACATAGGGTCCACACAAAACACTAATACAACTACCTACTTTACATTATATATTATTTCTCTCACCTCACCTCACTACACATTAAATATTATATCTCTTAATCTACGTATAAAAAGTAAATGTAAACGTTAATGCGAGACGAATGGAGTATATATTTACGTTCATGTGACTAAAAAGAGAATCAGATCATTTTGTGCCCCAAAATGACCCACACTGGCTGATGGAGGGAGTATAAATGGTTTATTTGAAAGCTTTTAATGGCATTCATATTACTTATACAACTTTAAAATTTTGAAAATAATTATTTTAATTTTTTAATTTAAATGAAATATTTTAATTTTTTTTAGTATTTCTGTTTTTCATGAATATTTTTCTTTTCATTTTAATATATTTGTATATAAAGTATAAGAACAAAAATATTTCATTAGAAATTGTTTTGATTTTTAATGAAAATTATACTACCAAGTACTCCTTCCGTCTCATCCTAATATTTACGCTTCCTTTGTAAATTACAAAGGAAGCATAACTATTAGGATGGGATGGAGGGCGTACATTACATATTCTATTACTCCCTCTGTCTCATATTTAAATTTCACACTTTCCATTTTCACCCTTCCACATTAACTTCACCACTAAAAAAGGAAACATCATATCAATCTCCGACCATAAGAATATATCTTAATTACAAATTTACCACTCTCACTTAATATATACAATATACTTTATAATTTATTTATTACCTAAAAATATTATATTACACCCCAAAAGTCAATAAATTGAATCTCATTTTCTTATTTCGATGAAAGTTTTCTTTATTTCGATGCTCATTTCTTGTTTCGATCAACGTTTCCTTCGATTCGATGCTAATTTTCTCATTTAGAAGCATGTTTCCTTCATTTCGATTCTCATTTTCCCATTTTGATGCACTTTTCCTTCATTTCGAAGCTGATTATCTCATTTCGATGCACGTTTCCTTAACTTCGATGCTCATTTCCTTCATTTAGATGCATATTTCCTTCATTTCGTTGTTCATTTTTCATTTCGATCAATATTTCCTTCGTTTCAATGCTCACTTTCTCATTTTAATGCACATTTTCTTCTTTTTGATGCTCATTTTTTCATTTCGATGCATGTTTCCTACATTTTGATTCATGTTTCCTTCAATTTGATTCTCCTTTTATCATTTCGATGAACGTTTATTGCATTTCGATGCTCATTTTCTAATTTCGATGCACATTTCCTATTTTTTGATGCACATTTACACATTTCAATGCATGTTTCCATCATTTTGATACTCATCATTTTCTCATTTCGATGCATGTTTCCTTCATTTCAATGCTCATTTCCTTTATTTCTGTGCACATTTCCTTCATTTTAAAACCCATTTTCTTGATTCGATTAACATTTCCATCGTTTCGAGGCTCATTTTCTCATTTCGATGCACATTTTCGTTATTTCGTTGCTCATTTTCTAATTTCGATGCACATTTCCTTTATTTGGAGGCTTATTATCTCATTTCTAATCACGTTTCCTTCATTTCGATGCTCATTTTCTTTATTTAGATGCATATTTCCTTCATTTCTATACTCATTTTGTATTTTCGATTAACTTTCTCTTTGTTTCGATGCTAATTTTCTCATTATGAAGCATTTTTCCTTTTTTCGATGCTAATTTCCTCATTTCGATGCATGTTTTTTATATTTTGATGCATGTTTTCCTCATTTCGATGCACCTTTTATCATTTTTGATGAACGTTTACAGCATTTCGAGGATCATTTTCTAATCTCTATGCACATTTCCTTCTTTTCGATGCCCATTTACACATTTCAATGCACTTTCCATTATTTTGATACTCATTTTCTCATTTCGATGCACATTTTATTCATTTCGATGCTCATTTCCTTCATTTCTATGCACATTTCCTTCATTTTGAAGCTCATTCTTTCGTTTTGATCAACATTTCCATCGTTTTGATACTTATTTTCTCAATATAATGCATGTTTCCATCATTTCGATGCTCATTTTCTCATTTTGATGCACGTTTCCTTCATTACGATGCTCATTTTCTCAATTCGATGCATGTTTCCTTCATTTCAAATTGAGATGAACGTTTACTGCAGTTCTATACTCATTTTCTAATTTTGATGCACATTTCCTTCTTTTTAATGCACATTTACTCATTTCAATGCAAGTTTCCTTCATTTTAGTTCTCATTTTCACATTTCGATACACGTTACCTTCATTTCGATGCACATTTCATTTATTTCTCACATTTCGATGCACGTTTTCCTCATTTCGATGCTCATTTCTTTTATTTCGATACATATTTTTTTCATTTTGATGCACATTTTCTCGCTTCGATCGAAATTTCCTTCATTTCGATGCTCATTCTCTCATTTCGATGCACGTTCTTTTATTTTGATACTCATTTTCTTATTTCGATGGATGTTTCCTTCATTTCGAATCTCATTTTCTCATTTCGATGACGTTTCCTTAATTTCAATGCTCATTTCCTACATTTTGATGCATATTTTCTTGATTTCGGATGCTCATTTTCTTGTTTCGATCAGCACTTCCTTTGTTTCGATGATCATTTTTTAATTTCGATGTATGTTTCTTTCTTTTCGATGCTCATTATCTCATTTCGAAGCACATTTCCTTAATTACAATGCTCCTTTTATCATTTCAATGAATGTTTATTGCATTACGATGCTCATATTCTAATTTCGATGCACATTTCCTTCTTTTCGATGCCCATTTACTCATTTCAATGCACGTTTCCTTCATTTTGATTCTCATTTTCTTATCTCGATGCATGTTTCCTTCATTTCAACGCTCATTTTATTCATTTTGGTGCATATTTTCTTCAGTTCGATGCTCATTTTCTCATTTCGATCAACATTTTTGTCGTTTTGAATATAATTTTCGCATAATAATGCAGATTTCCTTCATTTCAATGTTTATTTTCTCATTCCGATGCACGTTTCATTCATTTCGATGCTCATTTTCTCATTTCGATGCACGTATCCTTCATTTCAATGCTCCTTTTGCCATTTCGATGAATGTTTACAACATTTCAAGGCTCATTTTCTAATTTCAATGCACATTTCCTTCTTTTCGATGCCCATTTACTCATTTCAATTCAATTTTCCGTCATTTTATTCTTATTTTCTCATTTTGATGCTCATTTTCTTCATTTAAATGCATATTTCCTTCATTACGATTCTTATCTTCTCGTTTTGATCATCATTTCCTTCGTTTTGATGCTCTTTTTCTCATTTCGATGCACATTTCCTTCTTTTTGATGCTCAGTTTCTCATTTCGATGAAAGTTTTCGTCAATTCGATTCTCAATTTTTCATTTCGATGCACGTTTCCTTTATTTCTATGCTCCATTTATTATTTCAATGGACGTTTCCTTTATATTGTTTCCTTTATATTGTTTCTCATTTTCTCTTTTCGATGCGCGTTTCCTTCATTTCGATGCTCACATTGCCTTCATTTCGATGCACATTTTCTTCATTTTGATGCTCATTTTCTCATTTCGATAAACATTTCCTTCGTTTCGATGCACATTTTCTTTATTTTGATTCTAGTTTTCTTATTTTGATGCAAGTTTCCTTCATTTCGTTGCTCATTTTCTTGTTTTGATCAATTTTTCCTTGGATTCGATGCTAATTTTCTTAATTTAGATACACGTTTTCTACATTTCGATTCTCATTTTCCCATTTTGATGTACTTTTCCTTCTTTTCAAAACTCATTATCTCATTTCGATGCACGGTTCCTTAATTTTGATGCTCATTTCCTTTATTTAGATGCATATTTCCTTCATTTCGATGTTCATTTTCTCATTTTGATCAATATTTCCTTCGTTTCGATGCTCATTTTCTCATTTCGATGAACGTTTCCTTCTTTTGATGCTCATTTTCTAATTTCGATGCATGTTTCCCACATTTTGATGCATGTTTCCTTCATTTTGATGCTCCTTTTATTATATCGATGAACGTTTACTGCATTTCGATGCTCATTTTCTAATTTCTATGCATATTTCCTTTTTCGATGCACATTTCCATCATTTTGATACTCACAATTTTATCATTTCGGTGCACATTTCCTTTATTTCGATGCTCGTTTCCTACATTTCTTTTCATAATTCCTTCGTTTTGAAACTTATTTTCTCGATTTAATTTACTTTTCAATCGTTTTGAAGCTCATTTTCTCATTTCGATGCACATTTCCTTATTTTGGTGCTCATTTTCTTATTTTGATGCACGTTTCCTTTATTTTGAAGCTTATTATCTCATTTCTATGCTCGTTTCCTTCATTTCGATGTTCATTTTCTTTATTTAGATGCATATTTTCTTCATTTCTATATTCATTTTCTAATTTCGATTAATTTTTCCTTTATTTCGATGCTCATTTACTCATTATGAAGCACTTTTCCTTTTTTATGCTCATTTCCTCATTTCGATGCATGTTTTTTATATTTTGATGCGTGTTTTCCTCATTTTGATGCTCCTTTTATCCTTTCGATGAACGTTTACATCATTTCGAGGCTCATTTTCTAATCCCTATGCATATTTCCTTCATTTCAATGCCCATTTACACATTTCAATGCATGTTTCCATCATTTTGATACTCATTTTCTCATTTTGATACACATTTTCTTCATTTAGATGCTCATTTCCTTCATTTCTATGCACATTTCCTTCATTTTGAAGCTCATTCTTTCTTTTCGATCAACAATTCCATTGTTTTGATCCTCATTTTCTCATTATAATGCATGTTTCTTTCATTTCGATGCTCATTTTCTTATTTTGATGCACGTTTCCTTCACTACGATGCTTATTTTATCATTTCGATGCACGTTTCCTTCATTTTAATGCACATTTTATCGTTGAGATGAACATTTACTGCATTTCTATACACATTTTCTAATTTCGATGCACATTTCCTTCTTTTTAATGCCCATTTACTCATTTCAATGCACGTTTCCTTCATTTTATTTCTCATTCTCACATTTCGATGCACGTTTCCTTAATTCCGATGCTCATTTCCTTTATTTCGATGCACAACTCTTTCATATTGATGCACATTTTCCGCTTCGATCGAAATTTCCTTCGTTTCGATGCTCATTCTCTCATTTTGATGCATGTTCATTTATTTTGATGCTGATTTTCTTATTTCGATGGACGTTTCCTTCATTTAGAATCTCATTTTCACATTTCGATGACGTTTCCTTAATTTCAATGCTCATTTCCTACATTTTGATGCATATTTTCTTGATTTAGGATGCTCATTTTCTTGTTTCGATCAGCACTTCCTTCGTTTTGATGCTTGTTTCTTGCTTTTTGATGCTCATTATCTCATTTTGAAGCACATTTCCTTCACTTCGATGCTCCTTTTTTAATTTCAATGAATGTTTACTGCATTACGATGCTCATATTCTGATTCCGATGCACATTTCTTTCTTTTCGATGCCCATTTACTCATTTCAATACACTTTTCCTTCATTTTGATTCTCATTTTCTTATTTCGATGCACGTTTCCTTTATTTCAACGCTCATTTTCTTCATTTTGGTGCACATTTTCTTCAGTTTGATGCTCATTTTCTCATTTCGATCAACATTTCCATCGTTTTGAACCTAATTTTCTCATAATAATGCACATTTCCTTAATTTCAACGCTTATTTTCTAATTCCGATGCATGTTTCATTCATTTTGATGTTCATTTTCTCATTTCGATGCATGTATCCTTCATTTCAATGCTCCTTTTACCATTTCGATGAACATTTACAACATTTCAAGGCTCATTTTCTAGTTTCAATGCACATTTTCTTCTTTTTTATGCCCATTTACTCATTTCAATTCACTTTTCCATCACTTTTATTCTTATTTTCTCATTTCGATGCACGTTTCCTTCATTTCGATGCTCATTTTCTTCATTTCAATGCATATTTTATTCATTACGATTCTTATCTTCTCGTTTTGATCATCATTTCCTTCGTTTTGATGCTCTTTTTCTCATTTCGATGCACCTTTCCTTCTTTTTGATGCTCATTTTCTAATTTCAATGAAAGTTTTCTTCGTTTCGATTCTCAATTCCTCATTTCGATGCACGTTCCTTCATTTCTATGCTCCATTTATCATTTCAATGAACGTTTCCTTTATATTGATTCACATTTTCTCTTTCTGATGCGCATTTCCTTCATTTCGATGCTCACATTCCCTTCATTTCGATGCACATTTCCTTCATTTTGATGCTCATTTTCTCATTTCGATCAATATTTTCTTCGTTTCGATGCACGTTTCTTTCATTTTGATTCTAGTTTTCTTATTTTGATGCAAGTTTCCTTCATTTCGTTGCTCATTTTCTTGTTTTGATTAATGTTTCCTTCAATTTGATGCTAATTTTCTTAATTTAGATGCACATTTCCTTCATTTCGATTCTCATTTTCCCATTTTAATGTACTTTTCCTTAATTTCGAAGCTCATTATCTCATTTTGATGCACGTTTCCTTAATTTCGATGCTCATTTTCTTTATTTAGATGCATATTTCCTTCATTTCGATGTTCATTTTCTCATTTTGATCAATATTTCCTTCGTTTCAATGCTCATTTTCTTATTTCGATGCACGTTTCCTTCTTTTTGATGCTCATTTTCTCATTTCGATGCATGTTTTTTATATTTTGATGCATGTTTCCTTCATTTTGATGCTACTTTTATTATATCAATGAACGTTTACTTTATTTTATAATTTCAATGCACATTTCCTTTTTTCAATGCACATTTACACATTACGATGCACGTTCCTTCATTTTGATACTCACAATTTTATCATTTTGATGCACGTTTTCTTCATTTCGATGCTCGTTTTCTTCATTTCTGTGCACAATTCCTTTGTTTTGAAAATCATTTTCTCGATTCAATATACATTTCCATTGTTTCGATAATCATTTTCTCATTTCGATACACGTTTCATTTATTTCGATGCTCATTTTCTTATTTCGATGCACGTTTCCTTTATTTTGAAGCTTATTATCTCATTTCTATGCACGTTTCCTTCATTTCGATGCTCATTTTCTTTGTTTAGGTGCATATTTTCTTCATTTCTATATTCATTTTCTAATTATGATTAACTTTTCTATTTTTTCGATACTCATTTACTCATTATGAAGCACGTATCCTTTTTTTTGATGCTCATTTCTTCATTTCGATGCATGTTTTTATATTTTGACGCATGTTTTCCTCATTTTGATGCTCTTTTTATCATTTCGATGAACGTTTATAGCATTTCGAGGCTAATTTTTTAATCCCGATGCACATTTCCTTCATTTCGATGCCCGTTTACACATTTCAATGCACGTGTCCATCATTCTGATACTCGTTTTCATATTTCGATACACGTTTTCTTCATTTAGATGCTCATTTCCTTCATTTTTATGCACATTTCCTTCATTTTGAAGCACATTCTTTCGTTTTGATCAACAATTCCATCATTTTTATCCTCATTTTCTCATTATAATGCACATTTCCTTCATATCGATGCTCATTTTCTCATTTTGATGCACATTTCCTTCACTACGATGCTCATTTTCTCATTTCGATGCACGTTTCCTTTATTTCAATGCACATTTTATCGTTGAGATGAATGTTTACTGCATTTCTATACTTCATTTTAGGTAAATAGAGTCACTAAAAACACACAGTGCAGAGATTATTCTACTCTGTGAGCCAGGTCAAGAACTACTTGAAGTGAGCATTTTCTTGCCATTTTTATGGTCAAATCAGTTATTAGTCATGAGAATATAGTTGAAGAACATGTTTTCAGAGTATAAAAATGCTAGGAAGCTTGCGTCATAGAGTCACTAAAGAGTCAAAGTGCAGAGATGATTCTCTCTGTTAGCTAGGTCAAGAAGTCCTTGAAGTGAGCATTTTCTTGCCATTTTTATGGTCAAATTAATTATTATACATGAGAATATAGTTGGAGAACATGTTTTCATAGTATAAAAATGCTAGGAAGCTTGCACCGTATAGTCGTTAAAAACTCACAGTGTAGAGCAAATTCTACTCCGTGAGCCAGGTCAATAACTCCTTAAAGTGAGTATTTTCTTGCCATTTTATGGTCAAATTAGTTATTAGACATGAGAATATAGTTGGAGAACATGTTTTCAAAGTATAAAAATGCTAGAAAGCATGTGTCATAGCGTCACTGAAAAGTCAAAGTGCAGTGCTGATTCTATTCCGTGAGCCAGGTCAAAAACTTTTTGAAGTGAGCATTTTCTTGCCATTTATATGGTCAAATTTTTTATTAGACATGATAATATAGTTAGATAACATGTTTTTAAAGTATAAAAATGCTAGGAAGCTTGAACCATAGCGTCACTAAAAAGTCAAAGTGCAGTGCTGATTCTACTGCTCAAGAACTCCTTGAAGTGAGAATTTTCTTGCTATTTTAACGGTCAAATAAGTTATTAGACATGAGAATATAGTTGGAGAACATGTTTTAAAGTATAAAAATGCTAGGAAGCTTGCGCCATAGCGTCACTAAAAAGTCATAGTGTAGTGCTAATTCTACTCCGTGAGCCAGGTCAAGAACTCTTTGAAGTGAGCATTTTCTTGCCGTTTTTATGGTCAAATTAGTTATTAGACATGATAATATAGTTGGATAACATGGTTTCAATGTATAAAAATGCTAGGAAGCTTGAGCCATAGGGTCACTAAAAAGTCAAAGTGCAGTGCTGATTCTACTCCATGATCCAGGCCAAGAACTCCTTGAAGTGAGCATTTTATTGCAATTTTAACGGTCAAATAAGTTATTTGACATGAGAATATAGTTTGAGAAAATGTTTTCAGAGTATAAAAATGCTAGGAACCTTGCGCTATAGAGTCACTAAAAGTCAAAGTGCAGAGCTGATTCTACTCCGTGAGCCAGGTCAAGGACTACATGATGTGGGCATTTTCTTGCCATTTTTATGGAAAAATTAGTTATTATACATGAGTATATAGTTGGAAAACATATTTTCAGTGTATATAACTGCTAAGAAGCTTGTACCATAGAGTCACTAAAAGCACACAGTGGAGAGATTATTCTACTCTGTGAGCCAGGTCAAGAACTACTTGAAGTGAGCATTTTTTTTGCCATTTTTATGGTCAAATCAGTTATTAGTCATGAGAATATAGTTGAAGAACATGTTTTCAGAGTATAAAAATGCTAGGAAGCTTGCACCATAGAGTCACTAAAGAGTCAAAGTGCAGAGCTGATTCTACTCCGTTAGCAAGGTCAAGAAGTCCTTGAAGTGAGCATTTTCTTGCTATTTTTATGCTCAAATTAATTATTATACATGAGAATATAGTAGGAGAACATATTTCCATAGTATAAAATGCAAGGAAGCTTGCACCGTATAGTCGATAAAAACTCACAGTGCAGAGCAGATTCTACTCCGTGAGCCAGGTCAATAACTCCTTAAAGTGAGCATTTTCTTGCCATTTTATGGTCAAATTAGTTATTAGACATGAGAATATAGTTGGAGAACATATTTTCAAAGTATAAAAATGCTAGAAAGCTTGCGCCATAGCGTCACTAAATAGTCAAAGTGCAGTGCTGATTCTACTCCGTGACCTAGGTCAAGAACTCTTTGAAGTGAGCAATTTCTTGCCATTTATATGGTCAAATTTTTTATTAGACATGGTAATATAGTTGGATAACATGTTTTTAAATATAAAAATGTTAGGAAGCTTGAACCATAGCGTCACTAAAAAGTCAAAGTGCAGTGCTGATTCTACTCCGTGAGCTAGGTCAAGAACTCCTTGAAGTGAGCATTTTCTTGCTATTTTAACGGTCAAAAAGTTATTTGACATGAGAATATAGTTGTAAAACATGTTTTAAAGTATAAAAATGCTAGGAAGCTTGAGCCATAGCGTCACTAAAAAGTCAAAGTGCAATGCTGATTCTACTCCGTGAGCCAGGTCAAGAACTCTTTGCAATGAGCATTTTTTGGCGTTTTTATGGTCAAATTAGTTATTAGACATGATAATATAGTTGGATAAAATGGTTTCAATGTATAAAAATGCTAGAAAGCTTGCACTATAGCATAACTAAAAAGTCAAAGTGCAGTGCTGATTCTACTCCGTGAGCAAGGTCAAGAACTCCTTGAAGTGAGCATTTTCTTGCTATTTTAACGGTCAAATAAGTTATTAGACATGAGAATATAGTTGTAGAACATATTTTCATAGTATAAAAATGCTAGGAACCTTGCGCCATAGAGTCACTAAAAAGTCAAAGCGCAGAGCTGATTCTACTCCGTTAGCCAGGTCAAGGACTACATGATGTGGGCATTTTATTGCCATTTTTATGGACAAATTAGTTATTATTCATGAGTATATAGTTGGAAAAAATGTTTTCAGTGTATATAACTGCTAAGAAGCTTGTACCATAGAGTCACTAAAAACACACAGTGCAGAGATTATTGTACTCTGTGAGCCAGGTCAAGAACTACTTGAAGTGAGCATTTTCTTGCCATTTTTATGGTCAAATAAGTTATTTGTCATGAGAATATAATTGAAGAACATGTTTTCAGAGTATTAAAATGTTGGAAGCTTGCGCCATAGAGTCACTAAAGAGTCAAAGTGCAGAGCTGATTCTACTCCGTTAGCTAGGTCAAGAAGTCCTTGAAGTGAGCATTTTCTTGCCATTTTTATGGTCAAATTAATTATTATACATGAGAATATAGTTGGAGAACATGTTTTCATAGTATAAAAATGCTAGGAAGCTTGCACCGTATAGTCGTTAAAAACTCACAGTGTAGAGCAAATTCTACTCCGTGAGCCAGGTCAATAACTCCTTAAAGTGAGTATTTTCTTGCCATTTTATGGTCAAATTAGTTATTAGACATGAGAATATAGTTGGAGAACATGTTTTCAAAGTATAAAAATGCTAGAAAGCATGTGTCATAGCGTCACTGAAAAGTCAAAGTGCAGTGCTGATTCTATTCCGTGAGCCAGGTCAAAAACTTTTTGAAGTGAGCATTTTCTTGCCATTTATATGGTCAAATTTTTTATTAGACATGATAATATAGTTAGATAACATGTTTTTAAAGTATAAAAATGCTAGGAAGCTTGAACCATAGCGTCACTAAAAAGTCAAAGTGCAGTGCTGATTCTACTGCTCAAGAACTCCTTGAAGTGAGAATTTTCTTGCTATTTTAACGGTCAAATAAGTTATTAGACATGAGAATATAGTTGGAGAACATGTTTTAAAGTATAAAAATGCTAGGAAGCTTGCGCCATAGCGTCACTAAAAAGTCATAGTGTAGTGCTAATTCTACTCCGTGAGCCAGGTCAAGAACTCTTTGAAGTGAGCATTTTCTTGCCGTTTTTATGGTCAAATTAGTTATTAGACATGATAATATAGTTGGATAACATGGTTTCAATGTATAAAAATGCTAGGAAGCTTGAGCCATAGGGTCACTAAAAAGTCAAAGTGCAGTGCTGATTCTACTCCATGATCCAGGCCAAGAACTCCTTGAAGTGAGCATTTTATTGCAATTTTAACGGTCAAATAAGTTATTTGACATGAGAATATAGTTTGAGAAAATGTTTTCAGAGTATAAAAATGCTAGGAACCTTGCGCTATAGAGTCACTAAAAGTCAAAGTGCAGAGCTGATTCTACTCCGTGAGCCAGGTCAAGGACTACATGATGTGGGCATTTTCTTGCCATTTTTATGGAAAAATTAGTTATTATACATGAGTATATAGTTGGAAAACATATTTTCAGTGTATATAACTGCTAAGAAGCTTGTACCATAGAGTCACTAAAAGCACACAGTGGAGAGATTATTCTACTCTGTGAGCCAGGTCAAGAACTACTTGAAGTGAGCATTTTTTTTGCCATTTTTATGGTCAAATCAGTTATTAGTCATGAGAATATAGTTGAAGAACATGTTTTCAGAGTATAAAAATGCTAGGAAGCTTGCACCATAGAGTCACTAAAGAGTCAAAGTGCAGAGCTGATTCTACTCCGTTAGCAAGGTCAAGAAGTCCTTGAAGTGAGCATTTTCTTGCTATTTTTATGCTCAAATTAATTATTATACATGAGAATATAGTAGGAGAACATATTTCCATAGTATAAAATGCAAGGAAGCTTGCACCGTATAGTCGATAAAAACTCACAGTGCAGAGCAGATTCTACTCCGTGAGCCAGGTCAATAACTCCTTAAAGTGAGCATTTTCTTGCCATTTTATGGTCAAATTAGTTATTAGACATGAGAATATAGTTGGAGAACATATTTTCAAAGTATAAAAATGCTAGAAAGCTTGCTCCATAGCGTCACTAAATAGTCAAAGTGCAGTGCTGATTCTACTCCGTGACCTAGGTCAAGAACTCTTTGAAGTGAGCAATTTCTTGCCATTTATATGGTCAAATTTTTTATTAGACATGGTAATATAGTTGGATAACATGTTTTTAAATATAAAAATGTTAGGAAGCTTGAACCATAGCGTCACTAAAAAGTCAAAGTGCAGTGCTGATTCTACTCCGTGAGCTAGGTCAAGAACTCCTTGAAGTGAGCATTTTCTTGCTATTTTAACGGTCAAAAAGTTATTTGACATGAGAATATAGTTGTAAAACATGTTTTAAAGTATAAAAATGCTAGGAAGCTTGAGCCATAGCGTCACTAAAAAGTCAAAGTGCAATGCTGATTCTACTCCGTGAGCCAGGTCAAGAACTCTTTGCAATGAGCATTTTTTGGCGTTTTTATGGTCAAATTAGTTATTAGACATGATAATATAGTTGGATAAAATGGTTTCAATGTATAAAAATGCTAGAAAGCTTGCACTATAGCATAACTAAAAAGTCAAAGTGCAGTGCTGATTCTACTCCGTGAGCAAGGTCAAGAACTCCTTGAAGTGAGCATTTTCTTGCTATTTTAACGGTCAAATAAGTTATTAGACATGAGAATATAGTTGTAGAACATATTTTCATAGTATAAAAATGCTAGGAACCTTGCGCCATAGAGTCACTAAAAAGTCAAAGCGCAGAGCTGATTCTACTCCGTTAGCCAGGTCAAGGACTACATGATGTGGGCATTTTATTGCCATTTTTATGGACAAATTAGTTATTATTCATGAGTATATAGTTGGAAAAAATGTTTTCAGTGTATATAACTGCTAAGAAGCTTGTACCATAGAGTCACTAAAAACACACAGTGCAGAGATTATTGTACTCTGTGAGCCAGGTCAAGAACTACTTGAAGTGAGCATTTTCTTGCCATTTTTATGGTCAAATAAGTTATTTGTCATGAGAATATAATTGAAGAACATGTTTTCAGAGTATTAAAATGTTGGAAGCTTGCGCCATAGAGTCACTAAAGAGTCAAAGTGCAGAGCTGATTCTACTCCGTTAGCTAGGTCAAGAAGTCCTTGAAGTGAGCATTTTCTTGCCATTTTTATGGTCAAATTAATTATTATACTTGAGAATATAGTTGGAGAACATGTTTTCATAGTATAAAAATGCTAGGAAGCTTGCACCGTATAGTCGCCAAAAACTCACAGTGCAGAGCAGATTCTACACCGTGAGCCAGGTCAATAACTCCTTAAAGTGAGCATTTTCTTGCCATTTTATGGTCAAATTAGTTATTAGACATGATAATATAGTTGGAGAACATGTTTTCAAAGTATAAAATTGCTAGGAAGCTTGCGCCATAGCGTCACTAAAAAGTCAAACTGCAGTGTTGATTCTACTCTGTGAGCCAGGCCAAGAACTATTTGAAGTGAGCATTTTCTTCCCATTTATATGGTCAAATTTTTTATTAGACATGATAATATATTTGGATAACATGTTTTTAAAGTATAAAAATGCTAGGAAGCTTGAACCATAGCGTCACTAAAAAGTCAAAGTGCAGTGCTGATTCTACTCCGTGAGCTAGGTCAAGAACTCCTTGAAGTGAGCATTTTCTTGCTATTTTAACGGTCAAATAAGTTATTAGACATGAGAATATAGTTGGAGAACATGTTTTAAAGTAATAAAATGCTAGGAAGCTTGCGCCATAGCGTCACTAAAAAGTCAAAGTGCAGTGCTGATTCTACTCCGTGAGCCAAGTCAAGAACTCTTTGAAGTGAGCATTTTCTTGCCGTTTTTATGGTCAAATTAGTTATTAGACATGATAATATAGTTGGATAACATGGTTTCAATGTATAAAAATGCTAGAAAGCTTGCGCCATAGCATAACTAAAAAGTCAAAGTGCAGTGCTGATTTTACTCCGTGGGCCAGGTCAAGAACTCTTTGAAGTGAGCATTTTCTTGCCCTTTTTATGGTCAAATTAGTTATTAGACATGATAATATAATTGGATATAATGTTTTCAATGTATAAAATTGCTAGGAAGCTTGAGCCATAGGGTCACTAAAAAGTCAAAGTGCAATGCTGATTCTTCTCCGTTAGCCAGGTCAAGAACTCCTTGAATGAGCATTTTCTTGCTATTTTAACGGTCAAATAAGTTATTAGACATGAGAATATAGTTGGAGAACATGTTTTTTGAGTATAAAAATGCTAGGAACCTTGCGCCATAGAATCACTAAAAAGTCAAAGTGCAGAGCTGATTCTACTACGTGAGCCATGTCAAGGACTCCATGATGTGGGCATTTTCTCGCCATCTTTATGGAAAAATTAGTTATTATACATGAGTATATAGTTGGAGAACATATTTTCAGTGTATATAACTACTAAGAAGCTTGTACCATATAGTCACTAAAAACACATAGTGAAGAACTGATTCTACTCTGTGAGCCAGATCAAAAACTACTTGAATTGAGCATTTTCTTGCCATTTTTATGGTCAAACCAGTTGTTGGTCATGGGACTATATTTGGAGAACATTTTTTCAGAGTATAAAAATGCTAGGAAGCTTGCACCATAGAGTCACAAAAGAGTCAAAGTGCAGAGCTGATTCTACTCCGTTAGCTAGGCCAAGAAGTCCTTGAAGTGAGCATTTTCTTGCTATTTTTATGGTCGAATTAATTATTATACATGAGAATATAGTTGGAGAACATATTTTCATAGTATAAAAACTGTAGGAAGCTTGCACCGTAGAGTCGCTAAAAACTCACAGTGCAGAGCAGATTCTACTCCGTGAGCCTAGTTAAGAACTCCTTAAAGTGATCATTTTCTTAATTTTTATGGTCAAATTAGTCGTTAGACATGAGAGTATAGTTGGAGAACATGTTTTCAAAGTATAAAAATGCTAGGAAGCATGCACAGTAGAGTCACTAAAAACTTACAGTGCAGAGCAGATTCTACTCCGTGAGCCGGGTCAAGAACTCTATGAAGTAAAAATTTTCTTGCCATTTTTATGATCAAATTAGTTATTATACATGAGAATATAGTTGGAGAACATGTTTTCAAAGTATAAAAATACTAGATAGCTTGCGCCATAGCGTCACTAAAAAGTCAAAGTGCAGTGCTGAATCTACTCCGTGAGCCAGGTCAACAACTCCTTAAAGTGAGCATTTTCTTGCCATTTTTATGGCCAAATTACTTAATAGACATGAGAATATAGTTCGAGAACATGTTTTTAGAGTATAAAATGATAGGAAGGTTTAGCTATAGCGTCACTAAAAAGTCAAACTGCACTGCTGATTCTACTCCGTGAGCCAAGTCAAGAACTCCTTGAAGTGAGCATTTTGTTGGTATTTTAACGGTCAAATAAGTTATTAGACATGAGAATATAGTTGGAGAACATGTTTTCAGAATGTAAAAATTCTAGGAACCTTGCGCCATAGAGTCACTAAAAAGTAAAAGTGCAGAGTTGATTCTACTCCGTTAACTAGGTCAAGAAGTCCTTGAAGTGAGCATTTTCTTGCCATTTTTATGGTCAAATTAATTATTATACATGAGAATATAGTTAGAGAACATGTTTTCATAGTATAAAAATGCTAGGAAGCTTGCACCGTAGAGTCGCTAAAAACTCACAGTGCAGAGCATATTCTACTCCGTGAGCCAGGTCAAGAACTCCTTAAACTGAGCATTTTATTGCCATTTTATGGTCAAATTAGTTATTAGACATGAGAATATAGTTGGAGAACATGTTTTCAAAGTATAAAAATGCTAGGAAGCTTGCGCCATAGCGTCACTAAAAAGTCAAAGTGCAGTGCTGATTCTACTCCATGAGTCAGGTCAAGAACTCTTTGAAGTGAGCATTTTCATGCCATTTATATGTTCAAATTAGTTATTAGACATGATAATATAGTTGGATAACATGTTTTCAATGTATAAAAATCCTAGGAAGCATGAGCCATAGCGTCACTAAAAAGTCAAAGTGCAGTGCTGATTCTACTCCTTGAGCCAGGTCAAGAACTCCTTGAAGTGAGCATTTTCTTGCAATTTTAACGGTCAAATATGTTATTAGACCTCAGAATATAGTTGGATAACATGTTTTTAAAGTATAAAAATGCTAGAAAGCTTGCGCAATGCGTTACTAAAAAGTCAAAGTGCAGTGCAGATTTTACTCCGTGAGCCAGGTAAAGAACTCTTTGAAGTGAGCATTTTCTTGCCATTTTTATGGTCAAATTAGTCATTAGACATGATAATATGGTTGGATAACATGTTTTCAAAGTATAAAAATGCTAGGAAGCTTTAGTCATAGGGTCACTAAAAAATCAAAGTGCAGTGCTGATTCTACTCTGTGAGCCAGGTCAAGAACTCCTTGAGTGAGAATTTTCTTGCTATTTTAATGGTCAAATAAGTTATTAGACATGAGAATATAGTTGGAGAATATGTTTTCTATCTATAAAAATGCTAGGAACCTTGCGCCATAGAGTCACTAAAAAGTTAAAGTGCAGAGCTGATTCTACTCCGTGAGCCAGGTCAAGGACTCCATGATGTGGGCATTTTCTTGCCATTTTTATGGACAAATTATTATTATACATGAGCATATAGTCCGAGATCATGTTTTTAGTGTATATAACTGCTAAGAAGCTTGTACCATAGAGTCACTAAAAACACACAGTGCAGAGCTGATTCTACTCTATGAGCCAGGTCAAGAACTACTTGAAGTGAGCATTTTCTTGCCATTTTTATGGTCAAATCAGTTATTGGTCATGAGATTATAGTTGGAGAACATTTTTTTAGAGTATAAAAATGCTAGGTAGCTTGCACCATAGAGTCACTAAAGAGTCAAAGTGCAGAGCTGATTTTCAGAGCATAAAAATGCTAGGAACCTTGCACCATAGAGTCACTAAAGAGTCAAAGTACGGAGCTGATTCTACTCTGTTAGCTAGGTCAAGAAGTCCTTGAAGTGAACATTTTCTTGCCATTTTATGGTCGAATTAATTATTATAAATGAGAATATAGTTTGAGAACATGTTTTTATAGTATAAAAATTTTAGGAAGCTTGCACCGTAGAGTCGCTAAAAACTCACAGTGCAGAGCAGATTATACTCCGTGTGCCAACTCAAGAACTCCTTAAAGTGAGCATTTTCTTAACATTTTTGTGGTTAAATTAGTTGTTAGACATGAGAGTATAGTTGGAGAACATGTTTTCAAAGTATAAAAATGCTAGGAAGCATGCACAGTAGAGTCACTAAAAATTCACAGTGCAGATCAGATTCTACTCCGTGAGCCGGGTCAAGAACTCTGTGAAGTGAGAATTTTCTTGCCATTTTTATGATCAAATTAGTTATTAGACATGAGAATATAGTTGGAGAACATGTTTTCAAAGTATAAAAATACTAGGTAGCTTGCGCCATAGCGTCACTAAAAAGTCAAAGTGCAGTGCTGAATCTACTCCGTGAGCCAGGTCAACAACTCCTTAAAGTGAGCATTTTCTTGCCATTTTTATGGCCAAATTACTTAATAGACATGAGAATATAGTTCGAGAACATGTTTTTAGAGTATAAAAATGATAGGAAGGTTTAGCTATAGCGTCACTAAAAAGTCAAACTGCACTGCTGATTCTACTCCGTGAGTCAAGTCAAGAACTCCTTGAAGTGAGCATTTTGTTGGTATTTTAACGGTCAAATAAGTTTTTAGACATGAGAATATAGTTGGAGAACATGTTTTCAGAATGTAAAAATTCTAGGAACCTTGCGCCATAGAGTCACTAAAAAGTAAAAGTGCAGAGTTGATTCTACTCCGTTAACTAGGTCAAGAAGTCCTTGAAGTGAGCATTTTCTTGCCATTTTTATGGTCAAATTAATTATTATACATGAGAATATAGTTAGAGAACATGTTTTCATAGTATAAAAATGCTAGGAAGCTTGCACCGTAGAGTCGCTAAAAACTCACAGTGCAGAGCATATTCTACTCCGTGAGCCAGGTCAAGAACTCCTTAAACTGAGCATTTTATTGCCATTTTATGGTCAAATTAGTTATTAGACATGAGAATATAGTTGGAGAACATGTTTTCAAAGTATAAAAATGCTAGGAAGCTTGCGCCATAGCGTCACTAAAAAGTCAAAGTGCAGTGCTGATTCTACTCCATGAGTCAGGTCAAGAACTCTTTGAAGTGAGCATTTTCATGCCATTTATATGTTCAAATTAGTTATTAGACATGATAATATAGTTGGATAACATGTTTTCAAAGTATAAAAATCCTAGGAAGCATGAGCCATAGCGTCACTAAAAAGTCAAAGTGCAGTGCTGATTCTACTCCTTGAGCCAGGTCAAGAACTCCTTGAAGTTAGCATTTTCTTGCAATTTTAACGGTCAAATATGTTATTAGACCTCAGAATATAGTTGGATAACATGTTTTTAAAGTATAAAAATGCTAGAAAGCTTGCACAATGCGTTACTAAAAAGTCAAAGTGCAGTGCAGATTTTACTCCGTGAGCTAGGTAAAGAACTCTTTGAAGTGAGCATTTTCTTGCCATTTTTATGGTCAAATTAGTCATTAGACATGATAATATGGTTGGATAACATGTTTTCAAAGTATAAAAATGCTAGGAAGCTTTAGCCATAGGGTCACTAAAAAATCAAAGTGCAGTGCTGATTCTACTCTGTGAGCCAGGTCAAGAACTCCTTGAGTGAGAATTTTCTTGCTATTTTAATGGTCAAATAAGTTATTAGACATGAGAATATAGTTGAAGAATATGTTTTCTATCTATAAAAATGCTAGGAACCTTGCGCCATAGAGTCACTAAAAAGTTAAAGTGCAGAGCTGATTCTACTCCGTGAGCCAGGTCAAGGACTCCATGATGTGGGCTTTTTCTTGCCATTTTTATGGACAAATTATTATTATACATGAGCATATAGTCCGAGATCATGTTTTTAGTGTATATAACTGCTAAGAAGCTTGTACCATAGAGTCACTAAAAACACACAGTGCAGAGCTGATTCTACTCTATGAGCCAGGTCAAGAACTACTTGAAGTGAGCATTTTCTTGCCATTTTTATGGTCAAATCAGTTATTAGTCATGAGAATATAGTTGAAGAACATGTTTTCAGAGTATAAAAATGCTAGGAAGCTTGCGTCATAGAGTCACTAAAGAGTCAAAGTGCAGAGATGATTCTCTCTGTTAGCTAGGTCAAGAAGTCCTTGAAGTGAGCATTTTCTTGCCATTTTTATGGTCAAATTAATTATTATACATGAGAATATAGTTGGAGAACATGTTTTCATAGTATAAAAATGCTAGGAAGCTTGCACCGTATAGTCGTTAAAAACTCACAGTGTAGAGCAAATTCTACTCCGTGAGCCAGGTCAATAACTCCTTAAAGTGAGTATTTTCTTGCCATTTTATGGTCAAATTAGTTATTAGACATGAGAATATAGTTGGATAACATGTTTTCAAAGTATAAAAATGCTAGAAAGCATGTGTCATAGCGTCACTGAAAAGTCAAAGTGCAGTGCTGATTCTATTCCGTGAGCCAGGTCAAAAACTTTTTGAAGTGAGCATTTTCTTGCCATTTATATGGTCAAATTTTTTATTAGACATGATAATATAGTTAGATAACATGTTTTTAAAGTATAAAAATGCTAGGAAGCTTGAACCATAGCGTCACTAAAAAGTCAAAGTGCAGTGCTGATTCTACTGGTCAAGAACTCCTTGAAGTGAGCATTTTCTTGCTATTTTAACGGTCAAATAAGTTATTAGACATGAGAATATAGTTGGAGAACATGTTTTAAAGTATAAAAATGCTAGGAAGCTTGCGCCATAGCGTCACTAAAAAGTCATAGTGTAGTGCTAATTCTACTCCGTGAGCCAGGTCAAGAACTCTTTGAAGTGAGCATTTTCTTGCCGTTTTTATGGTCAAATTAGTTATTAGACATGATAATATAGTTGGATAACATGGTTTCAATGTATAAAAATGCTAGGAAGCTTGAGCCATAGGGTCACTAAAAAGTCAAAGTGCAGTGCTGATTCTACTCCATGATCCAGGCCAAGAACTCCTTGAAGTGAGCATTTTATTGCAATTTTAAAGGTCAAATAAGTTATTTGACATGAGAATATAGTTTGAGAAAATGTTTTCAGAGTATAAAAATGCTAGGAACCTTGCACTATAGAGTCACTAAAAGTCAAAGTGCAGAGCTGATTCTACTCCGTGAGCCAGGTCAAGGACTACATGATGTGGGCATTTTCTTGCCATTTTTATGGAAAAATTAGTTATTATACATGAGTATATAGTTGGAAAACATATTTTCAGTGTATATAACTGCTAAGAAGCTTGTACCATAGAGTCACTAAAAGCACACAGTGGAGAGATTATTCTACTCTGTGAGCCAGGTCAAGAACTACTTGAAGTGAGCATTTTTTTTGCCATTTTTATGGTCAAATCAGTTATTAGTCATGAGAATATAGTTGAAGAACATGTTTTCAGAGTATAAAAATGCTAGGAAGCTTGCACCATAGAGTCACTAAAGAGTCAAAGTGCAGAGCTGATTCTACTCCGTTAGCAAGGTCAAGAAGTCCTTGAAGTGAGCATTTTCTTGCTATTTTTATGCTCAAATTAATTATTATACATGAGAATATAGTAGGAGAACATATTTCCATAGTATAAAATGCAAGGAAGCTTGCACCGTATAGTCGATAAAAACTCACAGTGCAGAGCAGATTCTACTCCGTGAGCCAGGTCAATAACTCCTTAAAGTGAGCATTTTCTTGCCATTTTATGGTCAAATTAGTTATTAGACATGAGAATATAGTTGGAGAACATATTTTCAAAGTATAAAAATGCTAGAAAGCTTGCGCCATAGCGTCACTAAATAGTCAAAGTGCAGTGCTGATTCTACTCCGTGACCTAGGTCAAGAACTCTTTGAAGTGAGCAATTTCTTGCCATTTATATGGTCAAATTTTTTATTAGACATGGTAATATAGTTGGATAACATGTTTTTAAATATAAAAATGTTAGGAAGCTTGAACCATAGCGTCACTAAAAAGTCAAAGTGCAGTGCTGATTCTACTCCGTGAGCTAGGTCAAGAACTCCTTGAAGTGAGCATTTTCTTGCTATTTTAACGGTCAAAAAGTTATTTGACATGAGAATATAGTTGTAAAACATGTTTTAAAGTATAAAAATGCTAGGAAGCTTGAGCCATAGCGTCACTAAAAAGTCAAAGTGCAATGCTGATTCTACTCCGTGAGCCAGGTCAAGAACTCTTTGCAATGAGCATTTTTTGGCGTTTTTATGGTCAAATTAGTTATTAGACATGATAATATAGTTGGATAAAATGGTTTCAATGTATAAAAATGCTAGAAAGCTTGCACTATAGCATAACTAAAAAGTCAAAGTGCAGTGCTGATTCTACTCCGTGAGCAAGGTCAAGAACTCCTTGAAGTGAGCATTTTCTTGCTATTTTAACGGTCAAATAAGTTATTAGACATGAGAATATAGTTGTAGAACATATTTTCATAGTATAAAAATGCTAGGAACCTTGCGCCATAGAGTCACTAAAAAGTCAAAGCGCAGAGCTGATTCTACTCCGTTAGCCAGGTCAAGGACTACATGATGTGGGCATTTTATTGCCATTTTTATGGACAAATTAGTTATTATTCATGAGTATATAGTTGGAAAAAATGTTTTCAGTGTATATAACTGCTAAGAAGCTTGTACCATAGAGTCACTAAAAACACACAGTGCAGAGATTATTGTACTCTGTGAGCCAGGTCAAGAACTACTTGAAGTGAGCATTTTCTTGCCATTTTTATGGTCAAATAAGTTATTTGTCATGAGAATATAATTGAAGAACATGTTTTCAGAGTATTAAAATGTTGGAAGCTTGCGCCATAGAGTCACTAAAGAGTCAAAGTGCAGAGCTGATTCTACTCCGTTAGCTAGGTCAAGAAGTCCTTGAAGTGAGCATTTTCTTGCCATTTTTATGGTCAAATTAATTATTATACATGAGAATATAGTTGGAGAACATGTTTTCATAGTATAAAAATGCTAGGAAGCTTGCACCGTATAGTCGTTAAAAACTCACAGTGTAGAGCAAATTCTACTCCGTGAGCCAGGTCAATAACTCCTTAAAGTGAGTATTTTCTTGCCATTTTATGGTCAAATTAGTTATTAGACATGAGAATATAGTTGGAGAACATGTTTTCAAAGTATAAAAATGCTAGAAAGCATGTGTCATAGCGTCACTGAAAAGTCAAAGTGCAGTGCTGATTCTATTCCGTGAGCCAGGTCAAAAACTTTTTGAAGTGAGCATTTTCTTGCCATTTATATGGTCAAATTTTTTATTAGACATGATAATATAGTTAGATAACATGTTTTTAAAGTATAAAAATGCTAGGAAGCTTGAACCATAGCGTCACTAAAAAGTCAAAGTGCAGTGCTGATTCTACTGGTCAAGAACTCCTTGAAGTGAGCATTTTCTTGCTATTTTAACGGTCAAATAAGTTATTAGACATGAGAATATAGTTGGAGAACATGTTTTAAAGTATAAAAATGCTAGGAAGCTTGCGCCATAGCGTCACTAAAAAGTCATAGTGTAGTGCTAATTCTACTCCGTGAGCCAGGTCAAGAACTCTTTGAAGTGAGCATTTTCTTGCCGTTTTTATGGTCAAATTAGTTATTAGACATGATAATATAGTTGGATAACATGGTTTCAATGTATAAAAATGCTAGGAAGCTTGAGCCATAGGGTCACTAAAAAGTCAAAGTGCAGTGCTGATTCTACTCCATGATCCAGGCCAAGAACTCCTTGAAGTGAGCATTTTATTGCAATTTTAACGGTCAAATAAGTTATTTGACATGAGAATATAGTTTGAGAAAATGTTTTCAGAGTATAAAAATGCTAGGAACCTTGCGCTATAGAGTCACTAAAAGTCAAAGTGCAGAGCTGATTCTACTCCGTGAGCCAGGTCAAGGACTACATGATGTGGGCATTTTCTTGCCATTTTTATGGAAAAATTAGTTATTATACATGAGTATATAGTTGGAAAACATATTTTCAGTGTATATAACTGCTAAGAAGCTTGTACCATAGAGTCACTAAAAGCACACAGTGGAGAGATTATTCTACTCTGTGAGCCAGGTCAAGAACTACTTGAAGTGAGCATTTTTTTTGCCATTTTTATGGTCAAATCAGTTATTAGTCATGAGAATATAGTTGAAGAACATGTTTTCAGAGTATAAAAATGCTAGGAAGCTTGCACCATAGAGTCACTAAAGAGTCAAAGTGCAGAGCTGATTCTACTCCGTTAGCAAGGTCAAGAAGTCCTTGAAGTGAGCATTTTCTTGCTATTTTTATGCTCAAATTAATTATTATACATGAGAATATAGTAGGAGAACATATTTCCATAGTATAAAATGCAAGGAAGCTTGCACCGTATAGTTGATAAAAACTCACAGTGCAGAGCAGATTCTACTCCGTGAGCCAGGTCAATAACTCCTTAAAGTGAGCATTTTCTTGCCATTTTATGGTCAAATTAGTTATTAGACATGAGAATATAGTTGGAGAACATATTTTCAAAGTATAAAAATGCTAGAAAGCTTGCGCCATAGCGTCACTAAATAGTCAAAGTGCAGTGCTGATTCTACTCCGTGACCTAGGTCAAGAACTCTTTGAAGTGAGCAATTTCTTGCCATTTATATGGTCAAATTTTTTATTAGACATGGTAATATAGTTGGATAACATGTTTTTAAATATAAAAATGTTAGGAAGCTTGAACCATAGCGTCACTAAAAAGTCAAAGTGCAGTGCTGATTCTACTCCGTGAGCTAGGTCACGAACTCCTTGAAGTGAGCATTTTCTTGCTATTTTAACGGTCAAAAAGTTATTTGACATGAGAATATAGTTGTAAAACATGTTTTAAAGTATAAAAATGCTAGGAAGCTTGAGCCATAGCGTCACTAAAAAGTCAAAGTGCAATGCTGATTCTACTCCGTGAGCCAGGTCAAGAACTCTTTGCAATGAGCATTTTTTGGCGTTTTTATGGTCAAATTAGTTATTAGACATGATAATATAGTTGGATAAAATGGTTTCAATGTATAAAAATGCTAGAAAGCTTGCACTATAGCATAACTAAAAAGTCAAAGTGCAGTGCTGATTCTACTCCGTGAGCAAGGTCAAGAACTCCTTGAAGTGAGCATTTTCTTGCTATTTTAACGGTCAAATAAGTTATTAGACATGAGAATATAGTTGTAGAACATATTTTCATAGTATAAAAATGCTAGGAACCTTGCGCCATAGAGTCACTAAAAAGTCAAAGCGCAGAGCTGATTCTACTCCGTTAGCCAGGTCAAGGACTACATGATGTGGGCATTTTATTGCCATTTTTATGGACAAATTAGTTATTATTCATGAGTATATAGTTGGAAAAAATGTTTTCAGTGTATATAACTGCTAAGAAGCTTGTACCATAGAGTCACTAAAAACACACAGTGCAGAGATTATTGTACTCTGTGAGCCAGGTCAAGAACTACTTGAAGTGAGCATTTTCTTGCCATTTTTATGGTCAAATAAGTTATTTGTCATGAGAATATAATTGAAGAACATGTTTTCAGAGTATTAAAATGTTGGAAGCTTGCGCCATAGAGTCACTAAAGAGTCAAAGTGCAGAGCTGATTCTACTCCGTTAGCTAGGTCAAGAAGTCCTTGAAGTGAGCATTTTCTTGCCATTTTTATGGTCAAATTAATTATTATACATGAGAATATAGTTGGAGAACATGTTTTCATAGTATAAAAATGCTAGGAAGCTTGCACCGTATAGTCGTTAAAAACTCACAGTGTAGAGCAAATTCTACTCCGTGAGCCAGGTCAATAACTCCTTAAAGTGAGTATTTTCTTGCCATTTTATGGTCAAATTAGTTATTAGACATGAGAATATAGTTGGAGAACATGTTTTCAAAGTATAAAAATGCTAGAAAGCATGTGTCATAGCGTCACTGAAAAGTCAAAGTGCAGTGCTGATTCTATTCCGTGAGCCAGGTCAAAAACTTTTTGAAGTGAGCATTTTCTTGCCATTTATATGGTCAAATTTTTTATTAGAC
This sequence comes from Pogostemon cablin, assembly GCA_023678885.1. Lineage (NCBI taxonomy): Eukaryota > Viridiplantae > Streptophyta > Magnoliopsida > Lamiales > Lamiaceae > Pogostemon > Pogostemon cablin. The sequence goes on along the minus strand of CM042980.1, from coordinate 16,759,322 downwards.
ATGATAATATAGTTAGATAACATGTTTTTAAAGTATAAAAATGCTAGGAAGCTTGAACCATAGCGTCACTAAAAAGTCAAAGTGCAGTGCTGATTCTACTGGTCAAGAACTCCTTGAAGTGAGCATTTTCTTGCTATTTTAACGGTCAAATAAGTTATTAGACATGAGAATATAGTTGGAGAACATGTTTTAAAGTATAAAAATGCTAGGAAGCTTGCGCCATAGCGTCACTAAAAAGTCATAGTGTAGTGCTAATTCTACTCCGTGAGCCAGGTCAAGAACTCTTTGAAGTGAGCATTTTCTTGCCATTTTTATGGTCAAATTAGTTATTAGACATGATAATATAGTTGGATAACATGGTTTCAATGTATAAAAATGCTAGGAAGCTTGAGCCATAGGGTCACTAAAAAGTCAAAGTGCAGTGCTGATTCTACTCCATGATCCAGGCCAAGAACTCCTTGAAGTGAGCATTTTATTGCAATTTTAACGGTCAAATAAGTTATTTGACATGAGAATATAGTTTGAGAAAATGTTTTCAGAGTATAAAAATGCTAGGAACCTTGCGCTATAGAGTCACTAAAAGTCAAAGTGCAGAGCTGATTCTACTCCGTGAGCCAGGTCAAGGACTACATGATGTGGGCATTTTCTTGCCATTTTTATGGAAAAATTAGTTATTATACATGAGTATATAGTTGGAAAACATATTTTCAGTGTATATAACTGCTAAGAAGCTTGTACCATAGAGTCACTAAAAGCACACAGTGGAGAGATTATTCTACTCTGTGAGCCAGGTCAAGAACTACTTGAAGTGAGCATTTTTTTTGCCATTTTTATGGTCAAATCAGTTATTAGTCATGAGAATATAGTTGAAGAACATGTTTTCAGAGTATAAAAATGCTAGGAAGCTTGCACCATAGAGTCACTAAAGAGTCAAAGTGCAGAGCTGATTCTACTCCGTTAGCAAGGTCAAGAAGTCCTTGAAGTGAGCATTTTCTTGCTATTTTTATGCTCAAATTAATTATTATACATGAGAATATAGTAGGAGAACATATTTCCATAGTATAAAATGCAAGGAAGCTTGCACCGTATAGTCGATAAAAACTCACAGTGCAGAGCAGATTCTACTCCGTGAGCCAGGTCAATAACTCCTTAAAGTGAGCATTTTCTTGCCATTTTATGGTCAAATTAGTTATTAGACATGAGAATATAGTTGGAGAACATATTTTCAAAGTATAAAAATGATAGAAAGCTTGCGCCATAGCGTCACTAAATAGTCAAAGTGCAGTGCTGATTCTACTCCGTGACCTAGGTCAAGAACTCTTTGAAGTGAGCAATTTCTTGCCATTTATATGGTCAAATTTTTTATTAGACATGGTAATATAGTTGGATAACATGTTTTTAAATATAAAAATGTTAGGAAGCTTGAACCATAGCGTCACTAAAAAGTCAAAGTGCAGTGCTGATTCTACTCCGTGAGCTAGGTCAAGAACTCCTTGAAGTGAGCATTTTCTTGCTATTTTAACGGTCAAAAAGTTATTTGACATGAGAATATAGTTGTAAAACATGTTTTAAAGTATAAAAATGCTAGGAAGCTTGAGCCATAGCGTCACTAAAAAGTCAAAGTGCAATGCTGATTCTACTCCGTGAGCCAGGTCAAGAACTCTTTGCAATGAGCATTTTTTAGCGTTTTTATGGTCAAATTAGTTATTAGACATGATAATATAGTTGGATAAAATGGTTTCAATGTATAAAAATGCTAGAAAGCTTGCACTATAGCATAACTAAAAAGTCAAAGTGCAGTGCTGATTCTACTCCGTGAGCAAGGTCAAGAACTCCTTGAAGTGAGCATTTTCTTGCTATTTTAACGGTCAAATAAGTTATTAGACATGAGAATATAGTTGTAGAACATATTTTCATAGTATAAAAATGCTAGGAACCTTGCGCCATAGAGTCACTAAAAAGTCAAAGCGCAGAGCTGATTCTACTCCGTTAGCCAGGTCAAGGACTACATGATGTGGGCATTTTATTGCCATTTTTATGGACAAATTAGTTATTATTCATGAGTATATAGTTGGAAAAAATGTTTTCAGTGTATATAACTGCTAAGAAGCTTGTACCATAGAGTCACTAAAAACACACAGTGCAGAGATTATTGTACTCTGTGAGCCAGGTCAAGAACTACTTGAAGTGAGCATTTTCTTGCCATTTTTATGGTCAAATAAGTTATTTGTCATGAGAATATAATTGAAGAACATGTTTTCAGAGTATTAAAATGTTGGAAGCTTGCGCCATAGAGTCACTAAAGAGTCAAAGTGCAGAGCTGATTCTACTCCGTTAGCTAGGTCAAGAAGTCCTTGAAGTGAGCATTTTCTTGCCATTTTTATGGTCAAATCAATTATTATACTTGAGAATATAGTTGGAGAACATGTTTTAATAGTATAAAAATGCTAGGAAGCTTGCACCGTATAGTCGCCAAAAACTCACAGTGCAGAGCAGATTCTACTCTGTGAGCCAGGCCAAGAACTATTTGAAGTGAGCATTTTCTTGCCATTTATATGGTCAAATTTTTTATTAGACATGATAATATATTTGGATAACATGTTTTTAAAGTATAAAAATGCTAGGAAGCTTGAACCATAGCGTCACTAAAAAGTCAAAGTGCAGTGCTGATTCTACTCCGTGAGCTAGGTCAAGAACTCCTTGAAGTGAGCATTTTCTTGCTATTTTAACGGTCAAATAAGTTATTAGACATGAGAATATAGTTGGAGAACATGTTTTAAAGTAAAAAAATGCTAGGAAGCTTGCGCCATAGCGTCACTAAAAAGTCAAAGTGCAGTGCTGATTCTACTCCGTGAGCCAAGTCAAGAACTCTTTGAAGTGAGCATTTTCTTGCCGTTTTTATGGTCAAATTAGTTATTAGACATGATAATATAGTTGGATAACATGGTTTCAATGTATAAAAATGCTAGAAAGCTTGCGCCATAGCATAACTAAAAAGTCAAAGTGCAGTGCTGATTTTACTCCTTGGGCCAGGTCAAGAACTCTTTGAAGTGAGCATTTTCTTGCCCTTTTTATGGTCAAATTAGTTATTAGACATGATAATATAATTGGATATAATGTTTTCAATGTATAAAATTGCTAGGAAGCTTGAGCCATAGGGTCACTAAAAAGTCAAAGTGCAATGCTGATTCTACTCCGTTAGCCAGGTCAAGAACTCCTTGAATGAGCATTTTCTTGCTATTTTAACGGTCAAATAAGTTATTAGACATGAGAATATAGTTGGAGAACATGTTTTTTGAGTATAAAAATGCTAGGAACCTTGCGCCATAGAATCACTAAAAAGTCAAAGTGCAGAGCTGATTCTACTCCGTGAGCCAGGTCAAGGACTCCATGATGTGGGCATTTTCTCGCCATCTTTATGGAAAAATTAGTTATTATACATGAGTATATAGTTGGAGAACATATTTTCAGTGTATATAACTACTAAGAAGCTTGTACCAAATAGTCACTAAAAACACATAGTGAAGAACTGATTCTACTCTGTGAGCCAGATCAAAAACTACTTGAATTGAGCATTTTCTTGCCATTTTTATGGTCAAACCAGTTATTGGTCATGGGACTATATTTGGAGAACATTTTTTCAGAGTATAAAAATGCTAGGAAGCTTGCACCATAGAGTCACAAAAGAGTCAAAGTGCAGAGCTGATTCTACTCCGTTAGCTAGGCCAAGAAGTCCTTGAAGTGAGCATTTTCTTGCTATTTTTATGGTCGAATTAATTATTATACATGAGAATATAGTTGGAGAACATATTTTCATAGTATAAAAACTGTAGGAAGCTTGCACCGTAGAGTCGCTAAAAACTCACAGTGCAGAGCAGATTCTACTCCGTGAGCCTAGTTAAGAACTCCTTAAAGTGATCATTTTCTTAATTTTTATGGTCAAATTAGTCGTTAGACATGAGAGTATAGTTGGAGAACATGTTTTCAAAGTATAAAAATGCTAGGAAGCATGCACAGTAGAGTCACTAAAAACTTACAGTGCAGAGCAGATTCTACTCCGTGAGCCGGGTCAAGAACTCTATGAAGTAAAAATTTTCTTGCCATTTTTATGATCAAATTAGTTATTAGACATGAGAATATAGTTGGAGAACATGTTTTCAAAGTATAAAAATACTAGGTAGCTTGCGCCATAGCGTCACTAAAAAGTCAAAGTGCAGTGCTGAATCTACTCCGTGAGCCAGGTCAACAACTCCTTAAAGTGAGCATTTTCTTGCCATTTTTATGGCCAAATTACTTAATAGACATGAGAATATAGTTCGAGAACATGTTTTTAGAGTATAAAAATGATAGGAAGGTTTAGCTATAGCGTCACTAAAAAGTCAAACTGCACTGCTGATTCTACTCCGTGAGCCAAGTCAAGAACTCCTTGAAGTGAGCATTTTGTTGGTATTTTAACGGTCAAATAAGTTATTAGACATGAGAATATAGTTGGAGAACATGTTTTCAGAATGTAAAAATTCTAGGAACCTTGCGCCATAGAGTCACTAAAAAGTAAAAGTGCAGAGTTGATTCTACTCCGTTAACTAGGTCAAGAAGTCCTTGAAGTGAGCATTTTCTTGCCATTTTTATGGTCAAATTAATTATTATACATGAGAATATAGTTAGAGAACATGTTTTCATAGTATAAAAATGCTAGGAAGCTTGCACCGTAGAGTCGCTAAAAACTCACAGTGCAGAGCATATTCTACTCCGTGAGCCAGGTCAAGAACTCCTTAAACTGAGCATTTTATTGCCATTTTATGGTCAAATTAGTTATTAGACATGAGAATATAGTTGGAGAACATGTTTTCAAAGTATAAAAATGCTAGGAAGCTTGCGCCATAGCGTCACTAAAAAGTCAAAGTGCAGTGCTGATTCTACTCCATGAGTCAGGTCAAGAACTCTTTGAAGTGAGCATTTTCATGCCATTTATATGTTCAAATTAGTTATTAGACATGATAATATAGTTGGATAACATGTTTTCAATGTATAAAAATCCTAGGAAGCATGAGCCATAGCGTCACTAAAAAGTCAAAGTGCAGTGCTGATTCTACTCCTTGAGCCAGGTCAAGAACTCCTTGAAGTGAGCATTTTCTTGCAATTTTAACGGTCAAATATGTTATTAGACCTCAGAATATAGTTGGATAACATGTTTTTAAAGTATAAAAATGCTAGAAAGCTTGCGCAATGCGTTACTAAAAATTCAAAGTGCAGTGCAGATTTTACTCCGTGAGCCAGGTAAAGAACTCTTTGAAGTGAGCATTTTCTTGCCATTTTTATGGTCAAATTAGTCATTAGACATGATAATATGGTTGGATAACATGTTTTCAAAGTATAAAAATGCTAGGAAGCTTTAGCCATAGGGTCACTAAAAAATCAAAGTGCAGTGCTGATTCTACTCTGTGAGCCAGGTCAAGAACTCCTTGAGTGAGAATTTTCTTGCTATTTTAATGGTCAAATAAGTTATTAGACATGAGAATATAGTTGGAGAATATGTTTTCTATCTATAAAAATGCTAGGAACCTTGCGCCATAGAGTCACTAAAAAGTTAAAGTGCAGAGCTGATTCTACTCCGTGAGCCAGGTCAAGGACTCCATGATGTGGGCATTTTCTTGCCATTTTTATGGACAAATTATTATTATACATGAGCATATAGTCCGAGATCATGTTTTTAGTGTATATAACTGCTAAGAAGCTTGTACCATAGAGTCACTAAAAACACACAGTGCAGAGCTGATTCTACTCTATGAGCCAGGTCAAGAACTACTTGAAGTGAGCATTTTCTTGCCATTTTTATGGTCAAATCAGTTATTGGTCATGAGATTATAGTTGGAGAACATTTTTTTAGAGTATAAAAATGCTAGGTAGCTTGCACCATAGAGTCACTAAAGAGTCAAAGTGCAGAGCTGATTTTCAGAGCATAAAAATGCTAGGAACCTTGCACCATAGAGTCACTAAAGAGTCAAAGTACGGAGCTGATTCTACTCTGTTAGCTAGGTCAAGAAGTCCTTGAAGTGAACATTTTCTTGCCATTTTATGGTCGAATTAATTATTATAAATGAGAATATAGTTTGAGAACATGTTTTTATAGTATAAAAATTTTAGGAAGCTTGCACCGTAGAGTCGCTAAAAACTCACAGTGCAGAGCAGATTATACTCCGTGTGCCAACTCAAGAACTCCTTAAAGTGAGCATTTTCTTAACATTTTTGTGCTCAAATTAGTTGTTAGACATGAGAGTATAGTTGGAGAACATGTTTTCAAAGTATAAAAATGCTAGGAAGCATGCACAGTAGAGTCACTAAAAATTCACAGTGCAGAGCAGATTCTACTCCGTGAGCCGGGTCAAGAACTCTGTGAAGTGAGAATTTTCTTGCCATTTTTATGATCAAATTAGTTATTAGACATGAGAATATAGTTGGAGAACATGTTTTCAAAGTATAAAAATACTAGGTAGCTTGCGCCATAGCGTCACTAAAAAGTCAAAGTGCAGTGCTGAATCTACTCCGTGAGCCAGGTCAACAACTCCTTAAAGTGAGCATTTTCTTGCCATTTTTATGGCCAAATTACTTAATAGACATGAGAATATAGTTCGAGAACATGTTTTTAGAGTATAAAAATGATAGGAAGGTTTAGCTATAGCGTCACTAAAAAGTCAAACTGCACTGCTGATTCTACTCCGTGAGTCAAGTCAAGAACTCCTTGAAGTGAGCATTTTGTTGGTATTTTAACGGTCAAATAAGTTTTTAGACATGAGAATATAGTCCGAGATCATGTTTTTAGTGTATATAACTGCTAAGAAGCTTGTACCATAGAGTCACTAAAAACACACAGTGCAGAGCTTATTCTACTCTATGAGCCAGGTCAAGAACTACTTGAAGTGAGCATTTTCTTGCCATTTTTATGGTCAAATCAGTTATTGGTCATGAGATTATAGTTGGAGAACATTTTTTTAGAGTATAAAAATGCTAGGTAGCTTGCACCATAGAGTCACTAAAGAGTCAAAGTGCAGAGCTGATTTTCAGAGCATAAAAATGCTAGGAACCTTGCACCATAGAGTCACTAAAGAGTCAAAGTACGGAGCTGATTCTACTCTGTTAGCTAGGTCAAGAAGTCCTTGAAGTGAACATTTTCTTGCCATTTTATGGTCGAATTAATTATTATAAATGAGAATATAGTTTGAGAACATGTTTTTATAGTATAAAAATTTTAGGAAGCTTGCACCGTAGAGTCGCTAAAAACTCACAGTGCAGAGCAGATTATACTCCGTGTGCCAACTCAAGAACTCCTTAAAGTGAGCATTTTCTTAACATTTTTGTGGTCAAATTAGTTGTTAGACATGAGAGTATAGTTGGAGAACATGTTTTCAAAGTATAAAAATGCTAGGAAGCATGCACAGTAGAGTCACTAAAAATTCACAGTGCAGAGCAGATTCTACTCCGTGAGCCGGGTCAAGAACTCTGTGAAGTGAGAATTTTCTTGCCATTTTTATGATCAAATTAGTTATTAGACATGAGAATATAGTTGGAGAACATGTTTTCAAAGTATAAAAATACTAGGTAGCTTGCGCCATAGCGTCACTAAAAAGTCAAAGTGCAGTGCTGAATCTACTCCGTGAGCCAGGTCAACAACTCCTTAAAGTGAGCATTTTCTTGCCATTTTTATGGCCAAATTACTTAATAGACATGAGAATATAGTTCGAGAACATGTTTTTAGAGTATAAAAATGATAGGAAGGTTTAGCTATAGCGTCACTAAAAAGTCAAACTGCACTGCTGATTCTACTCCGTGAGTCAAGTCAAGAACTCCTTGAAGTGAGCATTTTGTTGGTATTTTAACGGTCAAATAAGTTTTTAGACATGAGAATATAGTTGGAGAACATGTTTTCAGAATGTAAAAATTCTAGGAACCTTGCGCCATAGAGTCACTAAAAAGTAAAAGTGCAGAGTTGATTCTACTCCGTTAACTAGGTCAAGAAGTCCTTGAAGTGAGCATTTTCTTGCCATTTTTATGGTCAAATTAATTATTATACATGAGAATATAGTTAGAGAACATGTTTTCATAGTATAAAAATGCTAGGAAGCTTGCACCGTAGAGTCGCTAAAAACTCACAGTGCAGAGCATATTCTACTCCGTGAGCCAGGTCAAGAATTCCTTAAACTGAGCATTTTATTGCCATTTTATGGTCAAATTAGTTATTAGACATGAGAATATAGTTGGAGAACATGTTTTCAAAGTATAAAAATGCTAGGAAGCTTGCGCCATAGCGTCACTAAAAAGTCAAAGTGCAGTGCTGATTCTACTCCATGAGTCAGGTCAAGAACTCTTTGAAGTGAGCATTTTCATGCCATTTATATGTTCAAATTAGTTATTAGACATGATAATATAGTTGGATAACATGTTTTCAAAGTATAAAAATCCTAGGAAGCATGAGCCATAGCGTCACTAAAAAGTCAAAGTGCAGTGCTGATTCTACTCCTTGAGCCAGGTCAAGAACTCCTTGAAGTGAGCATTTTCTTGCAATTTTAACGGTCAAATATGTTATTAGACCTCAGAATATAGTTGGATAACATGTTTTTAAAGTATAAAAATGCTAGAAAGCTTGCGCAATGCATTACTAAAAAGTCAAAGTGCAGTGCAGATTTTACTCCGTGAGCTAGGTAAAGAACTCTTTGAAGTGAGCATTTTCTTGCCATTTTTATGGTCAAATTAGTCATTAGACATGATAATATGGTTGGATAACATGTTTTCAAAGTATAAAAATGCTAGGAAGCTTTAGCCATAGGGTCACTAAAAAATCAAAGTGCAGTGCTGATTCTACTCTGTGAGCCAGGTCAAGAACTCCTTGAGTGAGAATTTTCTTGCTATTTTAATGGTCAAATAAGTTATTAGACATGAGAATATAGTTGAAGAATATGTTTTCTATCTATAAAAATGCTAGGAACCTTGCGCCATAGAGTCACTAAAAAGTTAAAGTGCAGAGCTGATTCTACTCCGTGAGCCAGGTCAAGGACTCCATGATGTGGGCATTTTCTTGCCATTTTTATGGACAAATTATTATTATACATGAGCATATAGTCCGAGATCATGTTTTTAGTGTATATAACTGCTAAGAAGCTTGTACCATAGAGTCACTAAAAACACACAGTGCAGAGCTGATTCTACTCTATGAGCCAGGTCAAGAACTACTTGAAGTGAGCATTTTCTTGCCATTTTTATGGTCAAATCAGTTATTGGTCATGAGATTATAGTTGGAGAACATTTTTTTAGAGTATAAAAATGCTAGGTAGCTTGCACCATAGAGTCACTAAAGAGTCAAAGTGCAGAGCTGATTTTCAGAGCATAAAAATGCTAGGAACCTTGCACCATAGAGTCACTAAAGAGTCAAAGTACGGAGCTGATTCTACTCTGTTAGCTAGGTCAAGAAGTCCTTGAAGTGAACATTTTCTTGCCATTTTATGGTCGAATTAATTATTATAAATGAGAATATAGTTTGAGAACATGTTTTTATAGTATAAAAATTTTAGGAAGCTTGCACCGTAGAGTCGCTAAAAACTCACAGTGCAGAGCAGATTATACTCCGTGTGCCAACTCAAGAACTCCTTAAAGTGAGCATTTTCTTAACATTTTTGTGGTCAAATTAGTTGTTAGACATGAGAGTATAGTTGGAGAACATGTTTTCAAAGTATAAAAATGCTAGGAAGCATGCACAGTAGAGTCACTAAAAATTCACAGTGCAGAGCAGATTCTACTCCGTGAGCCGGGTCAAGAACTCTGTGAAGTGAGAATTTTCTTGCCATTTTTATGATCAAATTAGTTATTAGACATGAGAATATAGTTGGAGAACATGTTTTCAAAGTATAAAAATACTAGGTAGCTTGCGCCATAGCGTCACTAAAAAGTCAAAGTGCAGTGCTGAATCTACTCCGTGAGCCAGGACAACAACTCCTTAAAGTGAGCATTTTCTTGCCATTTTTATGGCCAAATTACTTAATAGACATGAGAATATAGTTCGAGAACATGTTTTTAGAGTATAAAAATGATAGGAAGGTTTAGCTATAGCGTCACTAAAAAGTCAAACTGCACTGCTGATTCTACTCCGTGAGTCAAGTCAAGAACTCCTTGAAGTGAGCATTTTCTTGGTATTTTAACGGTCAAATAAGTTTTTAGACATGAGAATATAGTTGGAGAACATGTTTTCAGAATGTAAAAATTCTAGGAACCTTGCGCCATAGAGTCACTAAAAAGTAAAAGTGCAGAGTTGATTCTACTCCGTTAACTAGGTCAAGAAGTCCTTGAAGTGAGCATTTTCTTGCCATTTTTATGGTCAAATTAATTATTATACATGAGAATATAGTTAGAGAACATGTTTTCATAGTATAAAAATGCTAGGAAGCTTGCACCGTAGAGTCGCTAAAAACTCACAGTGCAGAGCATATTCTACTCCGTGAGCCAGGTCAAGAACTCCTTAAACTGAGCATTTTATTGCCATTTTATGGTCAAATTAGTTATTAGACACGAGAATATAGTTGGAGAACATGTTTTCAAAGTATAAAAATGCTAGGAAGCTTGCGCCATAGCGTCACTAAAAAGTCAAAGTGCAGTGCTGATTCTACTCCATGAGTCAGGTCAAGAACTCTTTGAAGTGAGCATTTTCATGCCATTTATATGTTCAAATTAGTTATTAGACATGATAATATAGTTGGATAACATGTTTTCAAAGTATAAAAATCCTAGGAAGCATGAGCCATAGCGTCACTAAAAAGTCAAAGTGCAGTGCTGATTCTACTCCTTGAGCCAGGTCAAGAACTCCTTGAAGTGAGCATTTTCTTGCAATTTTAACGGTCAAATATGTTATTAGACCTCAAAATATAGTTGGATAACATGTTTTTAAAGTATAAAAATGCTAGAAAGCTTGCGCAATTCATTACTAAAAAGTCAAAGTGCAGTGCAGATTTTACTCCGTGAGCCAGGTGAAGAACTCTTTGAAGTGAGCATTTTCTTGCCATTTTTATGGTCAAATTAGTCATTAGGCATGATAATATGGTTGGATAACATGTTTTCAAAGTATAAAAATGCTAGGAAGCTTTAGCCATAGGGTCACTAAAAATCAAAGTGCAGTGCTGATTCTACTCTGTGAGCCAGGTCAAGAACTCCTTGAGTGAGAATTTTCTTGCTATTTTAATGGTCAAATAAGTTATTAGACATGAGAATATAGTTGGAGAATATGTTTTCTATCTATAAAAATGCTAGGAACCTTGCGCCATAGAGTCACTAAAAAGTTAAAGTGCAGAGCTGATTCTACTCCGTGAGCCAGGTCAAGGACTCCATGATTTGGGCATTTTCTTGCCATTTTTATGGACAAATTATTATTATACATGAGCATATAGTCCGAGATCATGTTTTTAGTGTATATAACTGCTAAGAAGCTTGTACCATAGAGTCACTAAAAACACACAGTGCAGAGCTGATTCTACTCTATGAGCCAGGTCAAGAACTACTTGAAGTGAGCATTTTCTTGCCATTTTTATGGTTAAATCAGTTATTGGTCATGAGATTATAGTTGGAGAACTTTTTTTAGAGTATAAAAATGCTAGGTAGCTTGCACCATAGAGTCACTAAAGAGTCAAAGTGCAGAGCTGATTTTCAGAGCATAAAAATGCTAGGAACCTTGCACCATAGAGTCACTAAAGAGTCAAAGTACGGAGCTGATTCTACTCTGTTAGCTAGGTCAAGAAGTCCTTGAAGTGAACATTTTCTTGCCATTTTATGGTCGAATTAATTATTATAAATGAGAATATAGTTTGAGAACATGTTTTTATAGTATAAAAATTTTAGGAAGCTTGCACCGTAGAGTCGCTAAAAACTCACAATGCAGAGCAGATTCTACTCCGTGTGCCAAGTCAAGAACTCCATAAAGTGAGCATTTTCTTAACATTTTTGTGGTCAAATTAGTTGTTAGACATGAGAGTATAGTTGGAGAACATGTTTTCAAAGTATAAAAATGCTAGGAAGCATGCACAGTAGAGTCACTAAAAATTCACAGTGCAGAGCAGATTCTACTCCGTGAGCCGGGTCAAGAACTCTGTGAAGTGAGAATTTTCTTGCCATTTTTATGATCAAATTAGTTATTAGACATGAGAATATAGTTGGAGAACATGTTTTCAAAGTATAAAAATACTAGGTAGCTTGCGCCATAGCGTCACTAAAAAGTCAAAGTGCAGTGCTGAATCTACTCCGTGAGCCAGGTCAACAACTCCTTAAAGTGAGCATTTTCTTGCAATTTTTATGGCCAAATTACTTAATAGACATGAGAATATAGTTCGTGAACATGTTTTTAGAGTATAAAAATGATAGGAAGGTTTAGCTATAGCGTCACTAAAAAGTCAAACTGCACTGCTGATTCTACTCCGTGAGCCAAGTCAAGAACTCCTTGAAGTGAGCATTTTCTTGGTATTTTAACGGTCAAATAAGTTATTAGACATGAGAATATAGTTGGAGAACATGTTTTCAGAATGTAAAAATTCTAGGAACCTTGCGCCATAGAGTCACTAAAAAGTAAAAGTGCAGAGTTGATTCTACTCCGTTAACTAGGTCAAGAAGTCCTTGAAGTGAGCATTTTCTTGCCATTTTTATGGTCAAATTAATTATTATACATGAGAATATAGTTAGAGAACATGTTTTCATAGTATAAAAATGCTAGGAAGCTTGCACCGTAGAGTCGCTAAAAACTCACAGTGCAGAGCATATTCTACTCCGTGAGCCAGGTCAAGAACTCCTTAAACTGAGCATTTTATTGCCATTTTATGGTCAAATTAGTTATTAGACATGAGAATATAGTTGGAGAACATGTTTTCAAAGTATAAAAATGCTAGGAAGCTTGCGCCATAGCGTCACTAAAAAGTCAAAGTGCAGTGCTGATTCTACTCCATGAGTCAGGTCAAGAACTCTTTGAAGTGAGCATTTTCATGCCATTTATATGTTCAAAATAGTTATTAGACATGATAATATAGTTGGATAACATGTTTTCAAAGTATAAAAATCCTAGGAAGCATGAGCCATAGCGTCACTAAAAAGTCAAAGTGCAGTGCTGATTCTACTCCTTGAGCCAGGTCAAGAACTCCTTGAAGTGAGCATTTTCTTGCAATTTTAACGGTCAAATATGTTATTAGACCTCAGAATATAGTTGGATAACATGTTTTTAAAGTATAAAAATGCTAGAAAGCTTGCGCAATGCGTTACTAAAAAGTCAAAGTGCAGTGCAGATTTTACTCCGTGAGCCAAGCAAAGAACTCTTTGAAGTGAGCATTTTCTTGCCATTTTTATGGTCAAATTAGTCATTAGGCATGATAATATGGTTGGATAACATGTTTTCAAAGTATAAAAATGCTAGGAAGCTTTAGCCATAGGGTCACTAAAAAATCAAAGTGCAGTGCTGATTCTACTCTGTGAGCCAGGTCAAGAACTCCTTGAGTGAGAATTTTCTTGCTATTTTAATGGTCAAATAAGTTATTAGACATGAGAATATAGTTGGAGATTATGTTTTCTATCTATAAAAATGCTAGGAACCTTGCGCCATAGAGTCACTAAAAAGTTAAAGTGCAGAGCTGATTCTACTCCGTGAGCCAGGTCAAGGACTCCATGATGTGGGCATTTTCTTGCCATTTTTATGGACAAATTATTATTATACATGAGCATATAGTCCGAGATCATGTTTTTAGTGTATATAACTGCTAAGAAGCTTGTACCATAGAGTCACTAAAAACACACAGTGCAGAGCTGATTCTACTCTATGAGCCAGGTCAAGAACTACTTGAAGTGAGCATTTTCTTGCCATTTTTATGGTCAAATCAGTTATTGGTCATGAGATTATAGTTGGAGAACATTTTTTTAGAGTATAAAAATGCTAGGTAGCTTGCACCATAGAGTCACTAAAGAGTCAAAGTGCAGAGCTGATTTTCAGAGCATAAAAATGCTAGGAACCTTGCACCATAGAGTCACTAAAGAGTCAAAGTACGGAGCTGATTCTACTCTGTTAGCTAGGTCAAGAAGTCCTTGAAGTGAACATTTTCTTGCCATTTTATGGTCGAATTAATTATTATAAATGAGAATATAGTTTGAGAACATGTTTTTATAGTATAAAAATTTTAGGAAGCTTGCACCGTAGAGTCGCTAAAAACTCACAGTGCAGAGCAGATTCTACTCCGTGTGCCAACTCAAGAACTCCTTAAAGTGAGCATTTTCTTAACATTTTTGTGGTCAAATTAGTTGTTAGACATGAGAGTATAGTTGGAGAACATGTTTTCAAAGTATAAAAATGCTAGGAAGCATGCACAGTAGAGTCACTAAAAATTCACAGTGCAGAGCAGATTCTACTCCGTGAGCCGGGTCAAGAACTCTGTGAAGTGAGAATTTTCTTGCCATTTTTATGATCAAATTAGTTATTAGACATGAGAATATAGTTGGAGAACATGTTTTCAAAGTATAAAAATACTAGGTAGCTTGCGCCATAGCGTCACTAAAAAGTCAAAGTGCAGTGCTGAATCTACTCCGTGAGCCAGGTCAACAACTCCTTAAAGTGATCATTTTCTTGTCATTTTTATGGCCGAATTAGTTATTAGACATGAGAATATAGTTCAAGAATATGTTTTCAGAGTATAAAAATGCTAGGAAGCTTGAGCCATAGCGTCAGTAAAAAGTCAAAGTGCAGTGTTGATTCTACTCCGTGAGCCAGGTCAAGAACTCTTTGAAGTGAGCATTTTCTTGCTATTTTAACAGTCAAATAAGTTATTAGAGTCACTAAAAAGTCAAAGTGCAGAAATGATTCTACTCCGTGAGCCAGGTAAAGAACTCCTTGATGTGAGTATTTTCTTGCCATTTTTATGGTCTAATTAGTTATTATATATGAGTATATAGTTGGAGAAAATGTTTTCAGAGTATAAAACCACTACGAAGCATGCGCCATAGAGTGAATATAAATAAACAGTGCAGAGATGTATCTACTCCGTGAGCCAGGTCAAGAACTCCTTGAAGTGAGCATTTTCTTGCAATTTTTATGGTCAAATTAGTTATTAGAAATGAGAATATATTTGAAGAACATGTTTTCAAAGTATAAAAATGCTAGGAAGCTTGCACTATAGAGTCACTAAAAAGTCAAAAATGCAGAGCATATTCTACTCCGTGAGCCAGGTCAAGAACTCTTTGAAGTGAGCATTTTTTTGCCATTTTTATGGTCAAATTATTTATTAGACATAATAATATATTTGGATAACATGTTTTCAAAGTATAAAAAGCTTGTGCCATACGTCACTAAAAAGTCAAAGTTCATTGCTGAGTCTACTCCGTTAGCCATGTCAAGAACTTCTTGAAGTGAGTATTTTCATGACATTTTTAGGGTCAAATAAGTTATTAGACATGAGAATATAGTTGGAGAATATGCTTTTAGAGTATAAAAATGCTAGGAAGCTTGCACTATAGAGTCACTAAAAAGTCAAAATGTAGAGCAGATTCTACTCCGTGAGCCAGGTCAAGAACTCTTTGAAGTGAACATTTTTTTGCCATTTTTATGGTCAAATTATTTATTAGACATGATAATATAGTTGGATAACATGTTTTCAAAGTATAAAAAAGCTTGCGCCATACGTCACTAAAAAGTCAAAGTGCATTGCTGAGTCTACTCCGTGAGCCATGTCAAGAACTTCTTGAAGTGAGTATTTTCTTGCCATTTTTATGGTCAAATAAGTTATTAGACATGAGAATATAGTTCGAGAACATGTTTTTAGAGTATAAAAATACTAGGAAGCTTGCGCCATAGAGTCACTAAAAAGTTAAAGTCCACAATTGATTCTACTCCGTGAGCCAGGTGAGCATTTTCTTGCCATTTTTATGGTCAAATTAGTTATTAGACATGAGAATATAGTTGGAGAACATATTTTCAAAGTATAAAAATGCTAGGAAGCTTGCGCCATAGCATCACTAAAAAGTCAAAGTGCATTGCAGACTCTACTCCGTGAGCCAAGTCAAGAACTCCTTGAAGTGAACATTTTCTTGCCATATTTATGGTCATATAAGTTATTAGACATGAGAATATAGTTCAAGAATATGTTTTTAGAGTATAAAAATACTAGGAAGCTTGCGCCATAGAGTCACTGAAAAGTCAAAGTCCAGAACTGATTCTACTCCGTGAGCCAGGTTAAGAACTCCTCGAAGTGAGCATTTTCTTGCCTTTTTTATGGTCAAATTATTTATTTGACATGAGAATATAGTTGGAGAACACATTTTTAAAGTATAAAAATGCTAGGAACCATGCGCCATAGAATCACTAAAAAGTCAAAGTGCAGAGCTGATTTTACTCCGTTAGCCAGGTCAAGAAGTCCTTGAAGTGAGCATTTTCTTTCCATTTTTATGGTCAAATTAGTTATTAGACTTGCGAATATTGTTGGATAACATATTTTTAGAGTATATAAGTGCTACAAATCTTGTACCATAGAGTCACTAAAAACTCACAGTGCAGAGCTGATTCTACTCCGTGAGCCAGGTGAAGAACTACTTGAAGTGAGCATTTTCTTACCATTTTTATGGTCAAATCAGTTATTAGTCCTGAAAATATAGTTGGAGAACATATTTTCAGAGTATAAAATTGTTAGAAAGCTTGTGTCATAGGGTCACTAAAAAATCAAAGTGCAGAGCTGATTCTACTCCTTTAGCTAGGACAAGAAGTCCTAGAAGTGAGCATTTTCTTGCCATTTTTATGGTCAAATTAATTATTAGACATAATAATATTGTTGGTGAACATGTTTTCATTGTTGGCATTCGATCGTTTAGTTAACATGACCCATTAGGGTTCCATACGTTTCTAACATACAGCGGAAGCTTGAAAATAAGAAATATATTACCTTTCACTAGGGTATGTTGGAGAAGACAAATTCTCGCCACCAGCGTGTGCAGCCTCACCTTTTTGGGCATAACTCTCTCATTCAATATCGAATTTGAGTGATCTACGTGCGAAAACTTACTTCTCTTCCATGGCTTTCTGTCAGTATATTAGATGTCTTGTTCTGATATCTGTACAATTTTATAAAAATTGTAGAAGGTGGCGGACAGCAGTAGTAAACAACCGTCCAGTCTTCTGCTGTATTCCCAAGTCCAATCTCAATGTCGTGTGGGTGAAGATCTTTGACATCTTTTCATTCTGATGTTCCCTCACCCTCCTCATAGTGTTAGGCGTGATTAATATCATAGATTAAGATTTTCGGACAACTAAGATCATTTATATATGGGCTACAACAGGGACCAGGAGGAGAAATTAGAGTTGGGCCTCCATTGGGCTTAAGTATCCAAGCTTAGCCCAAAGCTTATACTTAAGCCCAATAATAATAAAATATTCCACTAAAATATTATTACTGCACTACCGTTCTAATCCCATAATTACGTTATGGGCTCCTTCTTATTATGATCCCGTTAATCTCCCCATGTTTAAGATATACAATGCCCATTAATTAATTAAGTTACTGACAACTCCATTAATTAATATCTAATCTAAGAGTAGTACCACTCAACCTCATTATCATGCCGGAATAAATCCACCTGTAGGGTTTACATTATAATCCTTATGAGCTCCTCACGGGGACATCATCAACCTATGACGAACACAAATTCCTTCTACAATCAACAACACATCATAGAGATAGCACTACTTCCCAACTCACCGAATTTATTGATTTAATACATGTAAATCTCACCCATTGATGAATCAAAGAAATACATACTGCCCTACGTGTCGAGGTTATTGTATAGGGATTAAGAGCACGAACATCTATAATAACTGAGATCAAGTTCTCCTATAAGTCAGTATAAGTCAAACGATCTTAAGTGGTCCTACTCAATACACACAAAGTGTACTAATGTGATTCTATAGCCAAGATAACCTAATACCAAACCACACTACAACCATTTCTATACAGAGTGCCCGTCTATCTCAGTTGTGAGCATCTGTTTATACTTTATAAGGAAACCGATAGTATGATCTTCCGCGTGTTGTCGCACAACATATTATCTACGATATAAAGTAAGTGGACTATTGCATCATGCATATAAATAAATTATAAGACGCAATCATTTGATCATATGATTCTCATTTCATATAAATTGTTATAACATTGTTCTTACTAGAGTTTGACTTTTAGTATACAATCCAACAATACTCCCACTTATACTAAAAGACTATGCTGTCATGTCTTCTGCCATACATCTGATTCCTACTCCCACAATACGACCATCAAAACCTCTCGCCTTAATGTCTTTGTAAATGGATTTACTAGGTTATCATTCGATGCAATCTAGGCGACAACAACCTTCCCCTCATCATACGATTTCTCGTAATAGGTGGTACTCACATTCCATGTGTTTAATTGCCTTATGGGCTCGTGACTCCTTCAAGTTTGCAACTGTACCATTATCTTCAAAATAAATTGTGATAACCTTGGGCAAACTTAGAATCACTTCGAAGTCCAACATGAAGTTTCTAGAGTCAAACAGATATTTTGGCTACCTCATGGACTCCAATTTATCATCTTTTCATTATGGAATCCGGAGTCTGAAATATATTTCTATATAATACTCCACCACATTATGACTCAACTTCCTAAAATTAAACACATAACCTTCGAGGTGGATTTACTGTCGTCCCTATCTGATTTGAAAAATCCAAATCTACATAACTCATAAGAAGCAGTGAATTTGTCTGGTAAGCCCACATATAATTTCTAGTCCTTTTCAGGAACATAAATATATGTCCTATTACAGTTCAACATTCTTATTTCGGGTTACCTTGATACCCACTGTCCATGTCTTTGGCAAAACACAAATATCCATTCTCGCGCATAGCATCCCTTAGATTAAGCTTCCTTATTCGACGAATCATAAGGAACCACTTTCATCATCTTTATCTTCTTTTTTGTCTCAAGACACATTTCTTTAGATAAAGTCTCATGCTAAAACAAATAAGGACTTTCTTGTGATCCGTATTGCCGTAATCAAAAGGATATTTTTGCTTTTCTTAAGTCCTTCATTTCATACCGCTTTATCAACCATACCCATACACCCGACAATAATCTTTCATTGTCTCCAATGAGCAATATATCATCTACGTATAGTACAAGAAATACCACCACGTTTCTATCACTCTTTTCAATAAACAAGACACATCCGCGCATTGAATAAATCCATATGCCTGGATTTCCTCATCAAAAAGGATGTTTCATGATCTTGAAGCTTGCTTTAGTCCATCGATGGACACTTTTAAGCTTACACATAAAATGCTCTTAGCACTTTACAATGAATCATTCTGGTTGCTTTACATAGATGTTTTCCTCAAGACTTCCAGACAGGAAAGCTGTCTTGAAGTCTACTTGTTATTCCTCATATTTCATATGAGTTGCAACATATAAAAGAATTCGGATCGACATAGCCATAGCTACCGGTGAAATAGGTTTTCTCATAATCGAACCCTTTCTCTCTGAGTATACCTTTTCGCAATAAGCTTTGCTTCCAAGGTTTTCACCTTACCGTATGATCCTCTTTTATTTTATAGAGCCATTTCCAATGGCTTTCACACCATCCGTGGTTCTACAAACAGTCAGATCTAATTTAGAATTCATCGATTCTATTTCAAAATTCATTGCACTTTGCTAAGATTCCGTACTTCTATCTTGTAGTGCTTCATCATATCCGTGGGTCCATTCTATGTTTACAAGAGACCAAGTCTCACAACTCTTCCAAAATATATATCTTACAGGTTGTCGAACAACCCTCCCACTACGACAAGGTACTACATGCAATTGTGTATCAGACGTGACATGCGTTGCAGTTTATCTTGTGGTATATCCTCTTGTACAATTGGTACTAATACTTTGTGTTTTCCCTCTCACTTCCTTTAGAACAATTTACACACATGTTTGTGATTTATTACATAGTCCTTTTCCAAAAATCTAGCGTTTGCGTTAAGAGTCACCCTTCGATCTTTTGGACTAAATAAATCATACCCCTCCATTTTTCTAGGATATCCCACAAACAGACAAACGTTATGCGACATGCTATTTCTAGGGCATACATATAAAATGAATTTAATAATTCCAAATAACTCATCATCATTCTAACATTTGCCATAAGAGTCTTATTCATTCTTTCCACTACACCATTCAGTTGAGGTATGCCCGGTGTAGACAACTTGAGATTTTAATCTCATTCTCTGATAAATAGCTCCTAAACTATCCTAAGAGGCACTTGTTACCATGATTAAGTCGTAATGACCACCTCTCATTGGGATAGTCTTAGGACCGCTTAAATCATTATGAACTATTTCCAACATATCTTTGCATGGCTCTATACTCCCTTACCCTGAAAGGCCTTTAATCATTTTACTTTCAAGCAAGACTCGCAAGTCAGATAGTTTCCACGTCAGATAAACTCAAAGGTTCAACGGCTATCAACCTTTGAATCTTACTCAAGTAAAATTGATCTGGTCTTAGATGCCAAAAGTATGTTTAGTTCATCTCTGAAGGTTCCTTTCTCTTACTAAGATTAGAAGATGCATTATTAATTACTATTTATTGCATCCGTGGTATAAACATGATTTAAAAGTGTACAAATTGTCTGCCAACGTACCACAACGGATTATAGCTCCATCCTTCATTACTATGACCATGTCATTTAAATTAAATGGAGTATCCATCCGTAAATATATAGAAACTGAAATGAAATTCTTTCTATGAAAACGTATGTAAAGACAATTTCTCAAAATCAAACGTTTATTCATATCATAAGATAAATAAACAAGTCCCACTGCAATAGCCACTACTTTCGTAGTATTACCAATGTATATTACAATCTCATCATCACTTAGTTGCAGGGTTTAGTGATTCTGGTATCTACACATAATGTGTCAGGAGATGCCATCACTAATCATGCTTCATCGACCTGTGAATGAGATACTAACCTTGTTCACATATTGATGAAATTAGATTTCCTTTGCCACATGTTTTGTCAGAAGTTCCCCACCATATACAACCTCTTGTGATTCAGGTAGAACTTGCTCAAAACACCTAGGCAAATTATGGAGAATAAATTGATCTATGTTTCCCCTTCAATTTATACTCCAAGCATTCCCAATTCATTCATCAACTTATCCATGACCTCTTGCCTTTCTTACTACTCAAGTATCTAAAGAGTCGCATGATACCATCATATTTCTATGAACTTCTCACCTCTCCACTAAAGACTTTAATATGCATTATGGGACATCCTTAGTGAGAACACATTTATATTTTCTTAAGCAGTAAAATTCGAAACCAAGATTCTTTTCTAATCATCTAATTTTGGACAAGTAATATGTTTCTTTTAGTTAACAATAAGCGAGATAAAACTATTTTGAAAATTAAGAGAATCATAAATAAATACACCGATCAAATCATTGAATTTATCTTTTTATATTGATTCCCTCTAAACAATATAAAAATAAAATTCACTGACATCTCAAGCACCGTGAGTCTGCAAGCCACGTTAGTGTGGACGTTTACAAACCCAAACATTTACAAGAGAAGGTTTTATCCATTAATTTCATTCGTCAACCTGACCTCATGACAAAATAATTAATAGTCGGTTCCTCTTTAGCCATGCAAATAATAGCAGTGATTCCGTTGGGGAGGATACTAATTATTCACACCAAATTGTGCAACATTATTTGATCCCAAGTCCATTGCGCAAGCTTATGTGCCTTACAGTTGGAGAAGTACACACACACTCGGATAACTTCCTACAATCATTAATTATAAGTTTGTACCAGTGAACCGCACATAAACTCATCCGTTAGGGAGGAAGGTCTATGCCAACATACAAGTTTATGTGCCACATTACAAACAATAATTATTTAATGAAGTCTATATCAGTGATCCGTGAATAAACTCATCTGTTAGGGAGGAAGGCCTATTGCCAATACGCAAGTTTACTCACATCACTTACAAACCAATAATGGGAGGCCGCGGGAATTAATTACCAATCTCCTCTCCCACTTAGTTATTTAACACCGAGGGTTTTTACATGCATATAATATTCATAATAAAATACGCAACCTAGCATGCTTCTATTACGACACATAAGACAGTAAATCATAGAAAATCATGCACAACATATATAACAATAATCAATTATTCCTTCAATTATAAACAATTATATATCAGCGAATTCGATTGTTCGCCACCAAGCACAAGTGTCGGGAAAAACATCCAAATTATCACACTTTCGAAAATCACCAGATTACCGAATTTTGAAACTATCGATATCGACCATCGATATAGTCCAGACTTTTGAAATCATCTATATCGACCAGATTATCTAATTTTCAAAAAACTTTCAGATTATCAAATTTTCGAAAACTTCCAGATTATTAAATTTTTAAAATTTTTTCAAATTATCAAAATTTCAAAACTATCGATATTGACCGTTGATATCATCTAGATTATCGAAATCATCAATATCGACCGTCGATATCGTCCAGATTATCAAAATTTCGAAAAATTTCCATATTATCAAACTTTCAAAAATTTCCAAATTATCAAAATTTTGAAAATATCCAGATTATCAAATTTTCAAAAATATCCAGATTGTCAAATTTTCAAAATTTCCAGATTATCATATTTTAAAAAATTTCCAGATTATCAAATTTTTGAAAATATCCAGATTATCAAATTTTCAAAAATTTCCATATTATCAAATTTTCGAAAATATCCAGATTATCAAATTTTCAAAATTTCCAGATTATCAAATTTTCAAAAATTTCCAGATTATCACATTTTTAAAAATTTCCAGATTATCAAATTTTCGAAAATATCCAGATTGTCAAATTTTTAAAATTTTCAGATTATCAAATTTTCAAAAATTTCCAGATTATCAAATTTTCAAAAATATCCAGATTATCAAAATTTCAAAATTTCCAGATTATCAAATTTTAAAAAATATCCAGATTATCAAATTTTCGAAAATATCCATATTATCAAATTTTCAAAATTTCGAGATTATAAAATTTTCGAAAATATCCTCATTATCAAATTTTCAAAAATTTCCAGATTATTAAATTTTCAAAAATATTCAGATTATCAAATTTTTAAAAATTTCCAAATTATCAAATTTTTAAAAATTTCCAAATTATCAAATTTTCGAAAATATCCAGATTATCAAATTTTCGAAAATATCCAGATTATCAAATTTTCCCATCAAACGTATAGAGTATTCAACAAGAAACAATAATTTCTAAACCCTAGTCCACGTTTGACATATGTATATGGTATCTGAATAGGGTATACTAGCCTAACATGAATGCTTAAACCCTTTCACCTTTTAACATAAACTCTAGCCTAACGTTTCATGCTTCACCACGAAACTGAAGCTCTGATACCAATTGTTGGCATTCGATCGTTTGGTTAACATGACCCGTTAGGGTTCCATATGTTTTTAACATATAGCGGAAGCATGAAAATAAGAAACGTATTACCTTTCACAGGGTATGTTGGAGAAGACTAATTATCGCCACCAGCCTGCGCAGCCTCACCGTTTTGTGTATACCTCCCTCATTCGATTTCGGGTTTGAGCGATCTACGCGCCAAAACGATCCTCTCTTCCATGGCTTTCCTTTTGTATATCAGACGTACTATTCTAATGTCTATATGATTTTATAAAAATTGTATAAGGTGGCGGACAGTAGCAACAAAAAACCTTCAAGTCTTCTGCTGTATTCCCAAGTCCAATCTCGACGTCGTGTGGGCGATGATCTTGGACATCTTCTCATTTTGATATTCCCTCACCCTCCTCACAATGTTAGACGTGATTAATATCATAGATTAGGGTTTCCGGATAGCTGAGATAACTTATATATGGGCTACAGTAGGGTCCAGGAAGAGAAATTAGAGTTGGGCCTCCATTGGGCTTAAGTATCCAAGCTTTGCCCAAAGCTTATACTTAAGTCCAATAATAATTATATATTCCACTAAAATATTATTACTGTACTACCTTTCTAATTCCATAATTACGTTATGGGCTCTTTCTTATTATGAGCCCGTTAGTCTCCCCAGTTTAAGGTATACAATGCCCATTAATTAATTAAGTTACTGACAACTCCATTAATTAATATCTCATACAAGAGTAGTACTACTCAACCTCATTATCATGCCGGAATAAATCCACTTGTAGGGTTTACATGATAATCTTTATGAGCTCCTCAAAGGGACATCATCAACCTATGACGGACACAGATTCCTTCTACAATCAACAACACACCATAGAGACAACACTACTTCCAACTCACCGAGTTTGTTGATTTAATACATGTAAATCTCACCCATTGATGAATCAAAGAAATATGTACTGCCCTACGTGTCGAGGTTATTGTATAGGGATTAAGAGCATGAACATCCATAATAACTGAGATCAAGTTCTCCAATAAGTCAGTATAAGTCGAACTATCTCAAGTGGTCCTGCTCAATACACACAAAGTGCACTAATGTGATTCTATAGCCAAGACAAGCTAATACCAAACCACACTACAACCATCCCGATAAAGAGTCTCCGTCTATCTCAGTTGTGAGCAGATCTGTTTATACTTTATAAGAAAACCGATAATATGATCTTTCGCGTATTGTCGCGCAACATATTATCCACGGTATAAAGTAAGTGGACTATTGCATCGTGCATATAAATAAATTATAAGACACAATCATTTGATCATATATTCTCATTTCAAATAAATTGTTATAACATTGTTCATACTAAAGCTTGACTTTTAGTATACAATCCAACATTCATAGTATAAAAATGCTAGGAAGCTAGCACCGTATAGTCGCTAAAAACTCATAGTGCAGAGCAGATTCTACTTCGTGAGCCAGGTCAAGAACTCCTTGAAGTAAGCATTTTATTGCCATTTTTATGGTCAAATTAGTTATTAGACATGATAATATAGTTGGAGAACATGTTTTAAGAATATAAAAATGCTAGGAAGCTTGCTTCATAGAGTCACTAAAAAGTC
Organism: Pogostemon cablin; assembly: GCA_023678885.1. Lineage (NCBI taxonomy): Eukaryota > Viridiplantae > Streptophyta > Magnoliopsida > Lamiales > Lamiaceae > Pogostemon > Pogostemon cablin. The sequence continues at coordinate 16,734,214 of CM042980.1, read as the reverse complement.
AAAGTGCAGAGATGATTCTACTCCGTGAGCCAGGTCAATAACTCCTTGAAATGAGCATTTTATTGCCATTTTTATGATCAAATTAGTTATTAGACATGAGAATATACTTGTAGAACATGTTTTCAGAATATAAAAAAAATTAGAAGCTTGCGTCATAGAGTCACTAAAAAGTCAAAGTGCAGAGATGATTCTACTCCGTGAGCCAGGTAAAGAACTCCTTGATGTGAGCATTTTCTTGCCATTTTTATTGTCAAATTAGTTATTATATATGAGTATATAGTTGGAGAAAATATTTTCAGAGTATAAAACTGCTACGAAGCTTGCGCCATAGAGTCAATAAAAACAAACAGTGCACAGATGATTCTACTCCATGAGCCAGGTCAAGAATTCCTTGAAGTGAGCATTTTCTTTGCATTTTATGGTCAAATTAGTTATTAGACATGAGAATATTGTTGGAGAACATGTTTTCAAAGTATAAAAATGCTGGGAAGCTTGCGCCATAGAGTCACTAAAATGTCAAAATGCAGATCAAATTCTACTCCGTGAGCTAGGTCAAGAACTCTTTGAAGTGAGCATTTTCTTGCCATTTTAAGGGTCAAATTAGTTAGACATGATATTATAGTTGGATAACATGTTTTCAAAGTATAAAAATGCTAAGAAGCTTGCGCCATAGCGTCACTAAAAAGTCAAGGTGCAGTGCTGTTCTACTCCATGAGCCAGGTCAAGAACTCCTTGAAGTGAGCATTTTCTTGCCATTTTAATGGTCAAATAAGTTATTAGACATGAGATATAGTTGTAGAACATGTGATAGGTCGTATATAGTCGGGAAGATCAATTAAAGAATTTATCGAACCACAGGGAGAAAGGTATTAGAGTTTAAGCAATCTCAAGTTTATCGTGATTTTATGAAGACGATAGAATGGGAGGATAAGATGCAAATAAATGCAATTAAACTAATGAAAGAAATAAAGATAAAATGAATGCAAAGATAAATGATGGGTTTCAAATGATGCAAGGATAAGATTAGCAACAATCATGGTATAGATAATAAAGAAATCATGCAATTAATTCTAATCTCTCATGGACATGGCGTAGGAGCGATCGCTAATTCCACCTAAGTTCTCTCTCGAGATGGATAGGATGTAGGCCCTCAATAAGCCTCCCAAAAATACAACGGATCGAGACCAAAGTGAACACCTCCCACTAGGTACTAATTACTCTACGAGTTCCCTAATTAGGTACTAAATCATAGGCAATATTCCCTTTTAAGGTACTATGAATTCACTAATGGCTTAAGTCTCCTCACCTTGTCAACTAATCTCTCGATTAAGCCAATTAAGTGTTCTATCAAAGGGTTCTAAATCTAGAAGGATATCTCTATCTCATTCTTAATTAATGCACATGAAGTGTTTGATGATATGATTCAATGAACTATCAGAAACACATAATTGATTTCTCATCCTAATCACATGCCTATGACAGTTAATCACACAAATCAGTCATATACATCAAGCAATCAACATTCAATGATAGAAATACACAAAGCCCATTCAAGATTAAAACCAAATTGCATAAAAACTAAATTATCCAACACCAATCATGGAGCTAATCTCACAAAGGAGATTAGCCTATCATAGTCTTAGAGAAAACAACATAGACAATTATATCTATAAATCCCATGACAAATCTATAAAGAAGTTCACAAAAATTAGAAATAGATTCCCCCTTTGAAGGTCTTCAATGGAGATCTCCTTCTTCTTCTTGTAATCCTCACTCTCCCTAGCTTCCTTGATCACTTGGATGATGGATTTGATGGAGGGAATCAAGTGTAGATGGATGGATGAAGTGTGGATGAAAGGGATGGTGAAAAATGGAAGAAAATGTGTTTGATCTAGGTGTAGCCCCCTTCTTTCTCTCTCAATTTGGAAATGAGGGTATTTATAATGGTGGAGGATCAAAGGAATTAGGGCAAAATTTGGATCATGCTCTCCTTCAGCCTGTTTTCCTCTGTAACACGGCCATGCCACCTCACACGGCCATGCTCTCCTTCAGCCCGTGTTTCCTCTGTAACACTGCCAAACATGTCCGTGTTTCTCCTTCATCCCGTGTTTTTTTCTATTATTCATTTCTTGCTCATTTCAACTCGGAATTGAGATCAATTTTTTCCCACGTCTTCCTATTCGCGTCTAGAATCTTTTACCTGAAAATCATATGTCTAAGCTCATTCTCACACATTTCAATAACAACACAAAACACAACCAAATAACACACAAATACGGATAAAATAATACAAAAATTGACATAAAAAGACACTTAAATTGAGGTGAAAATATCACTCATCAACAGGTTTTCAGAGTATAAAAATGCTAGGAAGCTTCCGCCATAGAGTCACTAAAAAGTCAAAGTCCAGAACTGATTCTACTCCGCGAGCTAGGTCAAGAACTCCTAAAAGTGAGCATTTTCTTGCCATTTTTATGGTCAAATTAGTTATTAGATATGAGAATATAGTTGGAGAACATGTTTTCAGAGTATAATAATGCTAGGAACCTTACGCCATAGAGTCACTAAAAAGTCAAAGTGCAGAGCTGATTCTATTCCATTAGCTAGGTCAAGAAGTCCTTGAAGTGAGCATTTTCTTTCCATTTTTATGGTAAAATTAGTTATAAGACTTGCGAATATTGTCGGATAATGTATTTTTAGAGTATACAACTGCTACGAATCTTGCACCAAAGAGTCACTAAAAACTCAAAGTGCATAGCTGATTCTACTCTGTGAGCCAGGTTAAGAACTACTTGAAGTGAGCATTTTCTTGCCATTTTTATGGTCAAATAAGTTTTTAGTCATGAGAATATAGTTGGAGAACTTGTTTTTAAAGTATAAAAATGCTAGGAAGCTTGCGCCATAGAGTCACTAAAGAGTCAAAGTGCAGAGTTGATTCTACTTCGTTAGCCAGGTCAAGAAGTCCTTGAAGTGATCATTTTCTTGCCATTTTTATGGTCAAATTAATTATTATACATGAGAATATAGTTGGAGAACATGTTTTAATAATATAAAAATGCTAGGAAGCTTGCACCGTTGAGTCGCTAAAAACTCACAGTGCAGAGCGGATTCTACTATGTGAGCCACGTCATGAACTCCTTAAAGTGAATATTTTTTTGACATTTTTATGGTCAAATTAGTTGTTAGACATGAGAGTATAGTTGGAGAACATGTTTTCAAAGTATAAAAATGCTAGGAAGCATGCACAGTAGAGTCACTAAAAACTCACAGTGCAGAGCAGATTCTACTCCGTGAGCCGGGTCAAGAACTCTTTGAAGTGATAATTTTCTTGCCATTTTTATAATAAAATTAGTTATTAGACATGAGAATATAGTTGGAGAAAATTTTTTCAAAGTATAAAAATACAAGGTAGCTTGCGCCATAGCGTCACTAAAAAGTCAAAGTGCAGTGCTGTTTCTACTCCGTGAGCCAGATCAAGAACTCCTTGATGTGAGCATTTTCTTGCTATTTTAATTGTCAAATAAGTTATTAGGCATGAGAATATAGTTGGAGAACATGTTTTCAGAGTATAAAAATGCTAGGAACCTTGCGCCATAGAGTCACTAAAAAGTCAAAGTGCAGAGCTGATTCTACTCCATGAGCCAGGTCAAGGACTTTATGATGTGGGCATTTTCTTGCCATTTTTATGGAAAAATTAGTTATTATACATGAATATATAGTTGGAGAACATGTTTTAAGTGTATATAACTGCTAAGAAGATTGTACCATAGAGTCACTAAAAACACACTATGCAGAGATGATTCTACTCTGTGAGTCAGGTCAAGAACTACTTGAAGTGAGCATTTTCTTGCCATTTTTATGGTCAAATCAGTTATTAGTAATGAGAATATAGTTGAAGAACATGTTTTCAGAGTATAAAAATGCTAAGAAGCTTGTGCAATAAAGTCACTAAAGAGTCAAAGTGCAGAGCTGATTTTACTCCGTTAGTTAGGTCAAGAAGTCCTTGAAGTGAGCATTTTCTTCCCATTTTTATGGTCAAATTAATTATTATGCATGATAATATAATTGGAGAACATGTTTTCATAGTATAAAAATGCTAGGAAGCTTGCACCGTAGTGTCGCTAAAAACTCACAGTGCAGAGCAGATTCTACTCCGTGAGCCAGGTCAAGAACTCCTTAAAGTGAGCATTTTCTTGCCATTTTTATGGTCAAATTAGTTATTAGACATGAGAATATAGTTGGATAACATATTTTCAAAGTATAAAAATGCTAGGAAGTTTGCACCATAGCATCACTAAAAAGTCAAAGTGCTGTGCTGATTCTACTCCGTGAGCCAGGTCAAGAACTCTTTGAAGTGAACATTTTCTTTCCATTTATATGGTCAAATTAGTTATTAGACATGATAATATAGTTGGATAATATGTTTTAAAAGTATAAAAATGCTAGGAAGCTTGAACCATAGCGTCACTAAAAAGTCAAAGTGCAGTGTTGATTCTACTCCGTGAGCCAGGTCAAGAACTCCTTGAAGTGAGCATTTTCTTGCAATTTTAATGCTCAAATAAGTTATTAGAAATGAGAATATAATTGGAGAACATGTTTTTAAAGTATAAAAATGCTAGAAAGCTTGCGCCATAGCGTCACTAAAAAGTCAAAGTGCAGTGCTGATTCTACTCCGTGAGCCAGGTCAAGAACTCTTTGAAGTGAGCATTTTCTTGCCATTTTTATGGTCAAATTAGTCATTAGACATGATAATATAGTTTTATAACATGGTTTCCAAGTATAAAAATTCTAGGAAGTTTGAGCCATAGGGTCACTAAAAAGTCAAAGTGCAGTGCTGCTTCTACTCCGTGAGCAAGGTCAAGAACTCCTTGAAGTGAGCATTTTCTTGCTATTTTAACGGTCAAATAAGTTATTAGACATGAGAAAATAGTTGGAGAACATGTTTTCAGAGTATAAAAATGCTAGGAACCTTGCGCCATAGAGTCACTAAAAAGTCAAAGTGCAGAGTTGATTCTACTCCGTGAGCCAGGTCAAGGACTCTATGATGTGGACATTTTCTTGCCATTTTTATGGAAAAATTAGTTATTATACATGAATATATAGTTGGAGAACATGTTTTCAGTGTATATAACTGCTAAGAAGCTTGTACCATAGAGTCACTAAAAACACACTGTGCAGAGATGATTCTACTCTGTGAGCCAGGTCAAGAACTACTTGAAGTGAGCATTTTCTTGCCATTTTTATGGTCAAATCTGTTATTAGTAATGAGAATATAGTTGAAGAACATATTTTCAGAGTATAGAAATTCTAAGAATCTTGCGCTATAGAGTCGCTAAGAGTCAAAGTGCAGAGCTGATTTTACTCCGTTTGTTAGGTCAAGAAGTCCTTGAAGTGAGCATTTTCTTGCCATTTTTATGGTCAAATTAATTATTATACATGATAATATATTTGGAGAACATGTTTTCATAGTATAAAAATGCTAGGAAGCTTGCACCGTAGTGTCGCTAAAAAGTCAAAGTGCAGAGTAGATTCTACTCCGTGAGCCAGGTCAAGAACTCTTTGAAGTGAGCATTTTCTTGCCATCTATACGGTCAAATTAGTTATAAGACATGATAATATAGCTAGATAATATGTTTTAAAAGTATAAAAATGCTAGGAAGCTTGAACCATAGCATCACTAAAAAGTCAAAGTGCAGTGTTGATTTTACTCCGTGAGCCAGGTCAAGAACTCCTTGAAGTGAGCATTTTCTTGCTATTTTAACGGTCAAATAAGTTATTAGAAATGAGAATATAATTGGAGAACATGTTTCTAAAGTATAAAAATCTATGAAGCTTGCGCCATAGCGTCACTAAAAAGTCAAAGTGCAGTGCTGATTCTACTCCGTGAGCCAGGTCAAGAACTCTTTGATGTGAACATTTTCTTGCCATTTTTATGGTCAAATTAGTCATTAGACATGATAATATAGATGTATAACATGGTTTCAAAGTATAAAAATGCTAGGAAGCTTGCACCATAGCATTACTAAAAAGTCAAAGTGCAGTGCTGATTCTACTCCGTGAGCCAGGTCAAGAACTCTTTGAAGTGAGCATTTTCTTGCCATTTATACGGTCAAATTAGTTATGAGACATGATAATATAGTTGGATAATATGTTTTAAAAGTATAAAAATGCTAGGAAGCTTGAACCATAGCGTCACTAAAAAGTCAAAGTGCAGTGTTGATTTTATTCCGTGAGCCAGGTCAAGAACTCATTCAAGTGAGCATTTTCTTGCTATTTTAACGGTCAAATAAGTTATTAGACATGAGAAAATAGTTGGAGAACATGTTTTCAGAGTATAAAAATGCTAGGAATCTTGCGCCATAGAGTCACTAAAAAGTCAAAGTGCAGAGCTGATTCTACTCCGTGAGCCAGGTCAAGGACTACATGATGTCGGCATTTTCTTGCCATTTTTATGGACAAAATAATTATTATACATGAGTATATAGTTAGAGAACATGTTTTCAGTGAATATAACTGCTAAGAAGCTTGTACAATAGAGTCACTAAAAACATACAGTGTAGAGATGATTCTACTCTGTGAGCCAGGTCAAGAACTACTTGAAGTTAGCATTTTTTTGCCATTTTTCTGGTCAAATCAGTTATTAGTCATGAGAATATAGTTGAATAACATGTTTTCAGAGTATAAAAATGCTAGGAAGCTTGCACCATAGAGTCGCCAAAGAGTCAAAATGCAGAGCTGATTCTACTCCGTTAGCTAGGTCAAGAAGTCCTTGAAGTGAGCATTTTCTTGCCATTTTTATGGTTAAATTAATTATTATACATGAGAATATAGTTGAAGAACATGTTTTAATAATATAAAAATGCTAGGAAGCTTGCACTGTAAGTCGCTAAAAACTCACAGTGCAGGGCGGATTCTACTCTGTGAGCCACGTCAAGAACTCCTTAAAGTGAACATTTTTTTGACATTTTTTTGGTCAAATTAGTTGTTAGACATGAGCGTACAGTTGGAGAACATGTTTTTAAAGTACAAAAATGCTAGGAAGCATGCACAGTAGAGTCACTAAAAACTCACAGTGCAGAGCAGATTCTACTCCTGAGCCGGGTCAAGAACTCTTTGAAGTGAGAATTTTCTTGCCATTTTTATAATAAAATTAGTTATTAGACATGAAAATATAGTTGGAGAAAATATTTTCAAAGTATAAAAATACTAGGTAGCTTGCGCCATAGCGTCACTAAAAAGTCAAAGTGCAGTGCTGAATCTACTCCGTGAGCCAGATCAAGAACTCCTTGAAGTGAGCATTTTCTTGCTATTTTAACGGTCAAATAAGTTATTAGAAATGAGAATATAATAGGAGAACATGTTTTTAAAGTATAAAAATGCTAGGAAGCTTGCGCTATAGCGTCACTAAAAAGTCAAAGTGCTGTGCTGATTCTACTCCGTGAGCCAGGTCAAGAACTCTTTAATTGAGCATTTTCTTGCTATTTTTATGGTCAAATTAGTCATTAGATATGATAATATAGTTTTATAACATGGTTTCAAAGTATAAAAATGCAAGGAAGCTTGAGCCATAGGGTCACTGAAAAGTCAAAGTGCAGTACTGCTTCTACTCCGTGAGCCAGGTCAAGAACTCCTTGAAGTGAGCATTTTCTTGCTATTTTAACGGTCAAAAAAATATTAGACATGAGAATATAGTTAGAGAACATGTTTTCAGAGTATAAAAATGCTAGGAACCTTGCGCCATAGAGTCACTAAAAAGTCAAAGTGCAGAGCTGATTCTACTCCGTGAGCCAGGTCAAGGACTCCATGATGTGGGCATTTTCTTGCCATTTTTATGGACAAATTAGTTATTATACATGAGTATATAGTTAGAGAACATGTTTTCAGTGTATATAACTGCTAAGAAGCTAGTACCATAGAGTCACTAAAAACATACAGTGTAGAGATGATTCTACTCTGTGAGCCAGGTCAAGACCTACTTGAAGTGAGCATTTTCTTGCCATTTTTCTGGTCAAATCAGTTATTAGTCATGAGAATATAGTTGAAGAACATGTTTTCAGAGTATAAAAATGCTAGGAAGCTTGCGCCATAGAGTCGCTAAAGAGTCAAAATGCAGAGCTGATTCTACTCCGTTAGCTAGGTCAAGAAGTCCTTGAAGTGAGCATTTTCTTGCCATTTTTATGGTCAAATTAATTATTATACATGAGAATATAGTTGGAGAACATGTGTTCATAGTATAAAAATGCTAGGAAGCTTGCACCGTAGAGTCGCTAAAAACTCACAATGCAGAGCAGATTCTACTCCGTGAGCCAGGTCAACAATACCTTAAAGTGCGCATTTTCTTGCCATTTTTATGGTCAAGTTAGTTATTAGACATGAGAATATAGTTGGAGAACATGTTTTCAAAGTATAAAAATGCTACGAAGCTTACGCCATAGCGTCACTAAAAAGTCAAAGTGCAGTGTATTCTACTCTGTGAGCCAGGTCAAGAACACTTTGAAGTGAGCATTTTCTTGCCATTTATATGGTCAAATTAGTTATTAGACATGATAATATAGTTGGATAACATGTTTTCAAAGTATAAAAATGCTAGGAAGCTTGAACCATAACGTCCCTAAAAAGTCAAAGTGAAGTGCTTATTTTACTCCGTGAGCCAGGTCAAGAACTCCTTGAAGTGAGCATTTTCTTGCTATTTTAATAGTAAAATAAGTTATTAGACATGAGAATATAGTTGCAGAACATTTTTTTAAAGTATAAAGAATGCTATGAAGCTTGCGCCATAGCGTCACTAAAAAGTCAAAGTGCAGTGCTGATTCTACTCCGTGAGCCAGGTCAAGAACTCGTTGAATTGAGCATTTTCTTGCCATTTTTATGGTCAAATTAGTTATTAGACATGATAATATAGTTGGATAACATGGTTTCAAAGTATAAAAATGCTAGGAAGCTTGAGCCATAGGGTCACTAAAAAGTCAAAGTGCAGTGCTGCTTCTAATCCGTGAGCCAAGTCTATAACTCCTTGAAGTGAGCATTTTATTGCAATTTTAACGGTCAAATAAGTTATTAGACATGAGAATATAGTTGGAGAACATGTTTTCAGAGTATAAAAATGCTAGGAACCTTGCGCCATAGAGTCACTAAAAAGTCAAAGTGCAGAGCTGATTACTCCATGAGCCAGGTCAAGGACTCCATGATGTGGGCATTTTCTTGACATTTTATGGACAAATTAGTTATTATACATGAGTATATAGTTGGAGAACATGTTTTTAGTGTATATAACTGCTAAGAAGCTTGTACCATAGACTCACTAAAAACACACAATGTAGAGATGATTCTACTCTGTGAGCTAGGTCAAGAACTACTTGAAGTGAGCATTTTCTTGCCATTTTTATGGTCAAATCAGTTATTAATCATGCGAATATAGTTGAAGAACATGTTTTGAGAGTATAAAAATGCTAGGAAGCTTGCGCCATAGAGTCACTAAAGAGTCAAAGTGCAGAGCTGATTCTACTCTGTTAGCTAGGTCAAGAAGTCCTTGAAGTGAGCATTTTCTTGCAATTTTTATGGTTAAATTAATTATTATACATGAGAATATAGTTGGAGAACATGTTTTCATAATATAAAAATTCTAGGATGCTTGCACCGTAGAGTCGTTAAAAACTCACAGTGCAGAGCAGATTCTACTCCATGAGCCAGGTCAAGAACTCCTTAAAGTGAGCATTTTCTTGACATTTTATGGTCAAATTAGTTATTAGACATGAGAATATAGTTGGAGAACATATTTTCAAAGTATAAAAATACTAGGAAGCTTGCGCCATAGCGTCACTAAAAAGTCAAAGTGCAGTGTTGATTCTACTCTGTGAGCCAGGTCAAGAACTCTTTGAAGTGAGCATTTTCTTGCCATTTATATGGTCAAATTAGTTATTAGACATGATAATATAGTTGGATAACATGTTTTCAAAGTATAAAAATGCTAGGAAGCTGGACCATAGCGTCCCTAAAAAGTCAAAGTCAGTGCTGATTCTACTCCGTGAGTCAGGTCAAGAACTCTTTGAAGTGAGCATTTTCTTGCAATTTTAACGGTCAAATAAGTTATTAGAAATGAGAATATAATTGGAGAACATGTTTTTAAAGTATAAAAATGCTGGGAAGCTTGCGCCATAGCGTCACTAAAAAGTCAAAGTGCAGTGCTGATTCTACTCCGTGTGCCAGGTCAAGAACTCTTTGAAGTGAGCATTTTCTTGCCATTTTTATGGTCAAATTAGTTATTAGACATGATAATATAGTTGGATAATATGGTTTCAAAGTATAAAAATGCTAGGAAGCTTGAGCCATAGGGTCACTAAAATGTCAAAGTGCAGTGCTGCTTCAACTCCGAGAGACAGGTCAAGAACTCCTTGAAGTGAGCATTTTCTTGCAATTTTAACGGTCAAATAAGTTATTAGACATGAGATATAGTTGGAGAACATGTTTTCAGAGTATAGAAATGCTAGGAACCTTGCGCCATAGAGTCACTAAAAAGTCAAAGTGCAGAGCTGATTACTCTATGAGCCAGGTCAAGGACTCCATGATGTGGGCATTTTCTTGCCATTTTTATGGACAAATCAGTTATTATACATGAGTATATAGTTGTAGAACATATTTTCAGTGTATATAACTGCTAAGAAGCTTGTACCATAGAGTCACTAAAAACACACAGTGCAGAGATGGTTCTACTCTGTAAGCCAGGTCAAGAACTACTTGAAGTGACCATTTTCTTGCCATTTTTATTGTCAAATCAGTAATTAGTCATGAGAATATAGTTGAAGAAAATGTTTTGAGAGTATAAAAATGCTAGAAAGCATGCGCCATAGAGTCACTAAAGAGTCAAACTGCAGAGCTGATTCTACTCTGTTAGCTAGGTCAAGAAGTCCTTGAAGTGAGAATTTTCATGCCATTTTTATGGTCAAATTAATTACTATACATGAGAATATAGTTGGAAAACATGTTTTCAAAGTATAAAAATGCTAGGAAGCTTGCACAGTAGAGTCGCTAAAAACTCACAGTGCAGAGCAGATTCTACTCCGTGAGCTTGGTGAAGAACTCCTTAAAGTGAGCATTTTCTTGTCATTTTATGGTCAAATTAGTTATTAGACATGAAAATATAGTTGGAGAACATGTTTTAAAAGTATAATAATGCTAGGAAGCTTGCGCTATAGCGTCACTAAAAAGTCAAAGTGCAGTGTTGATTCTACTCTGTGAGCCAGGTCAAGAACTCTTTGAAGTGAGCATTTTCTTGCCATTTATATGGTCAAATTAGTTATTAGACTTGATAATATAGTTGGATAACATGTTTTCACAGTATAAAAATGCTAGGAAGCTTGAACCATAACGTCACAAAAAGTCAAAGTGCAGTGCTGATTCTACTCCGTGAGCCAAGTGAAGAACTCTCTTTGAAGTGAGCATTTTCTTGCTATTTTTACGGTAAAATAACTTATTAGACATGAGAATATATTTGGAGAACATGTTTTTAAAGTATAAAAATGTTAGAAAGCTTGCGTCATAGCGTCACTAAAAAATCAAAGTGCAGTGCTGATTCTACTCCGTGAGCCAGGTCAAGAACTCCTTGAAGTGAGCATTTTCTTGCTATTTCAACAGTCAAATAAGTTATTGGACATGAGAATATAGTTGGAGAACATGTTTTCAGAGTATAAAAATGCTAGGAACCTAGCGCCATAGAGTCACTAAAAAGTCAAAGTGCAGAGCTGATTACTCCATGATCCAGGTCAAGAACTCCATGATGTGGGCATTTTCTTGCCATTTTTATGGACAAATTAGTTATTATACATGAGTATATAGTTGGAGAACATATTTTCAGTGTATATAACTGCTAAGAAGCTTGTACCATAAAGTCACTAAAAACACACAGTGCAGAGATGATTCTACTCTGTGATCCAGGTCAAGAACTACTTGAAGTGAGCATTTTCATGCCATTTTTATGGTCAAATCAGTTATTAGTCATGAGAATATAGTTGAAGAACATGTTTTCAGAGTATAAAAATGCTTGGAAGCTTGCGCCATAGTGTCACTAAAGTGTCAAAGTGCAGATCTGATCCTACTTCGTTAGCTAGCTCAAGAAGTCCTTGAAGTGAGCATTTTCTTGCCATTTTTATGGTCAAATTAATTATTATGCATGAGAATATAGTTGGAGAACATGTTTTCATAGTATAAAAATGATAGGAAGCTTGCACCGTAGAGTCGCTAAAAACTCACAGTGCAGAGCTGATTCTACTCCGTGAGCTAGGTCAAGAACTCCTTAAAGTTAGCATGTTCTTGCAATTTTACGGTCAAATTAGTTATTAGACATGAGAATATAGTCGGAGAAAATGTTTTCAAAGTATAAAAATGCTAGGAAGCTTGCGCCATAGCGTCACTAAAAAGTCAAAGTGTAGTGCTGATTCTACTCCGTGAGCCAGGTCAAGAACTCCTTGAAGTGAGTATTTTCTTGCTGTTTTAACAGTCAAATAAGTTATTAGACATGAGTGTATAGTTGGAGAACATGTTTTCAGAGTATAAAAATGCTAGGAACCTTGCACCATAGAGACACTAGAAAGTCAAAGTGCAGAGCTGATTACTCCATGAGCCAGGTCAAGGACTCCATGATGTGGGCATTTTCTTGCCATTTTTATGGACAAATTAGTTATTATACATGAGTATAAAGTTGGAGAACATGTTTTCAGTGTATATAACTCTAAGAAGCTTGTACCATAGAGTCACTAAAAACACACAGTGCAGAGATGATTCTACTCTGTGAGCCAGGTCAAGAACTACTTGAAGTGAGCATTTTCATGCCATTTTTATGGTCAAATCAGTTATTAGTCATTAGAATATAGTTGAATAACATGTTTTCAGAGTATAAAAATGCTAGGAAGCTTACGCCATAGAGTCACTAAAGAGTCAAAGTGCAGAGCTGATTCTACTCAGTTAGCTAGGTCAAGAAGTCCTTGAAGTGAGCATTTTCTTGCCATTTTTATGGTCAAATTAATTATTATACATGAGAATATAGTTGGAGAACATGTTTCAGAGTATAAAAATGCTAGGAAGCTTGCACCGTAGAGTCGCTAAAAACTCACAGTGCAGAGCTGATTCTACTCCGTGAGCTAGGTCAAGAACTACTTAAAGTTAGCATTTTCTTGCAATTTTAACGGTCAAATAAGTTATTAGACATGATAATATATTTGGAGAACATGTTTTCAAAGTATAAAAATGCTAGGAAGCTTGCGCCATAGCGTTACTAAAAAGTCAAAGTGCAGTGCTGGTTCTACTCCGTGAGCCAGGTCAAGAACTCCTTGAAGTGAGCATTTTATTGCCATTTTTATGAGCAAATTAGTTATTAGACATGAGAATATAGTTCGAGAACATGTTTTCAGAGTATAAAAATGCTAGGAAGCTTGAGCCATAGCGTCACTAAAAAGTCAAAGTGCAGTGCAGATTCTACTCCGTGAGCCAGGTCAAGAACTCCTTGAAGTTAGCATTTTCTTGCTATTTTAACGGTCAAATAAGTTATTAGACATTAGAATATAGTTGGAGAACATATTTTCAGAGTATAAAATGCTAGGAACCTTGCGCCATAGTCACTAAAAAGTCAAAGTGCAGAGCTGATTCTACTCCATTAGCTAGGTCAAGAAGTCCTTGAAGTGAGCATTTTCTTGCCATTTTTATGGTCAAATTAATTATTATACATGAGAATATAGTTGGAGAACATGTTTTTATAGTATAAAAATGCTAGGAAGCTTGCACCGTAGAGTCGCTAAAAACACACAGTGCATAGTAGATTCTACTTCGTGAGACAGGTCAAGAACTCCTTAAAGTGAGCATTTTCTTGACATTTTAATGGTCAAATTAGTTCTTAGACATGAGAGTAGTGGAGAACATGTTTTCAAAGTGTAAAAAAGCTAGGAAGCATGCACAGTAGTGTCTCTAAAAACTCACAGTGCAGAGCAGATTCTACTCCTTGAGCCGGGTCAAGAACTCTTTGAATTGAGAATTTTCTTGCCATTTTTATGATCAAATTAGTCATTAGACAAGAGAATATAGTTGGAGAACATGTTTTCAAAGTATAAAAATGCTAGAAAGATTTTGACATAGCGTCAATAAAAAGTCAAAGTGCATAGCTGATTCTATTCAATTAGTTAGGTTAAGAAGTCCTTGAAGTGAGTAGTTTCTTGCCATTTTTATGGTCAAATTTATTATTAGACATGATAATATAGTTGGAGAACATGTTTTCATAGTATAAAAATGATAGGAAGCTTGCACCGTAGAGTCACTAAAAACTCACAGTGCAGAGCAGATTCTACTCCATGAGCCTGGTCAAGAACTCCTTGAAGTGAGCATTTTATTGCCATTTTTATGGTCAAATTAGTTATTAGACACGAAAATATAGTTGGAGAATATGTTTTCAGAGTAAAAAAATGCTAGAAAGCTTGCGTCATAGTGTCACTAAAAAGTCAAAGTGCAAAGCTGATTCTATTCCGTGAGCCAGGTCAAGAACTCCTTGAAGTGAGAGTTTTCTTGCCATTTTTAGAGTTAAAATTATAAGACATGAGAATATAGTTGGAGAACATGTTTTAAAAATATACAAATGCTAGGAAACTTGCACCGTATAATCACTAAAAACTCACAGCGCAGAGCATATTCTACTCCATGAGCCAGGTCAAAGTGCAGAGTTGATTCTACATGAGAATATAGTTGGAGAATATGTTTTCAGAATATAAAAATGCTAGGAAGCTTGCACCATAGAGTCACTAAAAAGTTAAAGTGCAGAGTTGATTCTACTTCGTTAGCTAGGTCAAGAAGTCCTTGAAGTGAGCATTTTCTTGCCATTTTATGGTCAAATTAATTATTAGACATGACAATATAGTTGGAGAACATATTTTCATAGTATAAAAAGGCTAGGAAGCTAGCACCATAGAATCACTAAAAACTCACAGTGCAGAGCAGATTCTACTCTGTGAGCCAAGTCAAAAACTCCTTGAAGTGAGCATTTTATTGCCATTTTTATGGTCAAATTAGTTATTAGACACGAGAATATCGTTGGAGAACATGTTTTCAGAGTAAAAAATGCTAGAAAGCTGACATCATAGAGTCACTAAAAAGTTAAAGTGCAGAGCTAATTCTACTCCGTGAGCCAGGTTAAGAACTCCATGAAGTGTGCATTTTCTTGCCATTTTTATGGTGAAATTATTTATTAGACATGAGAATATAGTTGAAGAACATGTTTTAAGAGTATACAAATGCTAGGAAACATGCACCGTATAGTCACTAAAAACTCACAGCGCAGAGCATATTCTACTCCGTGAGCCAGGTCAAGAACTCCTTGAAATGAGCATTTTATTGCCATTTTATGGTTAAATTAGTTATTAGACATGAAAATACAGTTGTAGAACATGTTTTCAGCATATAAAAATGCTAGGAAGCTTGCGTCATGGAGTCACTAAAAAGTCAAAGTGCAGAGATGATTTTACTCCGTTAGCCATGTAAAGAACTCCTTAATGTGAGCATTTTCTTGCCATTTTTATGGTCTAATTAGTTATTATATATGAGTAAATAGTTGGAGAAAATATTCTTAGAGTATAAAAACGCTACGAAGCTTGCGCCATAGAGTCAATAAAAAAAAAAACAGTGCAGAGATGATTCTACTCCGTGAGCCAGGACAAGAACTCCTTGAAGTGAGCATTTTCTTGCCATTTTTATGTTCAAATTAGTTATTAGAAATGAGAATATAGTTGGAGAACATGTTTTCAAAGTATGAAAATGCTAGGAAGCTTGCACTATAGAGTCACTAAAAAGTCAAAATGCAGAGCAGATTCTACAATATGAACCAGGTCAAAAACTCTTTGAAGTGAGCATTTTATTGCCATTTTTATGGTCAAATTTGTTATTAGACATGATAATATTGTTGGATAACATGTTTTAAAAGTATTAAAATACTAGGAATCTTGCGCCATAGCGTCACTAAAAAGTCAAAGTGCATTACCAAGTCTACTCCGTGAGCCAAGTCAAGAACTCCTTGAAGTGAGCATTTACTTGTCATTTTTATGGTCAAATAAGTTATTAGACATGAGAATATAGTTCGAGAACATATTTTTAGAGTATAAAAATACTAGGAAGCTTGCACTATAGAGTCACTAAAAAGTCAAAGTCCAAAACTGATTCTACTCCGTGAGCCAGGTCAAGAACTCCTCGAAGTGAGCATTTTCTCGCCATTTTTATGGTCAAATTAGTTATTAGACATGAGAATATAGTTGGAGAACACATTTTCAAAGTATAAAAATGCAAGGAACCATGCGCCACAGAGTCACTAAAAAGTCAAAATGCAGAGATGATTCTACTCCGTGAGCCAGGTCAAGAACTCCTTGAAGTGAGCATTTTCTTGCCATTTTTATATTCAAATTAGTTATTAGAAACGAGAATATAGTTGGAGAAAATGTTTTCAAAGTATTAAAATGCTAGGGAGCTTGCACTATAGAGTCACTAAAAACTCAAAATGCAGAGCAGATTCTACTCTGTGAGCCAGGTCAAGAACTCTTTGAAGTGAACATTTTTTGCCATTTTTATGGTCAAATTATTTATTAGACATGATAATATAGTTGGATAAAATATTTTCAAAGTATAAAAATGATAGGGTTCTTGTGCCATAGCGTCACTAAAAAGTCAAAGTGCATTGCCAAGTCTACTCCGTGAGCCAGGTCAAGAACTCCTTGAAGTGAGTATTTTCTTGCCATTTTTATGGTCAAATAAGTTATTAGACATGAGAATATAGTTCGAGAACATATTTTTAGATTATAAAAATACTAGGAAGCTTGCGCCATAGAGTCACTAAAAAGTTAAAGTCCAGAACTGATTCTACTCCGTAAGCCAGGTCAAGAACTCCTCGAAGTGAGCATTTTCTTGCCATTTTTATGGTCAAATTAGTTATTAGACATGAGAATATAGTTGGAGAACACATTTTCAAAGTATAAAAATGCAAGGAACCATGCGCCATAGAGTCACTAAAAAGTCAAAGTGCAGAGCTGATTCTACTCCGTTAGCCAGGTCAAGAAGTCCTTGAAGTGAGCATTTTCTTTCCATATTTATGGTCAAATTAGTTATTAGACTTGCGAATATTGTTGTATAACATATTTTTAGAGTATATAACTGCTACAAATCTTGTACCATAGAGTCACTAAGAACTCACAGTGCAGAGCTGATTCTACTCCGTGAGCCAGGTGAAGAACTACTTGAAGTGAGCATTTTCTTGCCATTTTTATGGTCAAATCAGTTATTAGTCCTGAGAATATAGTTGGAGAACATATTTTCAGAGTATAAAAATGCTAGAAAGCTTGTGCCATAGGGTCACTAAAAAGTCAAAGTGCAGAGCTGATTCTACTCCTTTAGCTAGGACAAGAAGTCCTTGAAGTGAGCATTTTCTTACCATTTTTATGGTCAAATTAATTATTAGACATGATAATATAGTTGGAGAACATGTTTTCATTGTTGACATTCGATCGTTTGGTTAACATGACCCTTTAGGGTTCCATACATTTCTAACATACAGCGGAAGCCTGAAAATAAGAAATATATTACCTTTCTCCAGGGTATGGTGGAGATGACAAATTCTCGCCACCAGCCTGCTCAGCCTCACCATTTATGGTATAACTCTCTCATCCGATATCGGATTTGAGTGATCTATGTGCGAAAACGAACCTCTCTTCCATGGCTTTCTATCAGAATATCAGACGTCCTGTTCTGATATCTGTACATATTTATAAAAATATTAGAAGGTGGCGGAAAACTGTAAAAAATAACCTTCCAGTCTTTTACTGTATTCCTAAGTCCAATCTCCACGTCGTGTGGGCGACGATCTTCGACATCTTTTCATTCTGCTGTTCCCTCACCCTCCTCATAGTGTTAGACGTGATTAATATCATAGATTAGGGTTTTCGGACAGCTGAGATGACTTATATATGGGCTACAGCAGGGACCAGGAGGAGAAATTAGAGTTGGGCCTCCGTTGGGCTTAAATATCCAAGCTTAGCCCAAAGCTTATACTTAAGTCCAATAATAATAAAATATTTCACAAAAATATTATTACTGCACTACCGTTCTAATTCCATAATTATGTTATGGGCTCCTTCTTATTATGAGCCCGTTAGTCTCCCCAGGTTTAAGATATACAATGCCCATTAATTAATTAAGTTACTGACAACTCCATTAATTAATATATCATCCAAGAGTAGTACCACTCAACCTCATTATCATGCCGGAATAAATCAACCTGCAGGGTTTACATGATAATCCTTATGAGCTCCTCAAGGGGACATCATCAACCTATAACGGACATGAATTCCTTCTACAATTAACAGCACACCATAGAGACATCACTACTTCCCAACTCACCGAATTTGTTGATTTAATACATGTAAATCTCACCCATTGATGAATCAAAGAAATACATATTGCCCTACGTGTCGAGGTTATTGTATAAGGATTAAGAGCACGAATATCCATAATAACTGAGATTAAGTTCTCCTATAATTCAGCATAAGTCAAACGATCTCAAGTGGTCCTGCTCAATACACACAAAGTGCACTAATGTGATTCTATAGCCAAGACAAGCTAATACCAAACCACACTACAACCATTCCGATAGAGAGTCCCCGTCTATCTCAGTTGTGAGCATCTGTTTATACTTTATAAGGGAACCGATAATATGATCTTCCGCGTATTGTCGCACAACATATTATCTACAGTATAAAGTAAGTGGACTATTGCATCGTGCATATAAATAAATTATAAGACGCAATTATTTGATCATATGATTCTCATTTCATATAAATTGTTATAACATTGTTCATACTAGAGCTTGACTTTCACACCATCCGTGGTTCTACAAGCAGTCAGATCTAATTTAAAATTCATCGATTCTATTTCAACATTCATTACAATTTGCTAAGATTCCGTACTTCTATCTTGTAGTGCTTCATCATATCCGTGGGTCCATTCTATGTTTACTAGGGACCAAGCCTCACAATTCTCCCAAAACATATATCTTACATGTTGTCGAACAACCCTCCCACTACAACAAGGTACTACATGCAATTGTGTATCAGACATGACACATGCTGCAGTTTATCTTGTGGTATATCCTCTTGTATAATTGGTACTAATACTTTGTGTTTTCCCTCTCACTCCTTTAGAACAATTTACACACATGTTTGTGATTTGTTACATATCCTTTTCCAAAAATCTAGCGTTTGCGTTAAGAGTCACCCTTCGATCTTTTGGACTAAATAAATCATACCCCTCCATTTTTCTAGGATATCCCACAAACAGACAAACGTTATGCGACATGCTGTTTCTAGGGCATACCCATAAAATGAATTTAATAATTCTAAATAACTCATCATCATTCTAACATTTGCCATAAGAGTCATATTCCTTCTTTCCGCTACACCATTCAGCTGAGGTATGCCCGGTGTAGAGAACTTGAGATTTTAATCTCATCTCTGATAAATAGCTCCTAAACTATCCTAAAAGGTACTTGTTACCATGATTAAGTCATAATGACCACCTTTCATCGGGATAGTCTTAGGACCGCTTAAATCATTATGAACTATTTCCAACATATCTTTGCATGACTCTATACCCCTTTGCCCTGAAAGACCTTTAATCATTTTATTTTCAAGCAAGACTCGCAAGTCAGATAGTTTCCACGTCAGATAAACCCAAAGGTCCATCAGCTATCAACCTTTGAATCATACTCAAGTAAAATTGATTTGGTCTTAGATGCCAAAAGTATGTTTAGTTCATCTCTGAAGATTCCTTTCTCTTACTAAGATTAGAAGATGCATTATTAATTACTATTCGTTGCATCCATGGTATAAACATGATTTAAAAGTGTACAAATTGTCTGCCAATGTACCACAATAGATTATAGCTCCATCCTTCATTACTATGACCATGTCATTTAAATGAAATGAAGTATCCATCCGTAAATATATAGAAACTGAATTGAAATTCTTTCTATGAAAACGTACGTAAAGATAATTTCTCAAAATCAAACGTTTATTCATAACGTAAGATAAATAAACAACTCCCACAGCAATAGCCACTACTTTCGTAGTATTACCAATATATATTACAATCTCATCATCACTTAGTTGCAGGCTTTTAGTTATTCCGGTATCTACATATAATGTGTCAGCAGATGCCATCACTAATCATGCTTCATCGACCTGTGAATGAGATACTAACCTTGTTTACATATTGATGAAATTGGATTTCCTTTGCCACATGTTTTGTCAGAAGTTCCCCACCATATACAACCTCTTGTATTTCAGGTAGAACTTGCTCAAAACACCTAGGCAAATTATGGAGAATAAATTGATCTATGTTTCCCCTTCAATTTATACTCCAAGCATTCCCAATTCATTCATCAACTTATCCATGACCTCTTGCCTTTCTTACTTACTCAAGTATCTAAAGAGTCGCATGAGACCATCATATTTCTATGAACTTCTCACCTCTCCACTAAAGACTTTAATAGGCATCATGGGACATCCTTAGTGAGAACACATTTATATTTTCTTAAGCAGTAAAATTCGAAACCAAGATTTTTTTCTAATCATCTAATTTTGGATAAGTAAATATGTTTCTTTTAGTTAACAATAAACGAGATAAACCATTTTAAAAATTAAGAGAATCATAAATAAATACACCGATCAAATCTTCGAATTTACCCTTTTATATTAATTCCCTCTAAACAATATAAAATAAAATTCACCGACATCTCAAGCACCGTGAGTCTGCAAGCCACGTTAGTGTGGATGTTTACAAACTCGAACATTTACAAGAGAAGGTTTTACCCATTACTTTCATTCGTCAACCTGACCTCATGACAAAATAATTAATAGTCGGTTCCTCTTTAGCCATGCAAATAATAGCAGTGACTCTGTTGGGGAGGATACTAATTATTCACACCTAATTGTGCAACATTATTTGATCCCAAGTCCATTGCGCAAGCTTATGTGCCTTACAGTTGGAGAAGTACACACGCACTCGGATAACTTCTTACAATCATCAATTATAAGTTTGTACCAGTGAACCGCACATAAACTCATCCGTTAGGGAGGAAGGTCTATGCCAACACGCAAGTTTATGTGCCACATTACAAACAATAATTATTTAATGAAGTCTATACCAGTGATCCGTGAATAAACTCATCCGTTAGGGAGGAAGACCTATTGCCAATACGCAAGTTTATTCACATAACTTACAAACTAATAATGGGAGGCTGCGGGAATTAATTACCAATCTCCTCTCTCACTTAGTTATTTAACACCGAGCATTTTTACATACATATATTATTCATAATAAAATACGCAACCTAGCATGCTTCTATTACGGCACATAAAGCAGTAAATCACAGAAAATCATGCATAACATATATAACAATAATCAATTATTCCATCAATTATAAACAGTTATATATCAGCGAATTCAATTGTTCGCCACCAAGCACAAGTGTCGGGAAAAACATCCAGATTATCACACTTTCAAAAATCTCCAGATTATCGAATTTTGAAACTATCGATATCAACCATCGATATAGTCCAGACTTTTGAAATCATCGATATCGACCATATTATCAAATTTTAAAAAAACTTTCAGATTATCAAATTTTCGAAAACTTATAGATTATCAAATTTTTGAAAAATTTTAAAATTATCAAAATTTCAAAACTATCGATATCGACCGTCGATATCATCTAGATTATCGAAATCATCGATATCGACCATCGATATCGTCCAGATTATCAAATTTTCGAAAAATTTCCACATTATCAAATTTTCAAAAATTTCCAAATTATCAAAATTTTGAAAATATCCAAATTATCAAAATTTCGAAAATATCCAGATTGTCAAATTTTGAAATTTCTAGATTATCAAATTTTAAAAAATTTCCAGATTATCAAAATTTTGAAAATATCCAGATTATCAAATTTTCAAAAATTTCCAGATTATCAAATTTTCAAAAATACCCAGATTGTCAATTTTTTGAAATTTTCAAATTATCAAATTTTCAAAAATTTCCAGATTATCAAATTTTCAAAAATATCCAGATTATCAAATTTTCAAAATTTCAAAATTATCAAATTTTAAAAAATATCCAGATTATCAAATTTTCGAAAATATCCAGATTATCAAATTTTCAAAATTTCAAGATTATCAAAATTTCGAAAATATCCTCATTATCAAATTTTCAAAAATTTCCAGATTATTAAATTTTCGAAAATATCCAGATTATCAAATTTTCAAAAATTTCCAGATTATCAAATTTTTTTAAATTTTCAGATTATCAAATTTTCGAAAATATCCAGATTATCAATTTTTCCCATCAAACGTATAGAGTATTCAACAAGAAACAATAATTTCTAAACCCTAGTCCACGTTTGACAGAGGTATATGGTATCTGAATAGGGTATACTAGCATAACATGAATCTTAAACCCTTTCACCTTTTGACATAAACTCTAGCCTAACGTTTCACGCTTCACCACGAAACTGAAGCTCTGATACCAATTGTTGGCATTCGATCATTTGGTTAACGTGGCCCGTTAGGGTTCCATATGTTTCTAACATATAGTGGAAGCATGAATATAAGAAATGTATTACCTTTCACCAGGGTATGTTGGAGAAGACTAATTATCACCACCAGCCTGCGCAGCCTCACCGTTTTGGGTATAACTCACTCATTAGAAATCAGGTTTGAGCGATCTATGCGCCAAAACGATCCTCCCTTCTGTGGCTTTATCAGACGTACTATTCTAATGTCTGTACGATTTTATAAAAATTGTAGAAGGTGGCAGACAACAGCAGCAGACAACCTTCATATCTTCTGTTGTATTCCCAAGTCCAATCTCGACGTCGTGTGGGCGATTATCTTCGACATCTTCTCATTCTGCTATTCCCTCACCCTCCGCACAGTGTTAGACGTGATTAATATCATAGATTAGGGTTTCCGGACAGCTGAGATGACTTATATATGAGCTACAGCAGGGACCAGGAGGAGAAATTAGAGTTGGGCCTCATTGGGCTTAAGTATCCAAGCTTAGCTCAAAGCTTATACTTAAGTCCAATAATAATAATATATTCCACTAAAATATAATTACTGCACTACCGTTCTAATCCCATAATTACGTTATGAGCTATTTCTTATTATGAGCCAGTTAGTCTCCCTAAGTTTAAGGTATACAATGTCCATTAATTAATTAAGTTACTGACAACTCCATTAATTAATATCTCATCCAAGAGTAGTACCATTCAACCTTATTATCATGCCGGAATAAATCCATTTGTAGGGTTTACATGATAATCCGTATCAGCTCCTCAAGGGGACATCATCAACCTATGACGGACACGGATTCCTTCTACAATCAACAGCACACCATAGAGACAACACTACTTCAAACTCACCGAGTTTGTTGATTTAATACATGTAAATCTCACCCATTGATGAATCAAAGAAATACATACTGCCCTACGTGTCGAGGTCATTGTATAGGGATTAAGAGCACGAACATCCATAATAACTAAGATCAAGTTCTCCTATAAGTCAGTATAAGTCGAACGATCTCAAGTGGTCCTGCTCAATACACACAAAGTGCACTAATGTGAATCTATAGCCAAGACAAGCTAATACCAAACCACACTACAACCATCCTGATAGAGAGTCTCCGTCTATCTCGATTGTGAGCAGATCTATTTATACTTTATAACAAAACCGATAATATGATCTTCCGCGTGTTGTCGCGCAACATAATATCTACAGTATAAAGTAAGTGGACTATTGCATCGTGCATATAAATAAATTATAAGATGCAATCATTTGATCATATGATTCTCATTTCAAATAAATTGTTATATCATTGTTCATACTAAAGCTTGACTTTTAGTATACAATCCAACATTCATTGTATAAAAATGCCAGGAAGCTTGCACCGTAGAGTCGCTAAAAACTCAGTGCAGACCAGATTCTACTCCGTGAGCCAGGTCAAGAACTCCTTGAAGTGAGCATTTTATTGCCATTTTTATGGTCAAATTGGTTATTAGACACGAGAATATAGTTGGAGAACATGTTTTTAGAGTAAAAAAATGCTAGAAAGCTTGCGTCATAGAGTCACTAAAAAGTCAAAGTGCAGAGCTGATATTACTCCATGAGCTAGGTCAAGAACTCCTTGAATTGAGCATTTTATTGTCATTTTTATGGTCAAATTAGTTATTAGACATGAGAATATAGTTGGAGAACATGTTTTAAGAATATAAAAATGACAGGAAGTTTGCTTCATAGAGTCAGTAAAAAGTCAAAGTGCAGAGATGATTCTACTTTGTGAGCTAGGTCAATAACTCCTTGAAATGAGCATTTTATTGCCATTTTTATGGTAAAATTAGTTATTAGACATGAGAATATAGTTGGAGAACATGTTTTCAGAATATAAAAATGATTGGAAGCTTGCGTCATAGAGTCACTAAAAAGTCAAAGTGCAAAGATGATTCTACTCCGTGAGCCAAGTCAAGAACTCCTTGAAGTGAGCATTTTCTTGCCATTTTATGGTCAAATTTGTTATTAGACATGAGAATATTGTTGGAGAACATGTTTTCAAAGTATAAAAATGCTAGGAAGCTTGCGCCATTGAGTCACTAAAAAGTCATAATGCAGAGCAAATTCTACTCCGTGAGCCAGGTCAAGAACTCTTTGAAGTGAGCATTTTCTTTCCATTTTAAGGGTCAAGTTTATCGTGATTTTATAAAGACGATAGAATGAGAGGCTAAGATACAAATAAATGCAATTAAACTAATGAAAGAAATAAAGATAAAATTTATGCAAAGATAAATGATGGGTTCCAGATGATGCATGGATAAGATTAGCAACAATCATGGTATAGATAATAAAGAAATCATGCAATTAATTCTAATCTCTCATGGACATGGCGTAGGAGCGATCTCTAATTCCACCTAAGCTCTCTCTCGATATGGATAGGATGTAGGCCCTCCATAAGGCTCCCAAAAGTACAACGGATCGAAACCAAAGTGAACACCTCCCACTAGGTACAAATTACTCTACGAGTTTCCTAATTAGGTACTAAATCATAGGCAATATTTCCTTTTAAGGTACTATGAATTCACTAATGGCTTGGGTCTCCTCACCTAGTCAACTAATCTCTCGATTAAGCTAATTAAGTGTTCTATCAAAGGGTTCTAAATCTTGAAGGATATCTCTATCTCATTATAAATTAATGCACATGAAGTGTTTGATGAAATGATTCAATGAACTATCATAAACACATAATTGATTTCTCAACCTAATCACATGCCCATGACAATTAATCACACAAATAAATCATATACATCAAGCAATCAACATTCAATGATAGAAATACACAAAGCCCATTCAAGATTAAAAGGAATTAGGGCAAAATTAGGGCAAAATTTGGATCATGGGCTTAAGTAGGAAATGGGTCTTTTTTGTGTAAAATTCTAATTCTTCAGGAACATGGCCATGCCACCTCACACGGCCATACTCTCCTTCAGCCCGTGTTTCCTCTGTAACACGGCCAAACATGGCCGTGTTTCTCCTTCAGCCCGTGTTGTTTTCTATTATTCAATTCTTGCTCGTTTCAACTCGGAATTGAGATCCATTTTTTCAAACATCTTCCTTTTCGCGTCTAGAATCTTTTACCTAAAAATCATACGTCTAAGCTCATTCTCACATTTCTATAACAACACAAAACACAACCAAATAGCACACAAATACGGATAAAATAATAAGAAAATAGACATAAAAAGACACTAAAATCGATTTAAAAATATCACTCATCAACATGTTTCAGAGTATAAAAATGCTAGGAAGCTTGCGCCATAGAGTCACTAAAAAATTAAAGTCCAGAACCGATTCTACTCCGTGAGCCAGGTCAAGAACTCCTCGAAGTGAGCATTTTCTTGCCATTTTTATGGTCAAATTAGTTATTAGATATGAGAATATAGTTGGAGAACATGTTTTCAGAGTACAAAAATGTTAGGAACCTTGCGCCATAGATTCATTAAAAAGTCAAAGGGAGAGCTGATTCTACTCCGTTAGCCAGGTCAAGAAGTCCTTGAAGTAAGCATTTTCTTTCCATTTTTATGGTAAAATTAGTTATAAGACTTGCGAATATTGTTGGATAACGTATATTTAGAGTATATAACTGCTACAAATCTTGCACCATAGAGTCACTAAAAACTCACAGTGCAGAGCTGATTATACTCGTGAGCCAGGTCAAAAACTAATTGAAGTGAGTATTTTCTTGCCATTTTTTTTGGTCAAATCAGTTATTAGTCATGAGAATATAGTTGGAGAACATGTTTTTAGAATATAAAATTCTAGAAAGCTTGTGCCATAGAGTACCTAAAAAGTTAAAGTACAGAGCTGATTTTACTCCGTTAGCTAGGTCAAGAAGTCCTTGAAGTGAGCATTTTCTTGCTATTTTTATGGTCAAATTAGTCGTTAGACATGGGAGTATATTTGGAGAACATGTTTTCAGAGTATAAACATGCTAGGAAGCATGCACCGTAGTGTCACTAAAAACTCACAGTGCAGAGCAGATTCTACTCCGTGAGGCAGATTAAGAACTCTTTGAATTGAGAATTTTCTTGCCATTTTTATGGTCAAATTAGTTATTAGACATGAGAATATAGTTGGAGAACATGTTTTCATAATATAAAATGCTAGGAAGCTTGCGCCATAACGTCACTAAAAAGTCAAAGTGCAGTGCTGAATCTACTCCGTGAGCTAGGTCAAGAACTCCTTGAAGTGTGCATTTTCTTGCCATTTTTATGGTCAAATTAGTTATTAGACATGAATAATAGTTCGAGAACATGTTTTTAGAGTATAAAAATGGTAGGAAGCTTGCGCCATAGAGTCACTAAAAAGTCAAAGTCCAAAACTGATTCTACTCTGTTAGCCAGGTCAAGAACTCTTTGAAGTGATCATTTTCTTGGCATTTTTATGGTTAAATTAGTTATTAGACATGTGAATATAGTTGGAGAACATGTTTTCAGAGCATAATAAGCTAGGAAGCTTGCGCCATTGAGTCACTAAAAAGTCAAAGTGCAAAGCTGATTCAACTCCGTTGGCCAGGTCAAGAAGTCCTTGAAGTGAGCATTTTCTTTCCGTGTTTATGGTCAAATTAGTTATTAGACTTGTGAATATTGTTGGATAACATGTTTATAGAGTGTATAACTGCTACAAATCTTGCACCATAGAGTTACTAAAAACTCTCAGTGCAGAGCTGATTCTACTCCGTGATCAAGATCAAGAACTCCTTGAAGTGAGCATTTTCTTTCCATTTTTATGGTCTAATTAGTTATTATACATGAGCATATAGTTAGAAAATATGTTTTAGAGTATATAACTAATACAATGCTTGCGCCATAGAGTAACTAAAAACACATAGTGCAGATCTAATTTTACTCCGTGAGCCAGGTTCAGAAATCATTGAAGTGAGCATTTTCTTTTCATTTTTATGGTCAAATAAGTTATTTGACATGAGAATATAGTTGGAGAACATGTTTTCAGAGTATAAAAATGCTAGGAAGCTTGCACCATAGAGTCACTTAAAAGTCAAAGTGCAGAGCAGATTCTACTCCATGAGCCAGGTAAAGAATTCCTTGAAGTGAGCATTTTATTGCCATTTTTATGGTCAAATTTGTTATTAGACACGAGAATTTAGTCGGAGAACAATTTTTCAGAGTAAAAAATGCTAGAAAGCTTGCGTCATAGAGTCACTAAAAAGTCAAAGTTCAGAGCTGATTCTACTCAGTGAGCCAGGTCAAGAACTCTTTGAAGTGAGCATTTTATTGCCATTTTTATGGTCAAATTAGTTATTAGACATGAGAATATAGTTGGAGAACATGTTTTCAGAGTATAAAATTTTTAGGAAGCTTGCGTCATAGAGTCACTAAAAAGTCAAAGTGCTGAGCTGATTCTACTCCGTGAATCAGGTCAAGAATTCCTTGAAGTGAGTATTTTCTTGCCATTTTTACAGTCAAATTAGTTATTAGACATGAGAATATAGTTGGAGAACATGTTTTCAAATTATAAAATGCTAGGAAGCTTGCGCCATAGCGTCACTAAAAAGTCAAAGTGCAGAGTTTATTCTACTCTATGAGTCAGGTCAAGAACTCCTTGAAGTGAGCATTTTCTTTCCATTTTTATGGTTAAATTAGTTATTAGACGTGATAATATAGTCAAATAGATTATGTGATATAAAAGAAAAACTGGGAGTTACAAAGATGTTACAAAGAAAGCAAGCCACAAGGGGCAAAAACTAATTATTTGAATCTAAAGTACTCATAATTCATATTATCGAGCATAAGGTGATGAACAAAATTAGGAGCCGAGTTGTGCCAATCCAAATCTCCCCCCACGTCTGATAGAGCATCTGCAACTGTATTCCCCTCTCTAAAGATATGTGATACTCAAAAATTCATAGCTGCTGTAATGTCCTTGATTCTTCTATATCTTGTCAAGAGTTTCCATGGAATCTTCGTATATGGATCATAGAAAAAATACACAACATATGTCGAGTCTAATTCAAGCCACAATAAGTTCCATCCTTTATCATGAGTATTTTCAATAGCCATGTATGCTGCTGCCAATTTCGCTTCAATAGCTAAACCATGTCCATATCCACATGTGAAACACCCCCTAGCAAAGCCTCTGCTGTTTCTGAAGACACCTGCACCTGATATTACTCCCAGGGCACCTGAAGCATGTCAATTTGTGTTAACTTTGATCCATCCTAGTGGTGGAGGCTGCCACTGGAGATATATGATGTTTGGAGCTTTCCTGGGTGCTCCTCGAATGCCAAAGTACTTTAGGGTTTCCAAATCCTCCACCGTGTTGTACATGGTGCCAGGAGAAAGTGTACCTGCTTCCTTAAAAAGTGAGACGAGTATGGAGATAATACTAGAAACCCACAATGGTTTGTGCTTCCCTTCTTCATCCAGTTCCATATTCATCATGTCGTTTCTGGTGCCCCATATGATCCAAAAGTACGACACCACAGCCGCCTTCCATAGATGCAGAATCTAAGAGCTTCCAGTCATGAGCATTGCTTGCAGTAGCACCCCAACAAAAAAATCTGATCTAACTGGAGTTTAGTCTCAAAACCAAAACCCACCAATATGTATCGAAGTACCTGTGAGGATATTCTGCAGTGAACGAAGACATGAACAATAGTTTCGACCTCAGACTCACATAGGTAGCAGCGTTATGGACCAATAAATCCTCTACTAGCCAAAACATCCCATGTAGTAATAACTCCTCTAATAATTTTCCAAAGTATAATAGAATGTCGAGTTGGAATATACTAGGCCCAAATCCAAACTCCTAGTTTGGCATTGGAAACACCAGCCGTAAATGAGCATAAGCAAGCTTGGATGTAACATCACCGTGCAGCGAGTTTTTCTAGAGTCTGCGGTCCTCAAAATTAGGAGACATATGTGTTGCAAGAATGACATTTACTATATGAGGATAAGCATCTGTAAATTCAACCATAAAATGCTAGTTTCCATCTTAGAGATAATCCAGAATTGTCTGCTCATAATGATGCATATACTTCATCGGAATCCCAATAAAATCAGCAATCGATTTGCCTATCTAATTGTCAAGCCAGAACCGAGCCTTGGAGTCATAGCCAATAATCCACACCTCTTCCTCCATAAGTGATGATATATGGGGAACATAGGCTGATCTAATAGAAGAAGGGATGTAAGTATCTTTCAACTTACTCCCCTCAAACCACCTATTGCAAATAAGGTCCAAAGGCGCTTCACTAGTTATAACATCCCATGACAACTTCATTAAGTAAGCCTCGTTAGCCGCCTTAATAGATCGAACCCCTAAACCCCCCTCATCTGTGGGCAGCAGACTCAATTCCATGCAACTGTGAATCGGTGTTGCTTAGAAGTGTCCCCAGACCATATAAAATTCCTGCATGCTTTCTCAATTCTCTTGAGTTAGTATCTTGTATCATCATAGTGTGAACTACAGATGAAATAATCACAGAGTTAACTAAATAAATTCTCCCAGCCATAGAGAGCGTGTTACCTTTCCATCTGTTGAACTTAGAAAGTATATAGTCCGTTCCCTCCTTAAAATATGTGATTTTAGGAGCCCCCTGAAAGATTGGAATGCCAAGATACTTGAAAGGCAAGGTACCCTCCGAAATAGCCAACACATCCTTGATGTACATTCTCATCAGCTCCAAAACATACTTCCCAAAGAACATCTTTGATTTTTATGGATTGAAAACTTGGCCAGACACATTAGCATATCCAACTAAAGCTCTCCTCAAACCATCAATTGAAGATCCATCTGCTTTACAAAACATAAGAATATCATCAGCATAAAACGGATAAGACGGCAAAGAGCAAGCCTTACTGCCTTTGGCCATAGATATAACTGCCTCCATAGTAAGCTTTTATAACCAAAGGCCAACCACATCTTTGGCAATGCAAAATAATAAAGGAGACAAGGGATCTCCTTGATGCACTCCCTTTCCACATCCAAAAAACCCTTTTGGAGATCCATTGATCAAGATAGAAATCTTGGAAGATGATAATATAACCCTTATTAATTCAACAAAGTGTGAGGAAAAGCCCATTCTCTGTAGCACATGAATAAGAAAATCCCATCTAACTGTGTTAAATGCTTTTCTGATGTCAATCTTAAAAGCAACACTGCCTGCCACTAAATTATGAAGACAATTGAAGCTCTCTGAGGTAAGGGCGATGCAGTGATGGATGCTACAGTTTGGAATAAACCCAAACTGATTAACTCCCAATTTCGTATGAAGAATAGGTCCTAGCCTGCTAGCAATAATCTTTGTAAACAATTTAAAGAAGAAATTACAGAGGTTGATTAGCCTGAAGTCCTCTACCTTATTAGCTTCCTCTATCCTGGGAATGAGAACCACAAAATTACAGTTAATTCCCGAAGGAATAATCATCCGTGTGAAGAAGTATTGAACAGCAGAAACAAGGTCATCTCCAATGATGTGCCAGGATTGTCTGAAGGGCTATTGAAGAGATTATTGTAGTAGTCCACCAAATCCTTTTTAATATCCTCCATATTCTCAGATATTTCATCATTAATCACCATCGATGTGATACTAGCTCTTATTTTGATAGACCGTTGACTGTATTGAAAGAAATCCATATTACGATCACCATCCATATGCCGAGAAGTTCTATGTTTTTGAGCATAGAACTAGTGCTTCTCTAATAGTTTCAAATTAAGGGCCAAGTGAGCGTCTACCTCCTCCGGAAAGAGTACTGAACTGTCTCCCTCTTGATCAATTTGATTCTGTACACCTTGTAACTTATTAATTGCCTCTTCGACTGCATCAAATATGTTTCCAAAATCTGATGAGTTCCAATTTCTAATAGCTAGCTTCAATCGCTGAAGCTTGGCAGCAAAACTAGATATTGGATTGCAGCCCGTATCTGGTCCTGCTAAGAGGTAGCAGCCATGACAAAGAAACTTGTATCCTGTAGCCACATCAACTGAAATCTGGAAGGTTTTGGGGAGTATGCATTCCTACTACAGTTAAAGAGAATAGGGTTGTTATCCAAGGAGTGTCTGGGAAGAGTATTGACAACAACCGAATACAATTTATCAATAACTCCAACAGTGAGAAGTACCCTATCAATCTTAGAAGCTCGCTTCACCCTAGTTGCAGCACGGCTCACCCATGTGTAACGAGCTCCATGCAAGTCCAGATCATGAAGCCCAGTTGTTTCCAAAAATTATCTAAATTCGATTGAGCTTAGATTGTCATTCCTGGTTGCATTGAGTCTTTCATGAGCACCCACCGTAGTGTTAAAATCACCTATAATGAACATAGATTGCTCCAGGTATGCATATATGTCTAGCCAAAGCTCCCTTCTCTTAGTATACTCATTGCTAGCATGCACAAAACCACATCTATAATCCACCATTTCAAAAGTAAAATCGAAAATGATAATTTGAGATGAACTAAATATTCTCCTAATGTTGGAGACATGCAGAGGATTGCAGAAAATCCATAAATTTGGTCGGAGGCTCTCTTTATCATTACAACCAACATAATCAAGGCGCAGACTCTGCCAGTAGTGAGAAGGAATAGAAGAGAATAATATCTTAGGTTCTGCAATGGCCAACCATATCGGATTATGGCGAAGATAAAGCTCTTTAAGAACTGCTTGGGAGTTATTATTCCCAATTCCTTTAATATTCCAAAATAAAGCTTTCATTTCTTACGGGTTTACTTCCCGTGCTTCGGCGGGACCTTTTTTAAATTCTTCCACGTCTTTGAGGCAGATGTAGTCATGTTCTTAATTTTTGTATTCGTTGCCTCTACGTGCTTAACCCCTGGAGTTTGGGACCTGGTAACAGGCGCCTACGGCCTTACAAATTTTGAAGCATTGATAGCTGTCTCTTTAATAGAAGACACTGTAGTAATAGCCATCTCAGTTATCAACGGGCTAGCAATCGCAACTGGTACTGGCACTTCCTCCCTAATCACTAGCGCAAGCTCATAGATTCTTCATTATCCTCCAGGCTACTATCATCAAACGCCTCATGTTCTGATCTTTCCTCTATATCACTGAGTACATTATCATCCTCTGAAACTCCGTTGTGTTGATCCTCAGTCAGTAGTGCTTGAAAGAAGTTCGACACTTCCACTGGCTTCTGAGCTTGATCTTTCTTTGTCTAGGCTTTCTTTGGAATGTTAAAGCCATCAGGTTCTTTATTGGAATTCCGAGTACCCTTGGCTCTTTTTTGGGCCTCCTTTCGTTTCTACTTTTTCATGCATGCTTCCACCCATGTCCAAGAATATGACAGGAGGTGCAATACTTTGGGATATTTTCATATCCAAAAGATATTCTAATAATTGACTCTGAGGTGTCAATATACATAGACTCTGGGAGTGTCTCTAAAATATTAGCTTCCACTAGGACCCTAGCGAAGAACCCTGTGGAGCCGTCCAGCGATCTGTCATCAATTCGGATGGGAACCCCCACAGCCGTAGCAATATTCTTTATGAATTCTTCATGCCATAACTCCATAGGAAGCTCATATATCCTAACCAGATAGACACCAGCGACGATTTAATTTTGTAAGGATTAAACGTCGGTTTCCATTGTTGAACACGCACCGAATGTTGTCGTCCTCAAAAAATCTTTTCTTCAGTATCTGGACCATAATGTTATCATCAGGCATAAGCAATGTGTAAAATCCACGTCAATGAATTGCCAGAACCTCTGTAAGTGAGAAAACTCTTCGAAACAAAGCTTCAATCTCGATCCTTTGGGATTAAGAACCCTAACAATAACAAATTATGAGAAAAGCTTTTTACGACTCTTATAAATTCATTAGAGATTGATAGTGTAGGGATATCACATGTTTTATCTATTGACCTCGCCACGGGGACGGGGAAAGGCCCTTTGCATATGGCTGATTTGGCTAGCGAGATAGGGTTGACATCATTGCCAACCTTCGCTGCATAAGACCTAGAATCAGTACTGCTTTTGATCGATGATGTACGATCAGCGGTATCTCCATGTGATTGATGATCGGGCAGATCACCCCGTGATGAAGGATATTTTTTGCTAGGGTTTGCATAAGGATTGTTCTGCAAGTTAGGGTTCGATGGCTGAACCCAAGGAATAGATCGTTCAGGGGACTTTGCCATTGTAGGGCGTGAGCCAATATTAATCCTGTCAGAACCGTCACTAGGCGACATCTGCTGGCCAGCGTACTCTCGATTGCAGTGCAGCAATTCATCAAACCATGGATTGGAGGAGAAGGAAGTTTGTCCATCGATCTGTTCAGACAAAGGGGGGCAGATGAGTGCCCTCGATGGGCGAAGGTCCCTCCATGGCGGAGCAATGATGATCAGGATTAGAAGGTAGAATTTTTAGAGAGAAGGGAGAGAAAAAATTCTAGAGAGAGACAAATTTTTTTTAGACATGAGAATATTTAGACATGAGAGAATATCTAGACATGTGAATATAGTTGGAGAACATATTCTTAGAGTATAAAAATTCTAGGAAGTTTGCGCCATAGAGCTACTAAAAAGTCAAAGTGCAGAGCTGATTCAACTCCATGAGCCAGGTCAAGAACTCCTTGAAGTGGGCATTTTCTTGACATTTTTATGGTCAAATTAGTTATTAGACATGAGAAAATAGTTAGAGAACATATTTTCAGAGTATAAAAATGCCAGGACGCATGCGCCATAGAATTGATAACAAGTTAAAGTGCAGAGCTGATTCCACCCCGTGAGTTAGGTCAAGAAATCCTTGAAGTGAGCGAATTCTTTCCATTTTTATGGCCAAATTATTTATTAGACTTGCTAATATTGTTGGATAACATTTTTTTGGTATATAACTGCTACGAAGTTTGCACCATAGAGTCACTAAAAACTCACAGGGCAGAGCTGATTCTACTCTGTGAGCCAAGTCAAGAACTCCTTGAAGAGATAATTTTATTGCCATTTTTATGGTCAAATTAGTTATTAAAAATGAGAATATAGTTTGAAAACATGTTTTCATAGTATAAGAATTCTAGGAATCTTGCGTCATATAGTCACTAAAAAGTCAAAGTACAGAGATCATTCAACTCTGCGAGCCAGGACAAGAACTCATTGAAATGAGCATTTTATTGTCATTTTTATGGTCAAATTAGTTATTCGACATGAGAATGTAGTTGGAAATCATATTTTCAGAGTATTAAAATGCTAGGAAGCTAGCGTCATGAGTCACTAAAAAGTCAAAGTGCATAGCTGATTATACTCCGTGAGCCTGGTAAAGAACTCCTTGAAGTGAGCATTTTCTTGCCATTTTTATGGTCAAATTAATTATTAGACATGAGAATATAGTTAGAGAACATGTTTTTAGAGTGTAAAAATGCTAGGAAGCTTGCACCATATAGTCATTAAAAACTCAAAGTGCAGAGCAGATTCTACTACGAGAGGCAGGTCAAGAACTCCTTGATGTGAATATTTTCTTGTCATTTTTATTGTAAAATTAGTTATTATACAGGAATATATAGTTGGAGAACTTGTTTTCAAAGTATATAACTGCTACGAAGCTTGCACCATAGAGTCACTAAAAACACACAGTGCAGAGCTGATTCTACTCCGTGAGCCAGGTCAAGAACTCCTTGAAGTGAGCATTTTCTTGCCATTTTTATGGTCAAATTAGTTATTAGACATGGGAATATAGTTGGAGAACATGTTTTTAGAGTATAAGAATGCTAAGAAGCTTGCATCATAGAGTCACTAAAAAGTCAAATTGTAGAGCTGATTTTACTCCGTGAACCAGGTCAAGAACTCCTTGAAGTGAGCATTTTCTTGCCATTTTTATGGACAAATTAGTTATTATACAGGAATATATAGTTGAGAACTTGTTTTCAGAGTATATAACTACTACGAAGCTTGCACCATAGAGTCATTAAAAACACACAGTTCAGAGCTAATTCTACTCCGTGAGCAAGGTCAAGAACTCCTTGAAGTGAGCATTTTATTGCCATTTTTATGGTCAAATTAGTTGTTAGACATGAGAATATAGTTGGAGAACATGTTGTTGGAGTATAAGAATGCTAGAAAGCTTGCGCCATAGAGTCACTAAAAAGTCAAAGTGCAGAGCTGATTTTATTCCCTGAGCCAGATCAAGAACTCCTTGAAATTAGCATTTTCTTGCCATTTTTATGGTCAAATTAGTTATTAGACCTGAGAATATAGTTGGAGAACATGTTTTCAGTGTATAAAAAAGCTAGGAAGCTTGCGCCATAGAGTCAATAAAAAGACAAAGTGCAGAGCTGATTCTACTCCGCGAGCCAGGTCAAGAACTCCTTGAAGTGAGTGTTTTCTTGCCATTTTTAAGGTCAAATTAGTTATTTGAAATGAGAATATAGTTGAAGAACATGTTTTCAGAGTATAAAAATGCTATGAAGCTTGCGTCATAGAGTCACTAAAAGGTCAAAGTACAGAGCTGATTCTACTCCATGAGCCAGGTCAAGAACTCCTTGAAGTGAGCATTTTATCGAAATTTTATGGTCAAATTAGTTATTAAACATGAGAATATAGTTGTAGAACATGTTTTCATAGTATAAAATTCTAGGAAACTTGCGTAATAGAGTCACTAAAAAGTCAAAGTGCATAGTTGATTCTACTCCGAGAGCCAGGTCAAGAACTCCTTGATTTGAATATTCTCTTGCCATTTTTGTGGTCAAATTTGTTATTATACAGGAATATATAGTTCAAAACTTGTTTTTAGATTATATAACTGCTATGAAGCTTGCACCATAGAGTCACTAAAAATACACAGTGCAAATCTGATTCTACTCCGTGAGCAAGGTCAAGAACTCCTTGAAGTGAGCATTTTATTGCCATTTTTATGGTCAAATTAGTTATTAGACATTGGAATATAGTATGAGAACATATTTTCAGAATATAAAAATGCTAGGAAGCTTACATGATAGAGTCACTAAAAAGTCAAGAACCAGGTCAAGAACTCCTTGAAGTGAGCATTTTCTTGCCATTTTTATGGTCAAATTAGTTATCAGACATGACAATATACTTGTAGAACATGTATTCAGAGTACAAAAATGCAGGAAATCTTGCGTCGTAGAGTCACTATAAACTCACAGTGCAGAGAAGAGTCACTAAAAAGTCAAGAACCAGGTCAAGAACTCCTTGAAGTGAACATTTTATTGCCATTTTTATGGTCAAATTAGTTATTAGACATGAGAATATAGTTGGAGAACATGTTTTTAGAGTATAAAAATGATAGGAAGCTTGCGTTATAGATTCACTAAAAAGTAAAAGTGCAGAGCGGATTCTACTCCGTGAGCAAGGTCAAGAACTCCTTGAAGTGAGTATTTTCTTGCCATTTTTATGGTCAAATTAGTGGTTAGACATGAGAATATTGTTGGAGAAAATTTCTTCAGTATATAAAAATGTTAGGAAGCTTGCGCTATTGAGTCACTAAAAAGTCAAATTGTAGAGCTGATACTACTCCGTGTGCCAGGACAATAACTCCTTGAAGTGAGTATTTTCTTGCCATTTTTATGGTCAAATTAGTTATTTGACATGAGAATATAGTCGGAGAACATGTTTTTAGAGTATAAAAATGTTAGGAAGCTAGCGTCATAGAGTCACTAAAAAGTCAAAGTGTAGAGCGAATTCTACTTCGAGAGCCAGGTCAAGAACTCCTTGAATTGAGTATTTTCTTGCCATTTTTAAGGTCAAATTCCTTATTAGACATGAAATATAGTTGGAGAACATGCTTTTAGATTATAAAAATGCTAGGAAGTTTGCGTCATAAAGTAACTAAAATGTCAAAGTGAAGAGCGGATTCTACTCCGTGAGCCAGATCAAGAACTCCTTGAAGTCAGTATTTTCTTGTCATTTTTATGGTCAAATTAGTTTTTAGACATGAGAATATAGTTGGAGAACATGTTTTTGGAGTATAAAAATATTAGGAATCTTGCACCATAGAGTCACTAAAAAGTCAAAGTGCAGAGCTGATTCTACTCCGTGAGCCAGGTCATGAACTCCTTGAAGTGAGCATTTTCTTATCATTTTTATGGTAAAATTAGTTTTTAGACATGAGAATATAGTTGGAGAACATGTTTTTAGAGTATAAAAATGGTAGGAAGCTTGCGCCATAGAATCATTAAAAGTCAAAGTGCAGAGCTGATTCTACTCCGTGAGCCAGATAAAGAACTCCTTGAAGTGAGCATTTTCTTGCCATTTTAATGGTCAAATTAGTTGTCAGACATGAGAATAAAATTGGAGAATATGTTTTTAGAGTATAAAAATGCTAGGAAGCTTGAGCCATAGAGTCACTAAAAAGTAAAAGTGCAGAGCTGATTCTACTCAGTGAGCCAGGTCAAGAACTCTTTGAAGTGAGCATTTTATTGCCCTTTTTATGGTTAAATTTGTTATTATACATGAAAATATAGTTGGAGAACATGTGTTTAGAGTATAAAAATACAAGGAAGCTTGCGTCATAGAGTCACTAAAAAGTCAAAGTGCAGAGCTGATTCTACTCCTCGAGCCAGGTAAAGATTTCCTTGAAGTGAGCATTTTCTTACCATTTTTATGGTCAAATTAATTATTGGACATGCGAATATAGTTGGAGAACTTGTTTTCAGAGCATAAAAATGTTAGTAAGCTTGCACCAAAGAGTCACTAAAAACTCACAGCGTATAGCGTATTCTACTCCGTGAGCCAGGTCAAGAACTCCTTGATGTGAGCATTTTATTGCAATTTTTATGGTCAAATTAGTTATTTGACATGAGAATATAGTTAGAGAACATGTTTTCAGAGTATAAAAATGCTAGGAAGCTTACTTGATAGAGTCACTAAAAAGTCAAAGTGCAGAGCTGATTCTACTCCTAGAGCCAGGTCAAGAATTCCTTGATGTGAACATTTTCTTATCATTTTTATGGTCAAATTAGTTATTATACAGGAATATATAATTGGAGAACTTGTTTTCTGAGTATATAACCGCTGCGAAGCTTGCACCATAGAGTCACTAAAAACACACAGTGCAGAACTGATTTTACTCCATGAGCGAGGTCAAGAACTCCTTGAAGTGAGTATTTTGTAGCCATTTTCTTACCATTTTATGGTCAAATTAGTTATTATACATTATAGAATATAGTTGGAAAACATGTTTTCAGAGTATAAAAATGCTAGGAAGCTTGCGTCATAGAGTCAGTAAAAAGTCAAAGTGCAGAGCTGATTCTATTCCGTGAGCCAGATCAAGAACTCCATGAAGTTAGCATTTTCTTGACATTTTTATGGTTAAATTAGTTTTTAAACGTGATAATATAGTTGGAGAACAAGTTTTCAGCATATAAAAACGCTAGGAAGCCTGCGCCATAGAGTCACTAAAAATTCAAAGTGCAGAGCCGATTCTACTCCGTGTGCCAGGTCATGAACTCCTTGAAGTGAGCATTTTCTTGTCATTTTTATGGTCAAATTAGTTGTTAGACATTCGATTATAGTTAGAGAACATGTTTTTAGAGTATAAATATGCTAGGAAGCTTGCGCCATAGAGTCACTAAAAAGTCAAAGTGCAGAGCTGATCTACTCTGTAAGCCAGATCAAGAACTCCTTGAAGTGAACATTTTCTTACCATTTTTATGGTTAAATTAGTTATTAGACAAGAGAATATAGTTGGAGAATATATTTTCAGCATATAAAAATGCTAGGAAGCTTGCGCCATAGAGTCACTAAAAAGTCAAAGTGCAGAACTGATTCTACTCCGTGAGCTAGGTAAAGAACTCCTTGAAGTGAGCATTTTCCAGCCATTTTTATGGTCAAATTAATTATTAGACATGCGAATATAGTTGGAGAACATGTTTTTAGTGTACAAAAATTCTAGGAAGCTTGCACCATAGAGTCACTAAAAACTCACAGCGCAGAGCATATTCTACTCCTTGAGCCAGGTCAAGAACTCCTTGAAGTGAGCATTTTATTGCCATTTTTATGGTTAAATTAGTTATTAGACTTTAGAATATAGTTGGAGAACATGTTTTAAGAGTAAAAAAATGCTATGATGCATGCGTCATAGAGTCACTGAAAAGTCGAAGTGCAGAGCTGATTCTACTCCGTGATCCAGGTCAAGAACTCCTTGAAGTGAGCATTTTATTGCCGTTTTGATGGTCAAATTTGTTATTAGACATGAGAATATAGTTGGAGAACATGTTTTCAGAGTATAAAAATTCTAGGAAGCTTGCGACATAGAATCACTGAAAAGTCAAAGTGTAGAGCTGATTCTACTCCGTGAGCCAGGCCAAGAACTCCTTGAAGTGAGCATTTTCTTGCAATTTTTATGGTCAAATTAGTTGTTAGACATGAGAATATAGTTGGAGAACATGTTTTTAGAGTATAAAAATTCTAGGAAGCTTGCGCCATAGATTCATAAAAAGTCAAAGTGCAGAGCTGATTCTACTCCGTGAGCCAGCTAAAAACTCCTTAAAGTGAGCATTTTCTTGCCATTTTTATGGTCAAATTAGTTTTTAGACATGAGAATATAGTTGGAGAACATGTTTTCAGCGTATAAAAATGCTAGGAAGCTTGCGCCATAGAGTCACTAAAAAGTCAAAGTGCAGAGCAGATTCTACTCCGTGAGCCAGGTCATGAACTCCTCGAAGTGAGCATTTTCTTATCATTTTTATGGTCAAATTTGTTGTTAGACATGAGAATATAGTTGGAGAACATGTTTTTTGAGTATATAAATGTTAGGAAGCTTGCGCCATAGAGTCACTAAAACGTCAAAGTGCAGAGCTGATTCTACTCCGTGAGCTAGATCAAGAACTCCTTGAAGTGAGCATTTTCTTGCCATTTTTATGGGCAAATTAGTTATTAGACATGAGAATATAGTTGGAGAACATGTTTTTAGCATATAAATATGCTAGGAAGCTTGTGCCATAGAGTCACCAAAAAATCAATGTTCAGAGCTGATTCTACTCTGTGAGACAGATCAAGAACTACTTAAATTGAGCATTTTCATGCCACTTTTATGGTGAAATTAGTTATTAGACGTGAGAATATAATTGGAGAACATGTTTTCAGCGTATAAAAATGTTAGGAAGCTTGCGCCACAGAGTCACTAAAAAGTCAAAGTGTATAGCTGATTCTACTCCGTGAGCCAGGTCAAGAACTCCTTGAAGTGAGCATTTTCTTGCCATTTTTATGGTCAAATTAGTTGTTAGACATGAGAATATAATTGTAGAATATGTTTTTAGAGTATAAAAATGCTAGAAGCTTGAGCCATAGGGTCACTAAAAAGTCAAAGTGCAAAGCTGATTATACTCCGTGAGCCAGGTCAAGAACTCTTTGAAGTGAGCTTTTTATTGCCCTTTTTATGGTCAAATTAGATATTAGGAATGAGAATATAGTTGGAGAACATGTTTTTAGAGTATAAAAATGCAAGAAAGCTTGCGTCATAGAGTCACTAAAAAGTCAAAGTGCAGAGCTTATTCTACTCCGTGAGCCAGTAAAAGATTTCCTTGAAGTGAGCATTTTCTTACCATTTTTATGGTAAAATTAATTATTGGACATGCGAATATAGTTGGAGAACTTGTTTTCAGAGAATAAAAAAGTTAGGAAGCTTGCACCATAGAGTCACTAAAAACTCACAGCGCAGAGCGTGTTCTACTCCATGGGCCAAGTCAAGAACTCCTTGAAGTGAGCATTTTATTGCAATTTTTATGGTCAAATTAGTTATTTGACACGAGAATATAGTTAGAGAACATGTTTTCAGAGTATAAAAATGCTAGGATGCTTGCGTCATAGAGTCACTAAAAAGTCAAAGTGCAGAGCTGGATCTACTCCGCGAGCCAGGTCAAGAACTCCTTGAAGTGAGCATTTTCTTGCCATTTTTATGGTTAAATTAGTTTTTAGACATGATAATATAGTTGGAGAACAAGTTTTCAGCATATAAAAATGGTAGGAAGCTTGCACCATAGAGTCACTAAAAAGTCAAATTGCAAAGCTGATTCTACTCCGTGAGCCAAGTCATGAACTCCTTAAAGTGAGCATTTTCTTGTCATTTTTATGGTCAAATTAGTTGTTAGACATTATAATATAGTTAGAGAACATGTTTTTAGAGTATAAATATGCTAGGAAGCTTGCGCCATAGAGTCATTAAAAGTCAAAGTGCAGAGCTGATTCTACTCCGTGAGCCAGATAAAGAACTCCTTAAAGTGAGCATTTTCTTGCCATTTTTATGGTCAAATTAGTTTTTAGATATGAGAATATAGTTGGAGAACATGTTTTCAGCGTATAAAAATGTTAGGAAGCTTGCGCCATAGAGTCACTAAAAAGTCAAAGTGCAAAGCTGATTCTATTCCGTGAGCCAGGTCATGAACTCCTCGAAGTGAGCATTTTATTATCATTTTTATGGTCAAATTTGTTGTTAGACATGAGAATATAGTTGGAGAATATGTTTTTAGAGTATAAAAATGCTAGAAGCTTGAGCCATAGGGTCACTAAAAAGTCAAAGTGCAAAGCTGATTCTACTCCGTGAGCCAGGTCAAGAACTCTTTGAAGTGAGCTTTTTATTGCCCTTTTTATGGTCAAATTAGATATTAGGAATGAGAATATAGTTGGAGAACATGTTTTTAGAGTATAAAAATGCAAGAAAGCTTGCGTCATAGAGTCACTAAAAAGTCAAAGTGTAGAGCTTATTCTACTCCGTGAGCCAGTAAAATATTTCCTTGAAGTGAGCATTTTCTTACCATTTTTATGGTCAAATTAATTATTGGACATGCGAATATAGTTGGAGAACTTGTTTTCAGAGAATAAAAATGTTAGGAAGCTTGCACCATAGAGTCACTAAAAACTCACAGTGCAGAGCGTGTTCTACTCCATGGGCCAAGTCAAGAACTCCTTGAAGTGAGCATTTTATTGCAATTTTTATGGTCAAATTAGTTATTTGACATGAGAATATAGTTAGAGAACATGTTTTCAGAGTATAAAAATGCTAGGATGCTTGCGTCATAGAGTCACTAAAAAGTCAAAGTGTAGAGCTGTATCTACTCCGCGAGCCAGGTCAAGAACTCCTTGAAGTGAGCATTTTCTTGCCATTTTTATGGTTAAATTAGTTTTTAGACGTGATAATATAGTTGGAGAACAAGTTTTCAGCATATAAAAACGGTAGGAAGCTTGCGCCAGAGAGTCACTAAAAAGTCAAAGTGCATAGCTGATTCTACTCCGTGAGCCAGGTCATGAACTCCTTGAAGTGAGCATTTTCTTGTCATTTTTATGGTCAAATTAGTTGTTAGACATTATAATATAGTTAGAGAACACGTTTTTAGAGTATAAATATGCTAGGAAGCTTGCGCCATAGAGTCATTAAAAGTCAAAGTGCAGAGCTGATTCTACTCCGTGAGCCAGATAAAGAACTCCTTAAAGTGAGCATTTTCTTGCCATTTTTATGGTCAAATTAGTTTTTAGACATGAGAATATATTTGGAGAACATGTTTTCAGCGTATAAAAATGCTAGGAAGCTTGCGCCATAGAGTCACTAAAAAGTCAAAGTGCAGAGCTGATTCTACTCCGTGAGCCAGGTCATGAACTCCTCGAAGTGAGCATTTTCTTATCATATTTATGGTCAAATTTGTTGTTAGACATGAGAATATAGTTGGAGAACATGTTTTTTGAGTATATAAATGTTAGGAAGCTTGCGCCATAGAGTCACTAAAAAGTCAAAGTGTAGAGCTGATTCTACTCCGTGAGCTAGATCAAGAACTCCTTGAAGTGAGCATTTTTTGGCCATTTTTACGGGTAAATTAGTTATTAGACATGAGAATATAGTTGGAGAACATGTTTTTAGCATATAAATATGCTAGGATGCTTGTGCCATAGAGTCACCAAAAAATCAATGTGCAGAGCTGATTCTACTATGTGAAACAGATCAAGAACTACTTTAATTGAGCATTTTCATGCCACTTTTATGATCAAATTAGTTATTAGACATGAGAATATAATTGGAGAACATGTTTTCAGCGTGTAAAAATGTTAA
The DNA here is from genome assembly GCA_023678885.1 of Pogostemon cablin. Lineage (NCBI taxonomy): Eukaryota > Viridiplantae > Streptophyta > Magnoliopsida > Lamiales > Lamiaceae > Pogostemon > Pogostemon cablin. The sequence goes on along the minus strand of CM042980.1, from coordinate 16,690,575 downwards.
GAAGCTTGCGCCATAGAGTCACTAAAAAGTCAAAGTGTACAGCTGATTCTACTCCGTGAGCCAGGTCAAGAACTCCTTGAAGTGAGCATTTTCTTGTCATTTTTATGGTCAAATTAGTTGTTAGACATGAGAATATAATTGGAGAATATGTTTTTAGAGTATAAAAATGTTAGAAGCTTGAGCCATAGAGTCACTTAAAAGTCAAAGTGAAAGCTGATTCTACTCCGTGAGCCAGGTCAAGAACTCTTTGAAGTGAGCTTTTTATTACCCTTTTTATGGTCAAATTTGATATTAGACATGAGAATATAGTTTGAGAACATGTGTTTAGAGTATAAACATGCAAGGATGCTTGCGTCATAGAGTCACTAAAAAGTCAAAGTGCAGAGCTTATTCTACTCCGTGAGCCAGTTAAAGATTTCCTTGAAGTGAGCATTTTCTTACCATTTTTATGGTCAAATTAATTATTGGACATGTGAATATAGTTGGAGAACTTGTTTTCAGAGCATAAAAATGTTAGGAAGCTAGCACCATAGAGTCACTAAAAACTCACAGCAGAGCGTATTCTACTCCGTGATCCAGGTCAAGAACTCCTTGAAGTGAGCATTTTATTGCAATTTTTATGGTCAAATTAGTTATTTGACATGAAAATATAGTTAGAGAACATGTTTTCAGAGTATAAAAATGCTAGGAATCTTGCTTCATAGAGTCACTAAAAAGTCAAAGTGCAGAGCTAATTCTACTCCTAGAGCCAGGTCAAGAACTCCTTGATATGAACATTTTCTTGCTATTTTTATGGTCAAATTAGTTATTATACAGGAATATATATTTGGAGAACTTGTTTTCTGAGTATATAACCGCTGCGAAGCTTGCACCATAGAGTCACTAAAAACACACAGTGCATAACTGATTTTACTCCATGAGCCAGGTCAAGAACTCCTTGAAGTGAGTATTTTATGGCCATTTTATGGTCAAATTAGTTATTATACATTATAGAATATAGTTGGAGAACATGTTTTCAGAGTATAAAAATGCTAGGAAGCTTGCATCATAGAGTAACTAAAAAGTCAAAGTGCAGAGCTGATTCTACTCCGTGAGCCAGGTCATGAACTCCTTGAAGTGAGCATTTTCTTATCATTTTTATTGTCAATTTTGTTGTTAGACATGAGAATATAGTTGGAGAACACGTTTTTTGAGTATATAAATGTTAGAAAGCTTGCGCCGTAGAGTCACTAAAAAGTCAAAGTGCATAGCAGATTCCACTCCGTGAGCCAGGTCAAGAACTCCTTGAAGTGTGCATTTTCTTGCCATTTTTATGGTTAAATTAGTTTTTAGACGTGATAATATAGTTTGAGAACAAGTTTTCAGCATATAAAAATGCTAGAAAGCTTGCGCCATAGAGTCACTAAAAAGTCAAAGTGCAGATCTGATTCTACTCCGTGAGCCAGGTCATGAACTCCTTGAAGTGAGCTTTTTCCAGCCATTTTTAGAGTACAAAAATGCTAGGAAGCTTGCACCATAGAGTCACTAAAAACTCACAGCGCAGAGCATATTCTACTCCGTGAGCCAGGTCAAGAACTTCTTGAAGTGAGAATTTTATTGCCATTTTTATGGTCAAATTAGTTATTGGACATGAGAATATAGTTGGAGAACATGTTTTAAGAGTATAAAAATGCTATGAAGCATGCGTCATGGAGTCACTAAAAAGTCGAAGTGCAGAGCTGATTCTACTCCGTGAGCCAGGTCAAGAACTCCTTTAAGTGAGCATTTTATTGCCGTTTTGATGGTCAAATTTGTTTTTAGACATGAGAATATAGTTGGAGAACATGTTTTCAGCGTATAAAAATGCTAGGAAGCTTGCGCCATAGAGTCACTAAAAAGTCAAAGTGCAGAGCATATTCTACTCCGTGAGCCAGGTCATGAACTCCTCGAAGTGAGCATTTTATTATCATTTTTATGGTCAAATTTGTTGTTAGACATGAGAATATAGTTGGAGAACATGTTTTTTGATTATATAAATGTTAGGAAGCTTGCGCCATAGAGTCACTAAAAAGTCAAAGTGCAGAGCTGATTCTACTCCATGAGCTAGATCAAGAACTCCTTGAAAATTAGTTATTAGACATGAGAATATAGTTGTAGAACATGTTTTTAGCATATAAATATGCTAGGAAGCTTGTGCCATAGAGTCACCAAAAAATCAATGTGTAGAGCTGATTCTACCCTGTGAGACAGATCAAGAACTACTTAAATTGAGCATTTTCATGCCACTTTTATGGTGAAATTAGTTATTAGACATGAGAATATAATTGGAGAACATGTTTTCAGCGTATAAAAATGTTAGGAAGCTTGCGCCATAGAGTCACTAAAAAGTCAAAGTGTATAGCTAATTCTACTTCGTGATCCAGGTCAAGAACTCCTTGAAGTGAGCATTTTCATGCCATTTTTATGGTCAAATTAGTTGTTAGAAATAAGAATATAATTGTAGAATATGTTTTTAGAGTATAAAAATGCTAGAAGCTTGAGCCATAGGGTCACTAAAAAGTCAAAGTGCAAAGCTGATTCTACTCCGTGAGGCAGGTCAAGAACTCTTTGAAGTGACCTTTTTATTGCCCTTTTTATGGTCAAATTTGATATTAGGCATGAGAATATAGTTGGAGAACATGTTTTTAGAGTATAAAAATGCAAGGAAGCTTGCGTCATAGAGTCACTAAAAAGTCAAAGTGAAAAACTTATTCTACTCCGTGAGCCAGTTAAAGATTTCCTTGAAGTGAGCATTTTCTTACCATTTTTATGGTCAAATTAATTATTGGACATGTGAATATAGTTGGAGAACTTGTTTTCAGAGAATAAAAATGTTAGGAAGCTTGCACCATAGAGTCACTAAAAACTCACAGCGCAGAGCGTGTTCTACTCCGTGGGCCAAGTCAAGAACTCCTTGAAGTGAGCATTTTATTGCAATTTTTATGGTCAAATTAGTTATTTGACACGAGTATATAGTCATAGAACATGTTTTCAGAGTATAAAAATGCTAGGATGCTTGCGTCATAGAGTCACTAAAAAGTCAAAGTGCAGAGCTGATTCTACTCTGCGAGCCAGATCAAGAACTCCTTGAAGTGAGCATTTTCTTGCCATTTTTATGGTTAAATTAGTTTTTAGACGTGATAATACAGTTGGAGAACAAGTTTTCAGCATATAAAAACGCTAGGAAGCTTGCGCCATGGAGTCACTAAAAAGTCAAAGTGCAAAGTTGATTCTACTCCGTGAGCCAGGTCATGAACTCCTTGAAGTGAGCATTTTCTTGTCATTTTTATGGTCAAATTAGTTGTTAGACATTATAATATAGTTAGAGAACATGTTTTTAGAGTATAAATATGCTAGGAAGCTTGCGCCATAGAGTCATTAAAAGTCAAAGTGCAGAGCTGATTCTACTTCGTGAGCCAGATAAAGAACTCCTTAAAGTAAGCATTTTCTTGCCATTTTTAACGTCAAATTAGTTTTTAGACATGAGAATATAGTTGGAGAACATGTTTTCAGCGTATAAAATGCTAGGAAGCTTGCGCCATAGAGTCACTAAAAAGTCAAAGTGCAGAGCTGATTCTACTCCGTGAGCTAGGTCATGAACTCCTCGAAGTGAGCATTTTCTTATCATTTTTATGGTCAGATTTGTTGTTAGACATGAGAATATAGTTGGAGAATATGTTTTTTGAGTATATAAATGTTAGAAAGCTTGCGCCATAGAGTCACTAAAAAGTCAAAGTGCAGAGATGATTCTACTCCGTGAGCTAGATCAAGAACTCCTTGAAGTGAGCATTTTCTTGCCATTTTTATGGGCAAATAAATTATTAGACATGAGAATATAGTTGGAGAACATGTTTTTAGAATATAAATATGCTAGGAAGCTTGTGCCATAGAGTCACCAAAAAATCAATGTGCAGAGCTGATTCTACTCTGTGTGACAGATCAAGAACTACATAAATTGTGCATTTTCATGCCACTTTTATGGTCAAATTAGTTATTAGACATGAGATTATAATTGGAGAACATGTTTTCAGCGTATAAAAATGTTAGGAAGCTTGCGCCATAGAGTCACTAAAAAGTCAAAGTGTATAGTTGATTCTACTCCGTGAGCCAGGTCAAGAACTCCTTCAAGTGAGCATTTTCTTGCCATTTTTATGGTCAAATTAGTTGTTAGACATGAGAATATAATTGGAGAATATGTTTTTAGAGTATAAAAATGCTAGAAGCTTGAGCCATAGGGTCACTAAAAAGTCAAAGTGCAAAGCTGATTCTACTCCGTGAGCCAGGTCAAGAACTCTTTGAAGTGAGCTTTTTATTGCCCTTTTTATGATCAAATTTGATATTAGGCATGAGAATATAGTTGGAGAACATGTTTTTAGAGTTTAAAAATGCAAGGAAGCTTGCGTCATAGAGTCACTAAAAAGTCAAAGTGCAGAGCTTATTCTACTCCGTGAGCCAGTTAAAGATTTCCTTGAAGTGAGCATTTTCTTACCATTTTTATGGTCAAATTAATTATTGGACATGCGAATATAGTTGGAGAACTTGTTTCAGAGCATAAAAATGTTACAAAGCTTGCACCATAGAGTCACTAAAAACTCACAGCGCAGAGCGTGTTCTACTCTGTGGGCCAAGTCAAGAACTCCTTGAAGTGAGCATTTTATTGCAATTTTTAGGGTCAAATTAGTTATTTGAAACGAGAATATAGTTAGAGAACATGTTTTCAGAGTATAAAAATGCTAGGATGCTTGCGTCATAGAGTCACTAAAAAGTTAAAGTGCAGAGCTGATTCTACTCCGCGAGCCAGGTCAAGAACTCCTTGAAGTGAGCATTTTCTTGCCATTTTTATGGTTAAATTAGTTTTTGGACGTGATAATATAGTTGGAGAACAAGTTTTCAGCATATAAAAACGCTAGGAAGCTTGCGCCATATAGTTACTAAAAAGTCAAAGTTAAAAACTGATTCTACTCCGTGAGCCAGGTCATGAACTCCTTAAAGTGAGCATTTTCATGTCATTTTTATGGTCAAATTAGTTGTTAGACATTATAATATAGTTATAGAACATGTTTTTAGAGTATAAATATGCTAGGAAGCTTGCACCATAGAGTCACTAAAAACTCACAGCGCAGAGCATATTCTACTCCGTGAGCCAGGTCAAGAACTCCTTGAAGTGAGCATTTTATTGCCTTTTTTATGGTCAAATTAGTTATTAGACATGTGAATATAGTTGGAGAACATATTTTCACTGTATAAAAATGCTAGGAAGCTTCCGTCATAGAGTCACTAAAAAGTCAAAGTGCAGAGCTGATTCTACTCCGTGAGCCAGTTAAAGATTTCCTTGAAGTGAGCATTTTCTTACCATTTTTATGGTCAAATTAATTATTGCACATGCGAATATAGTGGGAGAACTTTTTTTCAGAGCATAAAAATGTTAGGAAGCTTGCACCATAGAGTCACTAAAAACTCACAGCGCAGAGCGTGTTCTACTCTGTGGGCCAAGTCAAGAACTCCTTGAAGTGAGCATTTTATTGCAATTTTTATGGTCAAATTAGTTATTTGACACGAGTATATAGTCATAGAACATGTTTTCAGAGTATAAAAATGCTAGGATGCTTGCGTCATAGAGTCACTAAAAAGTCAAAGTGCAGAGCTGATTCTACTCTGCGAGCCAGGTCAAGAACTCCTTGGAGTGAGCATTTTCTTGCCATTTTTATGGTTAAATTAGTTTTTAGATGCGATAATACAGTTGGAGAACAAGTTTTCAGCATATAAAAACGCTAGGAAGCTTGCGCCATAGAGTCACTAAAAAGTCAAAGTGCAAAGTTGATTCTACTCCGTGAGCCAGGTCATGAACTCCTTGAAGTGAGCATTTTCTTGTCATTTTTATGGTCAAATTAGTTGTTAGACATTATAATATAGTTAGAGAACATGTTTTTAGAGTATAAATATGCTAGGAAGCTTGCGCCATAGAGTCATTAAAAGTCAAAGTGCAGAGCTGATTCTACTCCGTGAGCCAGATAAAGAACTCCTTAAAGTAAGCATTTTCTTGCCATTTTTAACGTCAAATTAGTTTTTAGACATGAGAATATAGTTGGAGAACATGTTTTCAGCGTATAAAATGCTAGGAAGCTTGCGCCATAGAGTCACTAAAAAGTCAAAGTGCAGAGCTGATTCTACTCCGTGAGCTAGGTCATGAACTCCTCGAAGTGAGCATTTTCTTATCATTTTTATGGTCAGATTTGTTGTTAGACATGAGAATATAGTTGGAGAATATGTTTTTTGAGTATATAAATGTTAGAAAGCTTGCGCCATAGAGTCACTAAAAAGTCAAATTGCAGAGATGATTCTACTCCGTGAGCTAGATCAAGAACTCCTTGAAGTGAGCATTTTCTTGCCATTTTTATGGGCAAATAAATTATTAGACATGAGAATATAGTTGGAGAACATGTTTTTAGAATATAAATATGCTAGGAAGCTTGTGCCATAGAGTCACCAAAAAATCAATGTGCAGAACTGATTCTACTCTGTGTGACAGATCAAGAACTACTTAAATTGTGCATTTTCATGCCACTTTTATGGTCAAATTAGTTATTAGACATGAGAATATAATTGGAGAACATGTTTTCAGCATATAAAAATGTTAGGAAGCTTGCGCCATAGAGTCACTAAAAAGTCAAAGTGTATAGTTGATTCTACTCCGTGAGCCAGGTCAAGAACTCCTTCAAGTGAGCATTTTCTTGCCATTTTTATGGTCAAATTAGTTGTTAGACATAAGAATATAATTGGAGAATATGTTTTTAGAGTATAAAAATGCTAGAAGCTTGAGCCATAGGGTCACTAAAAAGTCAAAGTGCAAAGCTGATTCTACTCCGTGAGCCAGGTCAAGAACTCTTTGAAGTGAGCTTTTTATTGCCCTTTTTATGATCAAATTTGATATTAGGCATGAGAATATAGTTGGAGAACATGTTTTTAGAGTTTAAAAATGCAAGGAAGCTTGCGTCATAGAGTCACTAAAAAGTCAAAGTGCAGAGCTTATTCTACTCCGTGAGCCAGTTAAAGATTTCCTTGAAGTGAGCATTTTCTTACCATTTTTATGGTCAAATTAATTATTGGACATGCGAATATAGTTGGAGAACTTGTTTTCAGAGCATAAAAATGTTACGAAGCTTGCACCATAGAGTCACTAAAAACTCACAGCGCAGAGCGTGTTCTACTCTGTGGGCCAAGTCAAGAACTCCTTGAAGTGAGCATTTTATTGCAATTTTTAGGGTCAAATTAGTTATTTGAAACGAGAATATAGTTAGAGAACATGTTTTCAGAGTATAAAAATTCTAGGATGCTTGCGTCATAGAGTCACTAAAAAGTTAAAGTGCAGAGCTGATTCTACTCCGCGAGCCAGGTCAAGAACTCCTTGAAGTGAGCATTTTCTTGCCATTTTTATGGTTAAATTAGTTTTTAGACGTGATAATATAGTTGGAGAAAAAGTTTTCAGCATATAAAAACGCTAGGAAGCTTGCGCCATATAGTTACTAAAAAGTCAAAGTTCAAAATTGATTCTACTCCGTGAGCCAGGTCATGAACTCCTTAAAGTGAGCATTTTCTTGTCATTTTTATGGTCAAATTAGTTGTTAGACATTATAATACAGTTATAGAACATGTTTTTAGAGTATAAATATGCTAGGAAGCTTGCACCATAGAGTCACTAAAAACTCACAGCGCAGAGCATATTTTACTCCGTGAGCCAGGTCAAGAACTCCTTGAAGTGAGCATTTTATTGCCATTTTTATGGTCAAATTAGTTATTAGACATGTGAATATAGTTGGAGAACATATTTTCACTGTATAAAAATGCTAGGAAGCTTCCGTCATAGAGTCACTAAAAAGTCAAAGTGCAGAGCTGATTCTACTCCGTGAGCCAGTTAAAGATTTCCTTGAAGTGAGCATTTTCTTACCATTTTTATGGTCAAATTAATTATTGCACATGCGAATATAGTGGGAGAACTTTTTTTCAGAGCATAAAAATGTTAGGAAGCTTGCACCATAGAGTCACTAAAAACTCACAGCGCAGAGCGTGTTCTACTCCGTGGGCCAAGTCAAGAACTCCTTGAAGTGAGCATTTTATTGCAATTTTTATGGTCAAACTAGTTATTTGACACGAGAATATAGTTATAGAACATGTTTTCAGAGCACAAAAATGCTAGGATGCTTGCGTCATAGAGTCACTAAAAAGTCAAAGTGCAGAGCTGATTCTACTCCGCAAGCCAGGTCAAGAACTCCTTGAAGTGAGCATTTTCTTGCCATTTTTATGGTTAAATTAGTTTTTAGACGTGATAATACAGTTGGAGAACAAGTTTTCAGTATATAAAAACGCTAGGAATCTTTCGCCATAGAGTCACTAAAAAGTCAAAGTGTATAACTGATTCTACTCCGTGAGCCAGGTCAAGAACTCTTTGAAGTGAGCTTTTTATTGCCCTTTTTATGATCAAATTTGATATTAGGCATGAGAATATAGTTGGAGAACATGTTTTTAGAGTTTAAAAATGCAAGGAAGCTTGCATCATAGAGTCACTAAAAAGTCAAAGTGCAGAGCTTATTCTACTCCGTGAGCCAGTTAAAGATTTCCTTGAAGTGAACATTTTCTTACCATTTTTATGGTCAAATTAATTATTGGACATGCGAATATAGTTGGAGAACTTGTTTTCAGAGCATAAAAATGTTACGAAGCTTGCACCATAGAGTCACTAAAAACTCACAGCGCAGAGCGTGTTCTACTCTGTGGGCCAAGTCAAGAACTCCTTGAAGTGAGCATTTTATTGCAATTTTTAGGGTCAAATTAGTTATTTGAAACGAGAATATAGTTAGAGAACATGTTTTCAGAGTATAAAAATTCTAGGATGCTTGCGTCATAGAGTCACTAAAAAATTAAAGTGCAGAGCTGATTCTACTCCGCGAGCCAGGTTAAGAACTCCTTGAAGTGAGCATTTTCTTGCCATTTTTATGGTTAAATTAGTTTTTAGACGTGATAATATAGTTGGAGAAAAAGTTTTCAGCATATAAAAACGCTAGGAAGCTTGCGCCATATAGTTACTAAAAAGTCAAAGTTCAAAATTGATTCTACTCCGTGAGCCAGGTCATGAACTCCTTAAAGTGAGCATTTTCTTGTCATTTTTATGGTCAAATTAGTTGTTAGACATTATAATACAGTTATAGAACATGTTTTTAGAGTATAAATATGCTAGGAAGCTTGCACCATAGAGTCACTAAAAACTCACAGCGGAGAGCATATTCTACTCCGTGAGCCAGGTCAAGAACTCCTTGAAGTGAGCATTTTATTGCCATTTTTATGGTCAAATTAGTTATTAGACATGTGAATATAGTTGGAGAACATATTTTCACTGTATAAAAATGCTAGGAAGCTTCCGTCATAGAGTCACTAAAAAGTCAAAGTGCAGAGCTGATTCTACTCCGTGAGCCAGTTAAAGATTTCCTTGAAGTGAGCATTTTCTTACCATTTTTATGGTCAAATTAATTATTGCACATGCGAATATAGTGGGAGAACTTTTTTTCAGAGCATAAAAATGTTAGGAAGCTTGCACCATAGAGTCACTAAAAACTCACAGCGCAGAGCGTGTTCTACTCCGTGGGCCAAGTCAAGAACTCTTGAAGTGAGCATTTTATTGCAATTTTTATGGTCAAACTAGTTATTTGACACGAGAATATAGTTATAGAACATGTTTTCAGAGTACAAAAATGCTAGGATGCTTGCGTCATAGAGTCACTAAAAAGTCAAAGTGCAGAGCTGATTCTACTCCGCGAGCCAGGTCAAGAACTCCTTGAAGTGAGCATTTTCTTGCCATTTTTATGGTTAAATTAGTTTTTAGACATGATAATACAGTTGGAGAACAAGTTTTCAGTATATAAAAACGCTAGGAAGCTTTCGCCATAGAGTCACTAAAAAGTCAAAGTGTATAACTGATTCTACTCCGTGAGCCAGGTCAAGAACTCCTTGAAGTGAGCATTTTCTTGCCATTTTTATGGTCAAATTAGTTGTTAGAAATGAGAATATAATTGTAGAATATGTTTTTAGAGTATAAAAATGCTAGAAGCTTGAGCCATAGGGTCACTAAAAAGTCAAAGTGCAAAGCTGATTCTACTCCGTGAGCCAGGTCAAGAACTCTTTGAAGTTAGCTTTTTATTGCCCTTTTTATGGTCAAATTTGATATTAGGCATGAGAATATAGTTGGAGAACATGTTTTTAGAGTATAAAAATGCAAGGAAGCTTGCGTCATAGAGTCACTAAAAAGTCAAAGTGCAGAGCTTATTCTACTCCGTGAGCCAATTAAAGATTTCCTTGAAGTGAGCATTTTCTTACCATTTTTATGGTCATATTAATTATTGGACATGCGAATATAGTTGGAGAACTTGTTTTCAGAGCTTAAAAATGTTAGGAAGCTTGCACCATAGAGTCACTAAAAACTCACAGCGCAGAGCGTGTTCTACTCCGTGGGCCAAGTCAAGAACTCCTTGAAGTGAGCATTTTATTGCAATTTTTATGGTCAAATTAGTAATTTGACACGAGAATATAGTTAGAAAACATGTTTTCAGAGTATAAAAATGCTAGAAAGCTTGCTTCATAGAGTCACTAAAAAGTCAAAGTGTAAAGTTGATTCTACTCTATGACCCAGGTCAAGAATTCCTTAATGTGATAATTTTCTTGCCATTTTTATGGTCAAATTAGTTGTTAGACATGAGAATATAGTTGGAGAATATGTTTTTAGAGTATAAAAATGCTAGGAAGATTGCGCCATAGAATCGCTAAAAAGTCAAAGTGCAGAGCTGATTCTACTCCGTGACCCAGGTCGAGAACTCCTTGATGTTAACATTTACTTTCCAATTATATGGTCAAATTAATTATTATACATGCGTATATAGTTGGAGAACTTGTTTTCAGATTATATAACTGCTACAAAACGTCCGCCATAGAGTCACTAAAAACAAACAGTGCAGACCTGATTCTACTCCGTGAGCAAGGTCAAGAATTCCTTGAAGTGAGCATTTTATTGCCATTTTTATGGTCAAATTTGTTATTAGACATGAGAATATAGTTGTAGAAAATGTTTTGAGTATATTAAAATGCTAGGATGTTTGCTTCATAGAGTCACCAAAAAGTCAAAGTGCAAAGCTGATTCTACTCCGTGAGCCAGGTAAAGAACTCCTTGAAGTGAGCATTTTCTTGCAATTTTTATGGTCAAATTAGTTATTTGACATGAGAATATAGTTGGAGAACATGTTTTTAGAGTATAAAAGTGATAGGAAGCTTGCGTCATAGAATCACTAAAAAGTCAAAGTGCAGAGCTAATTATACTCCTAGAGCCATGTCAAGAACTCATTGATGCAAACATTTTATTGCCATTTTTATGGTCAAATTAGTTATTAGACATGAGAATATAGTTGGAGAACATGTTTTCAGTACACAAAAATGCTAGGATGCTTGCGTCATAGAGTCACTAAAAAGTCAAAGTGCAAAGCTGATTCTACTCCATGAGCCATGTAAAGAACTCCTTGAAGTGAGCATTTTCTTTCCATTTATATGGTCAAATTAATTATTATACATGAGAATATAGTTGGAGAACATGTTTTTAGAGTATTAAAACGTTAGGAAGCTTGCACCATAGAGTAACTAAAAACTCACAGCGCAGAGCGTATTCTACTCCGTCAGCTAGGTCAAGAACTCCTTGAAGTGAGCATTTTATTGCAATTTTTATGGTCAAATTAGTTATTTGACATGAGAATATAGTTGGAGAATATGTTTTCAGAGTATAAAAATGCTAGGAAGCTTGCGTCATAGAGTCACTAAAAAGTCAAAGTGCCGAGCTAATTCTACTCCTAGAGCCAGGTCAAGAACTCATTGATGTGAACATTTTATTGCCATTTTTATGGTCAAATTAGTTATTAGGCAAAAGAATATAGTTGGAGAACATGTTTCAGACTATAAAAATGTTAGAAAGCTTGAGTCATAGAGTTACTAAAAAGCCAAAGTGCAGAGCTAATTCTACTCCGTGTGACAGGTAAAGAACTCCTTGATGTTAGCATTTACTTGCCAATTTTATGGTCAAATTAATTATTATAGTTGGAGAACTATATAGTTGGAGAACTTGTTTTCAGATTATATAACTGCTACAAAACTTCCGCCATAGAATCATTTAAAACACACAGTGTAGACCAGATTCTACTCCGTGAGCAAGGTCAAGAATTCATTGAAGTGAGCATTTTATTGCCATTTTTTGGTCAAATTTGTTATTAGACATGAGAATATAGTTGGAGAACGTGTTTTCAGAGTATAAAAATTCTAGGAAGCTTGTGTCATAGAGTCACTAAAAAGTCAAAGTGTAGAGCTATTTCTACTCCGTGAGCCAGGTCATGAATTCCATGAAGTGATAATTTTCTTGCCATTTTTATGGTCAAATTAGTTGTTAGACATGAGAATATAGTTGGAGAATATGTTTTTAGAGTATAAAAATGCTAGGAAGATTGCGCCATAGAGTCGCTAAAAAGTCAAAGTGCAGAGCTGATTCTACTCCGTGACCCAGGTCGAGAACTCCTTGATGTTAGCATTTAGTTGCCAATTATATGGTCAAATTAATTATTATACATGCGTATATAGTTGGAGAACTTGTTTTCAGATTATATAACAGCTACAAAACGTCTGCCATAGAGTCACTAAAAATACACAGTGCAGACCTGATTCTACTTCGTGAGCAAGGTCAAGAATTCCCTGAAGTGAGCATTTTATTGCCATTTTTATGGTCAAATTTGTTATTAGACATGAGAATATAGTTGTATAACATGTTTTCAGTATATAAAAATGCTAGGATACTTGCTTCATAGAGTCACTAAAAATTCAAAGTGCAAAGCCGATTCTACTCCGTGAGCCAGGTAAAGAACTCCTTGAAGTGAGCATTTTCTTACAATTTTTATGGTCAAATTAGTTATTTGACAAGAGAATATAGTTTGAGAACATGTTTTCAGAGTATAAAAATGCTAGGAAGCTTGCGTAATAGTCACTAAAAAGTCAAAGTGCAGAGCTAATTCTACTCCTAGAGCCAGGTCAAGAACTCATTGATGTGAACATTTTATTGCCATTTTTATGGTCAAATTAGTTATTAGACATGAGAAAATAGTTGGAGAACATGTTTTTAGTACATAAAAATGCTAGGATGCTTGCGTCATAGAGTCACTAAAAAGTCAAAGTGCAAAGCTGATTCTACTCCGTGAGCCATGTAAAGAACTTGAAGTGAGCATTTTCTTGCCATTTATATGGTCAAATTATTTATTATACATGAAAATATAGTTGGAGAACATGTTTCAGAGTATAAAAATGCTAGGAAGCTTACGTCATAGAGTCACTAAAAAGTCATAGTGCCGAGCTAATTCTACTCCTAGAGCAAGGTCAAGAACTCATTGATGTGAACATTTTATTGCCATTTTTATGGTCAAATTAGTTATTAGGCAAAAGAATATAGTTGGAGAACATGTTTCTGACTATAAAAATGCACAAAAGCTTGAGTCATAGAGTTACTAAAAAGCCAAAATGCAAAGCTAATTCTACTCCGTGTGACAGGTCAAGAACTCCTTGATGTTAGCATTTACTTGCCAATTTTATGATCAAATTAATTATTATACATATGTATATAGTTGGAGAACATGTTTTCAGATTATATAACTGCTACAAAACTTCCGCCACACAGTGTAGACCAGATTCTACTCCGTGAGCAAGGTCAAGAATTCCTTGAAGTGAGCATTTTATTGCCATTTTTATGGTCAAATTTGTTATTAAACATGAGAATATAGTTGGATAACGTGTTTTCAGAGTATAAAAATGCTAGGAAGCTTGTTTCATAGAGTCACTAAAAAGTAAAAGTGCAGAGCTGTTTCTACTCCGTGAGCCAGGTCAAGAATTCCTTGAAGTGATAATTTTCTTGCCATTTTTATGGTCAAATTAGTTGTTAGACATGAGAATATAGTTGGAGAATATGTTTTTAGAGTATAAAAATGCTAGGAAGATTGCGCCATAGAGTCGCTAAAAAGTCAAAGTGCAGAGCTGATTCTACTCCGTGACCCTGGTCGAGAACTCCTTGATGTTAGCATTTACTTGCCAATTATATGGTCAAATTAATTATTATACATGCGAATATAGTTTGAGAATTTGTTTTCAGATTATATACTACTACAAAACGTCCGCCATAGAGTCACTAAAAACACACAGTGTAGACCTGATTCTACTCCATGAGCAAGGTCAAGAATTTCTTGAAGTGAGCATTTTATTGCCATTTTTATGGTCAAATTTGTTATTAGACATGAGAATACAGTTGTAGAACATGTTTTCAGTATATAAAAATGCTAGGATGCTTGCTTCATAGAGTCACTAAAAATTCAAAGTGCAGAGCTGATTCTACTCCATGAGCCAGATCAAGAACTCCTTGAAGTGAGCATTTTCTCGCCATTTTTATGGTCAAATTAGTTATTAGGCATGAGAATACAGTTGGTGAACATGTTTTCAGCATATAAAAATGCTAGGAAGATTGCGCCATAGAGTCACTAAAAAGTCTAAGTGCAGAGCTGATTCTACTCCGTGTGCCAGGTAAATAACTCCCTGAAGTAAGCATTTTCTTTTTATTTTTATGGTAAAATTAATTATTAGACATGAGAATATAGTTGGAGAACATGTTTTCAGAATATAAAAATGCTAGGACGCTTGCACCATAGATTCACTAAAAACTCACAGCACAGAGCGTATTCTACTCCGTGAGCCAAGTCAAGAACTCCTTGAAGTGATCACTTTATTGCAATTTTTATGGTCAAATTAGTTATTAGACATGAGAATATAGTTGGAGAACATGTTTTCAGAGTATAAAAATGCTAGGAAGCTTGCGTCATAGAGTCACTAAAAAGTCAAAGTGCAGAGCAGATTCTACTCCTAGAGCCTGATCAAGAACTCCTTGATGTGAACATTTTCTCGCCATTTTATGGTCAAATTAATTGTTATACAGGAGTATATAGTTGGAGAACATGTTTTAAGAGTATATAACTGCTACGAAGCTTGCGCCACATATCACTAAAAAAACACAGTGCAGAGCTGATTCTACTCCGTGAGCCAGTCAAGAACTCCTTGAAGTGAGCATTTTGTTGCCATTTTTATGGTCAAATTAGTTATTAGATGTGAAAATATAGTTGGAGAATATGTTTTCAGAGTATAAAAATGTTAGGAAGCTTGCGTCATAGAGTTACTAAAAATTCAAAATGCACAGCTGATTCTACTCCGTGAACCAGATCAAGAACTCCTTGTAGTGAGCATTTTTTTGCCATTTTTATGGTCAAATTAGTTATTAGACATGAGAATATAGTTGGAGAACATGTTTTAAGAGTAAAAAAATGCTTTGAAGCTTGCGTCATAGAATCACTAAAAAGTCAAAGTGCAAAGCTGATTCTACTCCGTGAGCCAGGTCCAGAACTCCTTGAAGTTAACATTTTCTTGTCATTTTTATGGTCAAATTAGTTGTTAGACATGAGAATTTAGTTGGAGAACAAGTTCTTAGAGTATAAAAATGCTAGGAAGCTTGCGTCATAGACTCATAAAAAGTCAAAGTGCAGAGCTGATTCTACTCCGTGAGCCAGATCAAGAACTCCTTGAAGTGAGCATTTTCTCGCCATTTTTATGGTCAAATTAGTTATTAGGCATGAGAATACAGTTGGTGAACATGTTTTTAGCATATAAAAATACTAGGAAGCTTGCGCCATAGATTCACTAAAAAGTCTAAGTGCAAAGTTGATTATACTCCGTGTGCCAGGTAAATAACTCCCAGAAGTAAGCATTTTCTTTCCATTTTTACGGTAAAATTTATTATTAGACATGAGAATATAGTTTGAGAACATGTTTTCAGAGAATAAAAATGCTAGAAAGCTTGCACCATAGATTCACTAAAAACTCACAGCGCAGAGCATATTCTACTCCGTGAGCCAAGTGAAGAACTCCTTGAAGTGAGCACTTTATTGCAATTTTTATGGTCAAATTAGTTATTAGACATGAGAATATCGTTGGAGAACATGTTTTCAGAGTATAAAAATGTTAGGAAGCTTGCGTCATAGAGTCACTAAAAAGTAAAAGTGCAGAGCAGATTCTACTCCTAGAGCCAGGTCAAGAACTCCTTGATGTGAACATTTTCTTGCCATTTTATGGTCAAATTAGTTATTATACAGGAGTATATAGTTGGAGAACTTGTTTTAAGAGTACATAACTGCTACAAAGCTTGCGCCATAGAATCACTAAAAAGACACAGTGCAGAGCTGATTTTACTCCGTGAGCTAGGTCAAGAACTCCTTGAAGTGAGCATTTTCCAGCCATTTTTTTGGTCAAATTAATTATTAGACATGAGAATATAGTTGGAGAACAAGTTTTTAGAGTAGAAAAATGCTAGGAAGCTTGCACCATAGAGTCACTAAAAACTCACAGTGCAGAGCATATTCTACTCCGTGAGCCAGGTAAAGAACTCCTTGAAGTGAGCATTTTATTGCCATTTTTATGGTCAAATTAGTTATTAGACATGAGAATATAGTTGGATAACATGTTTTAAGAGTATAAAAATGCTTTGAAGCTTGCGTCATGGAGTCACTAAAAAGTCAAAGTGCAGAGCTGATTCTACTCCGTAAGCCAGGTTAAGAACTCCTTGAAGTGAGCATTTTATTGCCATTTTGATGGTCAAATTTGTTATTAGACATCTGAATATAGTTGGAGAACATGTTCTAAGAGTATAAAAATGATACGAAGCCTGCGCCATAGAGTCATAAAAAGTCAAAGTGCAGAGTTGATTCTACTCCGTGAGCTAGATCAAGAACTCCTTGAAGTGACCATTTTCTCGCCATATTTATGGTCAAATTAGTTATTAGGCATGAGAATATAGTTGGTGAACATGTTTTCAACATATAAAAATGCTAGGAAGCTTGAGCCATAGTGTCACTAAAAAGTCTAATTGCAGAGCTGATTCTACTCCGTGTGCCAGGTAAAATACTCCTAGAAGTGAGCATTTTCTTTCCATTTTTATGGTCAAATTAGTTATTAGATGTGAGAATATCATTGGAGAATATGTTTTCAGAGTATAAAAATGCTAGGAAGCTTGCGTCATAGAGTTACTAAAAGGTCAAAGTGCAGAGCTGATTCTACTCCGCGAGCCAGATACAAAACTCCTTGTAGTGAGCATTTTTTTGCCACTTTTATGGTCAAATTAGTTATTAGACATGAGAATATAGTTGAAGAACATGTTTTCAGCATATAAAAATGCTAGGAAGCTTGCATCATAGAGTCACTAAAAAGTCAAAGTGCAAAGCTGATTCTACTCCGTGAGCCAAGTAAAGAACTCCTTGAAGTGAGCATTTTCTTTCCATTTTTATTGTCGAATTCATTATTATACATGAGAATATAGTTGGAGAACACGTTTTTAGAGTATAAAAGCTAGGAAGCTTTCACCATAGAGTCACTAAAAACTCACATCGCAGAGCATATTCTACTCCGTGAGCCATGTCAAGAACTCCTTGAAGTGAGCACTTTATTGCAACTTTTATGGTCAAATTAGTTATTAGACATGAGAATATAGTTGGAGAACATGTTTTTAGAGTACAAAAATGCAAGGAAGCTGGCGTCATAGAGTCACTAAAAAGTCAAAGTGCAGAGCAGATTCTACTCCTAGAGCCAGGTCAAGAACTCCTTGATGTGAACATTTTATTGCCATTTTATGGTCAAATTAGTTATTATACATGAGTATATAGTTGGAGAACTTGATTCAAGATTACATAAATGCTACAAAGCTTGCGCCATAGAATCACTAAATAGACACAGTGCAGAGCTGATTTTACTCCGTGAGCCAGGTCAAGAACTCCTTGAAGTGAGCATTTTATTGCCATTTTTATGGTCAAATTAGTTGTTAGATGTGAGAATATAGTTGGAGAATACGTTTTCAGAATATAAAATTACTAAGAAGCTTGCGTCATAGAGTTACTAAAAGGTCAAAGTGCAAGCTGATTCTACTCTGTGAGCCAGATCAAGAATTCCTTGTAGTGAGCATTTTTTTGCCATTTTTATGGTCAAATTAGTTATTAGACATGAGAATATAGTTGGAGAACATATTTTTAGAGTATAAAAATGCTAGAAAGCTTGCACCATAGATTCACTAAAAACTCACAGCGCAGAGCATATTCTACTCCGTGAGCCAAGTCAAGAACTCCTTGAAGTGAGCACTTTATTGCAATTTTTATGGTCAAATTAGTTATTAGAAATGAGAATATAGTTAGAAAACATTTTTTAGAGTATAAAAATGCTAGGAAGCTTGCGTCATAGAGTCACTAAAAAGTCAAAGTGCAGAGCAGATTCTACTCATAGAGCCAGCTCAAGAAATCCTTGATGTGAACATTTTCTTGCCATTTTATGGTCAAATTAGTTATTATACAGGAGTATATAGTTGGAGAACTTTTTTTAAAAGTATATAACTTCTATGAAGCTTGCGTCATAGAATCACTAAAAAGACACAGTGTAGAGATGATTCTACTCGGTGAGCCAGGTCAAGAACTCCTTGAAGTGAGCATTTTATTGCCATTTTTATGGTCAAATTAGTTATTAGATGTGAGAATATAGTTGGAGAATACGTTTTCAGAGCATAAAAATGCTAGGAAGCTTGCGTCATAGAGTTACTAAAAAGTCAAAGTGTAGAGCTGATTATACTCCGTGAGCCAGATCAAGAACTCATTGTAGTGATCATTTTTTTGCCATTTTTATAGTCAAATTAGTTATTAGACATTAGAATATAGTTGGAGAACATGTTTTCAGAGTATAAAAATGCTATGATGCTTGCGTCATATAGTAACTAAAAAGTCAAAGTGCAGAGTTGATTCTACGCCGTGAGCCAGGTCAATAACTCCTCGAAGTGATCATTTTATTTCCATTTTGATGGTCAAATTTGTCATTAGACATGAGAATATAGTTGGAGAACATGTTTTCAGAGTATAAAAATGCTAGAAAGCTTGCGTTATAGAATCATTAAAAAGTCAAAGTATAGAGCTGATTCTACTCTGTGAGTCATGTAAAGAACTCCTTGAAGTGAGCATTTACTTTCCATTTTTATGGTCAAATTAATTATTATACATGAGAATATTGTTGGAGAACATTTTTTCTGAGTATAAAATGCTAGGAAGCTTTCACCATAGAGTCACTAAAAACTCACAGCGCAGAGCATATTCTACTCCGTGAGCCATGTCAAGAACTCCTTGAAGTGAGCACTTTATTGCAATTTTTATGGTCAAATTAGTTATTAAACATGAGAATATAGTTGGAGAACATGTTTTTAGAGTATAAAAATTCTAGGAAGATTGCGTCATAGTGTCACTAAAAAGTCAAAGTGCAGAGCAGATTCTACTCCTACAGCCAGGTCAAGAACTCCTTGATGTGAACATTTTCTTGCCATTTTATGGTCAAATTAGTTATTATATATGAGTATATAGTTGGAGAAATTGATTTAAGAGTACATAATTACTGCAAAGCTTGCGCCATAGAATCACTAAAAAGACACAGTGCAGAGCAGATTTTACTCCGTGAGCCAGGTCAAGAACTCCTTGAAGTGAGCATTTTATTGCCATTTTTATGGTAAAATTAGTTATTAGATGTGAGAATATAGTTGGAGAATACATTTTTAGAGTATAAAAATGCTAAGAAGATTGCGTCATAGAGTAACTAAAAAGTTAAAGTGCAGAGTTGATTCTACTCCGTGAGCCAGATCAAGAACTCTTTGTAGTGAGCATTTTTTTGCCATTTTTATGGTAAAATTAGTTATTAGACATGAGAATATAGTTGGAGAACATGTATTCAGAGTATAAAAATGCTAGGAAGCTTGCGTCATAGAATCACTAAAAAGTCAACGTGCAGATTTGATTTTACTCCGTGAGCCAGGTCAAGAACTCCTTGAATTGAACATTTTCTTGCCATTTTTTGGTCAAATTAGTTATTAGGCATGAGAATATAGTTGGTGAACATGTTTTCAGCATAAAAAAATGCTAGGAAGCTTGCGCCATAGAGTCACTAAAAAGTCTAAGTGCAGAGCTGATTCTACTCCGTATGCCAGGTAAAGAACTCCTAGAAGTGATCATTTTCTTTCCATTTTTATGGTCAAATTAATTATTAGACATGAGAATATAGTTGGAGAACATATTTTTAAAGTATAAAAATGCTGGAAACTTGCACCATAGATTCACTAAAAACTCACAGCGCAGAGCATATTCTACTCCATGAACCAAGTTAAGAACTCCTTGAAGTGAGCACTTTATTGCAATTTTTATGGTCAAATTAGTTATTAGACATGAGAATATAGTTGTAGAACACGTTTTTAGAGTATATAAATGCTAGGAAGCTTGCGTCATAGAGTCACTAAAAAGTCATAGTGCAGAGCAAATTCTACTCCTAGAGCCAGGTCAAGAACTCCTTGATGTGAACATTTTCTTGCCATTTTATGGTCAAATTAGTTATTATACATGAGTATTAGTTATTATACATGAACATTTTCTTGCCATTTTAAGAGTACATAACTGCTACAAAGCTTGCGCCATAGAATCACTAAAAAGACACAGTGCAGAGCTGATTTTACTCCGTGAGTCAGGTCAAGAACTCCTTGAAGTGAGCATTTTGTTGCCATTTTTATGGTCAAATTAGTTATTAGATTTGAGAATATAGTTGGTGAATATGTTTTCAGAGTATAAAAATGCTAAGAAGCTTGCATCAAAGAGTTACGAAAAAGTCAAAGTGCAGAGCTGATTCTACTCCGTGAACCATATCAAGAACACCTTGTAGTGATCATTTTTTTGCCATTTTTATGGTCAAATTAGTTATTAGACATGAAAATATAGTTGGAGAACATGTTTTCAGTGTATAAAAATACTAGAAAGCTTGCGCCACAGAATCACTAAAAAGTCAAAGTGCAGAGCTGATTCTACTCCGTGAGCCAGGTCAAGAACTCCTAGAAGTGAATATTTTCTTGCCATTTTTATGGTCAAATTAGTTGTTAGACATGAGAATATAGTTGGAGAACATGTTTTTAGAGTATAAAAATGCTAGGAAGCTTGCGCCATAGAGTCATAAAAAGTCAAAGTGCAGAGCTGGTTATACTCCGTGAGCCAGATCAAAAACTCCTTGAAGAGAGCATTTTCTCGCCATTTTTATGGTAAAATTAGTTATTAGGCATGAGAATATAGTTGGTGAACATGTTTTCAGCATATAAAAATGCTGGGAAGCTTGCGCCATAGAGTCACTACAAAGTCTAAGTGCAGAGCTGATTCTACTCCGTGTGCCAGGTAAAGAACTCCTAGAAGTGAGCATTTTCTTTCTATTTTTGTGGTCAAATTAATTATTAGACATGATAATATAGTTGGAGAACATGTTTTTAGAGTACAAAAATGCGAGGAAGCTTGAACCATAGATTCACTAAAGACTCACAGCGCAGAGCATATTATACTCCGTGAGCCAAGTCAAGAACTCCTCGAAGTGAGCACTTTATTGCAATTTTTATGGTCAAATTAGTTATTATACATGAGAATATAGTTGGAGAACATGTTTTCAGAGTATAAAAACGCTAGGAAGCTTGTGTCATAGAGTCACTAAAAAGTCAAAGTGCAGAGCTGATTTTACACGTAGATCCAGCTCAAGAACTCCTTGATGTGAACATTTTCTTGCCATTTTATGGTCAAATTAGTTATAATACAGGAGTATATAGTTGGAGAACTTGTTTTAAGAGTATATAACTTCTATGAAGCTTGCGCCATAGAATCACTAAAAAGACACAGTGTAGAGATGATTCTACTCCGTGAGCCAGGTCAAGAACTCCTTGAAGTGAGCATTTTTTGCCATTTTTATGGTCAAATTAGTTATTAGATGTGAGAATATAGTGGGAGAATACGTTTTCTGAGTATAAAAATGCAAGGAAGCTTGCGTCATAGAGTTACTAAAAAGTCAAAGTGCAGAGCTGATTCTACTCCGTGAGCCAGGTCAAGAACTCCTTGAAGTGAACATTTTCATGCCATTTTTATGGTCGAATTAGTTGTTAGACATGAGAATATAGTTGGAGAACATGTTTTTAGAGTATAAAAATGCTAGGAAGCTGGCGCCATAGAGTCATAAAAAGTCAAAGTGCAGAGCTGATTCTACTCCATAATCCAGATCAAGAACTCCTTGAAGTGAGCATTTTCTCATCATTTTTATGGTCAAATTAGTTATTTGGCATGAGAATATAGTTGGTAAACATGTTTTCAGCATATAAAAACGCTAGGAAGCTTGCGCCATAGAGTCACTAAAAAATCTAAGTGCAGAGCTGATTCTACTCCGTGCGCCAGGTAAAGAACTCCAAGAAGTGAGCATTTTCTTTCCATTTTTATGGTCAAATTAATTATTAGACATGAGAATATATTTGGAGAACATGTTTTTAGAGTATAAAAATGTTGGGAACCTTGCGCCATAGATTCACTAAAAACTCACAGCGCAGAGCATATTCTACTCCGTGAGCCAAGCAAGAACTCCTTGAAGTGATCACTTTATTGCAATTTTTATGGTCAAATTAATTATTAGACATGAGAATATATTTGGAGAACATGTTTTTCGAGTATAAAAATGCTAGGAACCTTGCGCCATAGATTCACTAAAAACTCACAGCGCAGAGCATATTCTACTCCGTGAGCCAAGCAAGAACTCCTTGAAGTGATCACTTTATTGCAATTTTTATGGTGAAATAGTTATTAGACATGAGAATATAGTTGGAGAACATGTTTTCAGAGTATAAAAATGCTAGGAAGCTTGCGTTATAGAGTCACTAAAAAGTCAAAGTGCAGAGCAGATTTTACTCATAGAGCCAGGTCAAGAACTCCTTGATGTGAACATTTTCTTGTCATTTTATGATCAAATTAATTATTATACAGGAGTATATAGTTGGAGAACTTGTTTTAAAAGTATATAACTACTACAAAGCTTGCGCCATAGAATCACTAAAAAGACACAGTGCAGAGCTGATTTTACTCTGTGAGCCAGGTCAAGAACTCCTTGAAGTGAGCATTTTATTGCCATTTTTATGGTCAAATTAGTTATTAGACATGAGTATATAGTTGGAGAACATGTTTTCAGAGAATAAAAATGTTAGGAAGCTTGCGTCATAGAATCACTAAAAAGTCAAAGTGCAGAGCTGATTCTACTCCGTGAGCCAGGTCAAGAACTCCTTGAAGTGAACATTTTCTTGCCATTTTATGGTAAAATTAGTTGATAGACATGAGAATATAGTTGGAGAACATGTTTTTAGAGTATAAAAATGCTAGGAAGCTTGCGCCATAGAGTCATAAAAAGTCAAAGTGAAGAGCTGATTCTACTCCGTGATCCAGATCAAGAACTCCTTGAAGTGAACATTTTCTCACCATTTTTATGGTCAAATTTGTTATTAGGCATGAGAATATAGTTGGTGAACATGTTTTCAGCATATAAAAACGCTAGGAAGCTTGCGCCATAGAGTCACTAAAAAGTCTAAGTGCAGAGCTGATTCTACTCCGTGCGCCAGGTAAAGAACTCCAAGAAGTGAGCATTTTCTTTCCATTTTTATGGTCAAATTAATTATTAGACATGAGAATATACTTTGAGAACATGTTTTTAGAGTATAAAAATGTTAGGAACCTTGCGCCATAGATTCACTAAAAACTCACAGCGCAGAGCATATTCTACTCCGTGAGCCAAGCAAGAACTCCTTGAAGTGATCACTTTATTGCAATTTTTATGGTCAAATTAATTATTAGACATGAGAATATATTTGGAGAACATGTTTTTAGAGTATAAAAATGCTAGGAACCTTGCGCCATAAATTCACTAAAAACTCACAGCGCAGAGCATATTCTACTCCGTGAGCCAAGCAAGAACTCCTTGAAGTGATCACTTTATTGCAATTTTTATGGTCAAATAGTTATTAGACATGAGAATATAGTTGGAGAACATGTTTTCAGAGTATAAAAATGCTAGGAAGCTTGCGTTATAGAGTCACTAAAAAGTCAAAGTGCAGAGCAGATTTTACTCATAGAGCCAGGTCAAGAACTCCTTGATGCGAACATTTTCTTGTCATTTTATGATCAAATTAGTTATTATACAGGAGTATATAGTTGGAGAACTTGTTTTAAAAGTATATAACTACTACAAAGCTTGCGCCATAGAATCACTAAAAAGACACAGTGCAGAGCTGATTTTACTCCGTGAGCCAGGTCAAGAACTCCTTGAAGTGAGCATTTTATTGCCATTTTTATGGTCAAATTAGTTATTAGACATGAGTATATAGTTGGAGAACATGTTTTCAGAGAATAAAAATGTTAGGAAGCTTGCGTCATAGAATCACTAAAAAGTCAAAGTGCAGAGCTGATTCTACTCCGTGAGCCAGGTCAAGAACTCCTTGAAGTGAACATTTTCTTGCCATTTTATGGTCAAATTAGTGGTTAGACATGAGAATATAGTTGGAAAACATGTTTTTAGAGTATAAAAATGCTAGGAAGCTTGCGCCATAGAGTCATAAAAAGTCAAAGTGCAGAGCTGATTCTACTCCGTGATCCAGATCAAGAACTCCTTGAAGTGAGCATTTTCTCACCATTTTTATGGTCAAATTAGTTATTAGGCATGAGAATATAGTTGGTGAACATGTTTTCAGCATATAAAAATGCTAGGAAGCTTGCGCTATAGAGTCACTAAAAAGTCTAAGTGCAGAGCTGATTCTACTCCTTGCGCCAGGTAAAGAACTCCAAGAAGTGAGCATTTTCTTTCCATTTTTATGGTCAAATTAATTATTAGACATGAGAATATACTTTGAGAACATGTTTTTAGAGTATAAAAATGTTAGGAACCTTGCGCCATAGATTCACTAAAAACTCACAGCGCATAGCATATTCTACTCCGTAAGCCAAGCAAAAACTCCTTGAAGTGATCACTTTATTGCAATTTTTGTGGTCAAATAGTTATTAGACATGAGAATATAGTTGGAGAACATGTTTTCAGAGTATAAAAATGCTAGGAAGCTTGCGTCATAGAGTCATTAAAAAGTCAAAGTGCAGAGCAGATTCTACTCATAGAGCCAGGTCAAGAACTCCTTGATGTGAACATTTTCTTGCCATTTTATGGTCAAATTAGTTATTATACAGGAGTATATAGTTGGAGAACTTGATTTAAGAGTATATAACTTCTTTGAAGCTTGCGCCATAGAATCACTAAAAAGACACAGTGCAAAGCTGATTCTACTCCGTGAGCCAGGTAAAGAACTCCTTGAAGTGAGCATTTTATTGCCATTTTTATGGTCAAATTAGTTATTAGATGTGAGAATATAGTAGGAGAATACGTTTTCAGAGCATAAAATTTCTAGGAAGCTTGCGTCATAGAGTCACTAAAAAGTCAAAGTGCAGAGCTAATTCTACTCCATGAGCCAGGTCAAGAACTCCTTGAAGTGAGCATTTTATTCCCATTTTGATGCTCAAATTTGTTATTAGACATGAGAATATAGTTGGAGAATATGTTTTCAGAGAATATAAATGCTAGGAAGCTTGCGTCATAGATTCACTAAAAAGTCAAAGTGTAGAGCATATTCTACTCCGTGAGCCAGGTAAAGAACTCCTTGAAGTGAGCATTTTATTCCCATTTTGATGGTCAAATTTGTTATTAGACATGAGAATATAGTTGGAGAATATGTTTTCAGAGAATATAAATGCTAGGAAGCTTGCGTCATAGAATCACTAAAAAGTCAAAGTGTAGAGCATATTCTACTCCGTGAGCCAAGTAAAGAACTCCTTGAAGTGATCATTTTCATTCCATTTTTACAGTCAAATTAATTATTATACATGAGAATATACTTGGAGAACATTTTTTCAGAGTATAAAATGCTAGGAAGCTTTCACCATAGAGTCACTAAAAACTCACAGCGCAGAGCATATACTACTCCGTGAGCCAAGTCAAGAACTCCTTGAAGTGAGCATTTTATTGAAATTTTTATGGTCAATTGGTTATTACACATGAGAACATGTTTTCAGAGTATAAAAATGCTAGGAAGCTTGCGTCATAGAGTCACTAAAAAGTCAAAGTGCAGAGCAGATTTTACTCATAGAGCCAGGTCAAGAACTCCTTGATGTGAACATTTTCTTGTCATTTTATGGTCAAATTAGTTATTATACAGGAGTATATAGTTGGAGAACTTGTTTTAAGAGTATATAACTACTAGAAAGCTTGCGCCATAGAATCACTAAAAAGACACAGTGCATAGCTGATTTTACTCCGTGAGCCAGGTCAAGAACTCCTTGAAGTGAGCATTTTATTGCCATTTTTATGGTCAAATTAGTTATTAGATGTGAGAATATAGTTGGAGAATACGTTTTCAGAGTATAAAAATGCTAAGAAGCTTGCGTCATAGAGTTACTAAAAAGCCAAATTGCAGAGCTGATTCTACTCCGTGAGCCAGATCAAAAACTCCTTGTAGTGAACATTTTTTTTACCATTTTTATGGTCAAATTAGTTATTAGACATGAGTATATAGTTGGAGAACATGTTTTCAGAGAATAAAAATGTTAGGAAGCTTGCGTCATAGAATCACTAAAAAGTCAAAGTGCAGAGCTGATTCTACTCCGTGAGTCAGGTCAAGAACTCCTTGAAGTGAACATTTTCTTGCCATTTTATGGTCAAATTAGTTGTTAGACATGAGAATATAGTTGCAGAACATGTTTTTAGAGTATAAATATGCTAGGAAGCCTGCGCCATAGAGTCATAAAAAGTCAAAGTGCAGAGCTGATTCTACTCCGTGATCCAGATCAAGAACTCCTTGAATTAAGCATTTTCTCACCATTTTTATGGTCAAATTAGTTATTAGGCATGAGAATATAGTTGGTGAACATGTTTTCAGCATATAAAAATGCTAGGAAGCTTGTGCCATAGAGTCACTAAAAAGTCTAAGTGCAGAGCTGATTCTACTCCGTGCGCCAGGTAAAGAACTCCAAGAAGTGAGCATTTTCTTTCCATTTTTATGGTCAAATTAATTATTAGACATGAGAATATATTTGGAGAACATGTTTTTAGATTATAAAAATGCTAGGAACCTTGCGCCATATATTCACTAAAAACTCACTGCGCAGAGCATATTCTACTCCGTGAGCCAAGCAAGAACTCCTTGAAGTGATCACTTTATTGCAATTTTTATGGTCAAATAGTTATTAGACATGAGAATATAGTTGGAGAACATGTTTTTAGAGTATAAAAATGCTAGGAAGCTTGCGTCATAGAGTCACTAAAAAGTCAAAGTGTAGAGCAGATTCTACTCCTAGAGCCAGGTCAAGAACTCCTTGATGTGAACATTTTCTTGCCATTTTATGGTCAAATTAGTTATTATACAGGAGAATATAGTTGGAGAACTTGTTTTAAGAGTATATAACTTCTATGAAGCTTGCGCCATAGAATCACTAAAAAGACACAGTGCAGAGCTGATTCTACTCCGTGAGCCAGGTAAAGAACTCCTTCAAGTGAGCATTTTATTGCCATTTTTATGGTCAAATTAGTTATTAGATGTGAGAATATAGTAGGAGAATACATTTTCAGAGCATAAAAATGCTAGGAAGCTTGCGTCATAGAGTTACTAAAAAGTCAAAGCGCAGAGCTGATTCTACTCCGTGAGCCAGATCAAGAACTCCTTGTAGTGACCATTTTTTTGCCATTTTTACGGTCAAATTAGTCATTAGACATGAGAATATAGTTGGAGAACATGTTTTCAGAGTATAAAAATGCTATGAAGCATGCGTCATAGAGTCACTAAAAAGTCAAAGTGCAGAGCTGATTCTACTCAGTGAGCCAGGTCAAGAACTCCTTGAAGTGAGCATTTTATTGCCATTTTGATGGTCAAATTTGTTATTAGACATGAGAATATAGTTGGAGAATATGTTTTCAGAGAATATAAATGCTAGGAAGCTTGCGTCATAGAATCACTAAAAAGTTAAAGTGTAGAGCTGATTCTACTCTGTGAGCCAGGTAAAGAACTCCTTGAAGTGATCATTTTCTTTCAATTTTTATAGTCAAATTAATTATTATACATGAGAATATAGTTGGAGAACATTTTTCCAGAGTATAAAATGCTAGGAATCTTTCACCATAGAGTCACTAAAAACTCATAGCGCAGAGCATATTCTACTCCGTGAGCCAAGTCAAGAACTCCTTGAAGTGAGCACTTTATTGCAATTTTTATGGTCAATTAGTTATTAGACATGAGAATATAGTTGGAGAACATGTTTTCAGAGTATAAAAATGCTAGGAAGCTTGCGTCATAGAGTCACTAAAAAGACACAGTGCAGAGCAGATTTCACTCATAGAGCCAGGTCAAGAACTCCTTGATGTGAACATTTTCTTGCCATTTTATGGTCAAATTAGTTATTATACATGAGAATATAGTTGGAGAACTTGATTTAAGAGTACATAACTGCTACAAAGCTTGCGCCATAGAATCACTAAAAAGACACAGTGTAGAGCTGATTTTACTCCGTGAGCCAGGTCAAGAACTCCTTGAAGTGAGCATTTTATTACCATTTTTATGGTCAAATTAGTTATTAGATGTGAGAATATAGTTGGAGAATACATTTTCAGAGTATAAAAATGCTAAGAAGATTGCGTCATAGAGTTACTAAAAAGTCAAAGTGCAGAGCTGATTCTACTCTGTAAGCCAGATCAAGAACTCCTTGTAGTGAGCATTTTTTTGCCATTTTTATGGTCAAATTAGTTGTTAGACATGAGAATATAGTTGGAGAACATGTTTTCAGAGTATAAAAATGCTAGGAAGCTTGCGTCGTAGATTCACTAAAAAGTCAAAGTGCAGAGCTGATTCTACTCCGTGAGCCAGTCAAGAACTCCTTGAAGTGAACATTTTCTTGCCATTTTTATGATCAAATTAGTTGTTAGACATGAGAATATAGTTGGAGAACATGTTTTTAGAGTATAAAAATGCTAGGAAGCTTGCGCCATAGAGTCATAAAAAGTAAAAGGGCAGAGTTGATTCTACTCCGTGAGCCAGATCAAGAACTCCTTGAAGTGAGCATTTTCTCGCCATTTTTATGGTCAAATTAGTTATTAGGCATGAGAATATAGTTTGTGAACATGTTTTCAGCATATAAAAATGCTAGGAAGCTTGCGCCATAGAGTCACTAAAAAGTCTAAGTGCAGAGCTGATTCTACTCAATGTGCCAATTAAAGAACTCCTAGAAGTGAGCATTTTCTTTCCATTTTTATGGTCAAATTAGTTTTTTACTTGAAAATATAAATGGAGAACATGTTTTCAGAGTATAAAAATGATAGGAAGCTTGCGTCATAGAGTCACTAAAAAGTCAAAGTGCAGAGTA